>CM035108.1:63927264-64419764 GCA_020205505.1 Panax japonicus | reverse complement strand
TTAATTTTGTAATGCTACTAATTAAGAATTGAAATCCGTTTTATCTTGGGAAGCAATTATTCAATTAACCCTTAGCATCTGTGGGGGAATAAATTTGCTTTAAGGAGACTTTGTGAATTCAAAGGACTCGGATTTATATTTTTTATTTTAAACATTGTTTATGTTTTGCATAATTTATTATTATTATATTTATATGCATTATTAAATAATTCTATATATTACAGATAACAGGCAGTAAAGTGTAACAGCCCTGATTTCATTTTCTAGAGATCGCTGGGCAGTTGGCTCGCTGCTTCCAAAATTTTCATCCTTGTAGTTTTTGAATTGTTCAATTAGAATACTTCAACCAATCAATGATCATAACAGTGTATACAGTATATATTTAACTTTGGAACAGACTATATAAAAGAAAAATAATTGTTATTTTGGAATTGAAAGATTACAATTTGTTAAGGAAACTGATATTTTCACATGTCTTTTTGACATGAAAATCGTCGCTATAGATCCTAAAGCGACGGTTTTTACCGTCGCTATACATATATAGTGACACTTTTCATGTGAAAATATTAAAAACTGATGTGAAAATATTAATTTCTTTTTTGAATTGGAAATCTTTCTGTGGAACATAGTGAATAAATTTAAATAGAATGAATAATATATGGAGCATTCACTACACCAAAATAGGGATGTAGCGAAGAAAATTTTGTGAAGGAATTTATTCCTTCACATGAGGAGTTGTTTAGCGAAGGAAGAGTGAAGAAAAAAAGTATAATGACAATATAGTTATTAGCGAAAGAAACATCCTTCATAATTTATATTTTTTTCCTCACAAAATTGGAGCGATAGAAAGATTTTTGGAGCCAATTTATGATGAAAATTTGCGAGGAAAAAAATCTATTAGGGAATGAATTATTACTCACTATATATTATTGATCATAGTTTTTTTGCGAGAGATAAATCGGTCGTTGTTTTGTTCTAAATAATTTTTTATAATTAATTGTAATATTAAATTTATTTATAATAATTGTAACTTACATCTATATATTAAAACAAAATTCATTTTGAATCTTTTTCATCTTTAAAATTTAAGAAAGCATAAGAACAGTTGACAGTCTAATTTTAATTCAGTGGACTAGATTTATCTCAATTCTTTTTTAAATTAATCTAAAACTCCTATTTCATCTCACACAAACAGAAATCTCGCCCAAATCAAACCCCTACCCCCTTCCTCTGCATCAACTCTCTTCACAAACCCACATCCCAATCGGACATCCTATTGAGATTCGATACCCAGCTCAATCCCCTTTCTTTCTCTGTAATGGTAATCCCCCATTGCAGTATTCTATTTCTCTCTCATCAATTGCGTCCTTAACCCCATGAATTCTCTCCAAACTCCTCCAAAACATCCGCAACAAGACCTCCAAGGTCGCCGGAGACCGCAAGGGTTTTTGATTTATGTTGCAGTCTGAATGGCGGGAAGTGGTTCTACTAAGGGGAGCTCGAAAGGCGTTCGCATCGTTGTCGCCGGAGACCGAGGCACCGGAAAATCCAGTTTGATTGTCACTACCGCAGCAAATGTTTTTCCGACCAATGTCCCTTCTGTGTTGCCGCCGAAGAGGTTGCCTGACGATATGTATCTCGAAATAGTCCCTATTACCATAATCGATACCTCTTTTAGGTCCAATTCTCTTTCACTTTCCAACAAATATCATTATAGGATTTTGAGTATCTATTCGTATACAGAACTGACATTTGCAATAGGATTCCCAATAAACAACTTCTTCATGAGAATTTGAGTATTTGAGCTGACATGGATCTTACTGTCTCAGCTAGTCTAAAGGTCTGGAAATTCTTTTACCTTGGCGACCTTCAGGTACTTGTTTATCTCTAGCATATCTCTAGCAGTACGTAAATTTGGTCGATATCTTCGTGAACTTTCCCACAAGACTCAAGCTACTGCTGATGTGGCTGCCTCAATTGTTGAGGTTATATATTGTGACTTAAAAAAAAGTTTAAATTTTCAGTTATTAGTCTCTATGTTAAATAATCATGCAGTTTAACCCTACTATCCCTTGATCCAGAAAATTTTTATGGCATATTCCATAAATAGTTTTGGTGAATATATTAAGAAAGAGTAATATGGATTTATGTACATGTGTTCTTATCTTATTCTATTGTTACTATGCTGAGATATCTCACAATTTTATCCTGAAGGGGGAAAAGTGGAGATTGAAAAGTTTACTGTTCATTTATTTTTTGAGTAAATGCGTTCAGGGGAGATAGATTAGATTTGATTCCGGAGGGTTGGGGCTACAAATATGTTTCTGAAATGGAAATCTGTCATTGTTGGTTAGGAAACTTTTGGCGCCATACGAACAGTAAGATCTTTTGCCCAGGAAAGTTCTGAGATTTCACACTACTCAGAAAAAGTGGATGAGACTTTGAAGCTTGGCCTTCAACAGGCTGTGAGTTCCTTAATCACCTCACTCCTCTAATTGCTATGAATCAAAGATAGTGACGCAAAGGAAAGAGATACCATAGTCCTCTAATTGTATGAAAACTCCCAAATTTCCCCATTTCATTATTTTGATTTAGATGTTATTAGCTTATGGCCACTTAAGACTACCAATCTAGTAACACAAAATTTAATACCTAAAAAAATAAAAGAAGTCCTAGATACCGCCCCACTGGATTTATTGGTGATTGCAGGGAGTTGATTCTAGCTCCACTAGTTATGGTGTGTGTTTGTGATTGCATATATGTCTCTATGTGCATATATCCCATGCCGCATTTGAATTATATTCTTTATAATTGTGGTATGCAAGATCTAGCTGAAAGCTTTCATGTATTAGAAATTAAGGACATGTGTCCATTTTGCTATTCTGTGTTTTAAAATGCTGATATACATCATAAAAAATACTTTAAATGTTGAACTACTGAATTCCTTCTCTTGTCTAATTAATTATTCGAACTTATTTATGCCAATTTTGGGTTTTGCTGATATTTCTCAGGCAAGTCTCTGTATAGGAAGCAGAAGAGAAAGCTCGTGATCTTAACGTCATCTTTATCGAAACTAGTGCTAAAGTTGGCTTCAACATAAAGGTTTCTCTCTCTCTCCCTATCTCTCCCCCTCCCTCCCCCACATCTACATACACAACAAGCATGCAAGCTACCCCAACAGAAGCACACTCTTCACGGAAGGTTCGTCTCTTTTGCATACATACATGCACATGTACAAGCTGATATAATATTTCATTACAACCTTGCCTTGAATTCATCGCATCTTGGTGTAACCATGAAAAACGATATTTTATTAATTCAAGAGGAATTCAGGGGCCATGTTTTGTTTTTCTTTCATTATTTTCCTGGAAAACATAGGTTCAGCAGAAAACTGTCATTTCATAACTCATTGTAGTGGACTTGGATGGCATTTGGTTCACATTAACATAATGAGGGTGTCATTCAATGAGCATCATTACACTGTTGTAACATTGTAAAAGTAATCTCATTACATATAAGATCAATATTGACCTTTAAAGTCAATTTGAGATTTCAAAGTAAATGAATTCATATTAATATTAATTTTGTATTTAAAAATATCTCAAATTGATTTCATTAAGTCAAACTTGATCTTATAGAATGGAGGGAGTTTGAGTTATTAGAGGCTCTATTTTTAGGTGGCTAATGTTAACTTGATTCAAGGCATCAAGTAAAGTATGTATGTTTTCTTTGTTTTTATCAACTCTACTCACCGCTGCCTTTTATCCCAACCAGAGTATTTAAATTTTCTTTGTTTTTAATCTTATGTATTGTTATCAATATTGAAACGAACCTTTTCTGCAGGCTTTTTTTAGAAAAATTGCTGCAACATTACCAGGAATGGAAAATCTTTCTTCCACAAAGCAAGACATGGTTGGCGTGAATTTGAGGTCTACCAGTGGGACTGCATCACAATCCCAGCCTCAATCAAGTGGATGTGCTTATTGATGAATCCATATTTTAATCTTCACTCACCATACTCCATCACACAGTCTTTTGTGTTTGGTTATCTTTTCCCTTTGTGACATGTAAAGGTTTCTATCCGTTTTTCCTTTTTCTATTGTGACATCTGTAACTATTATATCCCTGTTTGTCATGAGATTCATCCATCTGAGATATAACTGATGGGAAAGAAGACTATCTCTAGAAACGGGTTGTCATGGTCATTAATACTCATAGTTTTTGCTTGCAGCAAGGTTTATTGAGAGCAGAAAGATTTTGACTCCTTTGCATTTTATGTTGAACCCATTTGATACCGAGTGTGAGTCCACTAATTTTTCTTCGTTATAGGTTACAGCCTCCTGTTGTTGCCGTGTGCAATGTTGCAATTCTTGAATGTGTATATGCTGGCATAAAAAAAAGAAAAAATGAAAAATTACTGTTTTTTACCTTTTTATGCCAAACTCCATGCTTCAAAGTTGGAATATGTTTTTCCACTTTACAATTTAAGGGATTCTCTTACAGAAGTAAATCTGATATCATGGTCAAGGTGACTTTTTAATACCTTGTTTACCTTTTACAATTGATGATTGGTATTTTCTCTTGTCTGAATATGCTCTTTCTTTCTATTGCTTTATAAATAGATGGGTTTAAGAAATGGTTCTTGTTCATTTACTGAGGCACATGCTGCTGGATTTACTGAAGAAAATGGGACCTTGGGAGATATATGGGAGACTTCAGACTATTTCAGGCAGACTATTTCTCTTCCAAATGAAGCACCTTCAGAATCAGTAGAAACAAAGTCTATGCCCTGTGTTGAAGGGTTGTTTTAGCATGACCCTACCTCAACTTGCTGCAAGATATCGCTAAGGTCTGAAAGTGCATCGTCTTGCTTTGCCTTTTTAAGCTGGTATGTATTAAAAACATAGACCAAGTTAGGGAAAATGAAATAAGTAGTCTTAACTTCTATTTGCAGAATCTTAGATCCATAAACCCCCTACGTCAACTTGCTGCAAGGCATTTGTTGGTTCAGGAGGAGGAGTGCGAGAAGCTGACCTGCTGATCTGCACTTGGGTTTGGGAGCTAATCCCAACTTTTCTCTTTGCTCTTTCTTAGTTTGATTTTCATTATAATTATCATATGTGGAACAACCCAATTATATTAACTAGAGCATGTTAACTGGGATTAACTAAAGCATATTAACAGATAATTATGTCCTGATTACACACCATGCGTGCTTATTGTCCTTGATACTTGCATTAAATATATATATATATATATATATATATATATATATATATATATATATATATATATATAAGGGACGAAAGAATCTATCTTTATCTGTAAAGATTTAAGATTTACCATCTCCATATTATCATTGTCTTCATTGCCATCAATTTCATAGTGGAGTTTATGTTAGAGCATGCATGTTTCTTTATATAGTTTAAGAAAATAGTATATATTTGTACGAGTATAATCAATATCTTCAATCTAAGTGGTGTCCCTACGATAGGTTTTTATCATACTGTGAGATTCCAACAGATTTACCGGTAACAATTGCTTGTCACAATGCTGGGAGGTATTGGAGTTCAAGCCCTGATGAAAGAACTTCAGTTCCTTACTCAGATTTTCTATACTTAGTTGTTGTGTAAGTTGAATTGTTAAGCAACTTTTTTTTGGAATTATAAATTGCTTACACCACTGATATGAATAACTGACATTTCTATATAGTCCATTTGTATAATAGGTATCCTCTATTTCTTGAGGCCATAGCATTTGGTCAAGACCGTAAGAAACTTGACATTGCTTTTCATCACCCAAAGTTGATTCTATTGCAAAGAGAAGATAGTATTCGTGTTATCATCACTTCTGAAAATTTGGTGCCAAAACAGGTAGTTGTCATGTTATAACATTTTGTGATTGGTTGATCGTGTATTTAGACAAGAAACATCATTTTCTCTTTTTTTCCATTTTAATTAATCTTTGAAGCTTTGAAGCATGTAACGTGTGAAAATTGATGTACTATGGAAAGACCAGATATACATGTTTTCCACTGAAATTCTTGATTAGAACCATAGTCTTTTATGCATACGCACGTGTACATGTTTTTTTTTGTTTTTGTTAGTAGAACTAAGATTTGAAGGTTTGGTCTGCTCTTTAATCAATACTGAAAAATTACATGGCGCCTAAGGACATGTTTAGAGCTCTTGTAGGGTATTTGAATAGATCATAAATGAAAAATCCAAAGAGAGAAAATTGAGATCAGGTGTCTAGACAAAAAGACCATATATTATGTTTTTTGCTATTGTTTCATAATGCTCTTTGTTTTTCTCAACCCCCACCTCCATGAGTGCTGTTTTTGTGCATTTGTATAATAATTTCTTGGGTTGTGCTTGGCAAGACATGGTTAGGAAATTTATTTGTCGATATTAAATCTAGGTTCATTTTAAAAAAGCCTAACACAATTTAGCTTTGTAAGGAACTAGAGATGGATTAGAAAGGGAATTTAAGAAGCCTATAGATGCCTAAATCCATCACTCTGTAGTCTTCACATTCACATCTTTTATGTCATATTGCAGATTACTTTGGATTTAAACTAGATGTTTATGTGGTTGTAATCATATTTTGTGCTATTACTCCTAGGAACTTTGTTAACTCATTTTGTTTCTTACATATTATTTTAAATGTATGTCACCCAAAATATATAATGGTGTTTCTTATCTATCTTCTAAATTATGTAGTGGCTTTTTGTGACAAATACTGTTTGGTGGCAAGATTTTCCTCGCTCAAGCACACCAGACTATTTATCTCTTTTTACCCAATCAACTGACGGGGAAGTAAATCAAGATTCAAAATCTGATTTTTCTGCTCAGTTGGCTAAATTCATGGCATCTTTAGTAGCTGATGTTCCTAGTCAGGCTGACTGGATCATGGAGTTGACAAAGTATGACATTAAGGGGACAGTTGGACACCTGGTTGCTTCAATACCTGGAATCCATTCTCCTAGAATTCCTTATATATCGGAATCCAGATAATTCTTAACGGTGAGTACCATCGTTGGTCTCTTTATGTGTGTATTTATTACGTGATTGAGCTGATTTGCAACAGTCGAACATACTTTACATTTTAGTGTATTTGAATTTGTACTTGAATTGTGCGTTGCTGGCACAATTCTATTTTGGAATCATATTATTGAAATAAAGTGATTAATCATATATCTATCTATACAGCTGATGTAGTTGAAAAGTTGTGTACTTTATCGTGTTGTTTCCTTTGTCAAGGATTTTGAATTTTGAATTTATTTTTTGATATTTGATAATAGTTTCAGTACTGAAAAATGTTCTAATATTTGATTTGTATTTTACATACGGTTGAAGATGAATTAGTTTTGGTCACACTTTAACAACTATAATATTTGATGTCAAGTTTTTGCTTAAATTTTACTTTACACCCTTGAAAGTTGAAACAACTTGGTGCTTGCCTTAGTTCCCTGATACTTCTACCTAGGTGGATAATCAGTATTAATCACACGGTTAGTGCACAAATTAGAAAAATTTGGAGCTAATCTGGACGGGATTTGGGATCCTGACAAATCAAATACTGCAGCCTATTGTCGTCAAATACGCAAATTGCTTGCAAACGAGTGAGACTACATGATGTAGCATATTTCTCCCACCTATCTAATCACACTTTTAGCATAAAAATTCAAATGATAGTAATCAGCACAGGCATGTACACCATTAATTACTAAATCATTTTTATCATCCATGGTGTTATTATGTTAGTGTTCTGAACTTTTGCATATTTAGCACCAGAATATGCTGGTGAGTTCTTATTTTATTTTTTGATCTTCCATCTTTTAGATTATGCTTTAGAATTTACAACTATCTTTCCCATCCTTTATATGCTGCTTAAAGTTTTAAGTAGTCATGCACAGTACGGAATATCTAATTGATATTCCAACCTTAATAACCGAGAGTAATGTTAAAGCACCCTATCAATGAAACAACAAAACATTGGCGAGTGAGGGATCCATTTCACGTATCTGTACCATCAAAGAGAATTTTGTATATGGAGTGATGCAATTTCTTATAAATCCAATTAATTTGATGATCATGGAAATTTTATAATCTTCTATTTGACATTACGATTAATCTAGATATGGGTAGAGTAGGATCAGTCATAGGACTTCTGTTGTTACGTTTGATGGTTTGTCCTTTATTAATCTCTTTCTCCCTATTAATTTAAGTTCGTCAGGCTCATTTTTTCTTATTTCTCATCTTATTGAAATTGAATTTTGGTGTTTTTTTTGCAGTAGGAAATTTACAGGTCCAACCTTAATTTCCTTGAAGAAAATGATGATGAAGTGGACTTAACATGATGTACATTTCATTGCATCTAGTTCGTTGTTATTCTTTCAATTTTCTTGTGTTAGCTATTAAATATTGTAAGTACTATGATCTTTGGGAGATCAAGATATAATAACAATTTTGTACTTATCGTGACTTGAGCATTATCTATTTATATATGGAGTATTAGTTTTAATTATTGGGTTTTTATGCATTTGTTTATTAATTAGTTTGAAATAGGTATGATATTTATATTAACTTAAAATATTAAATTTAATATTTATTATAGCAATTAAAAAAAATAGTAGTAATAATAATAAATATGAAATTATTGATTTGAAAATTAATTATAATTTTTAATGAATTTTGATTATTTAACAATTAATTTTTTATTTACAAATTTATAATTTGTGAAGGATTATTTCCCTCACTAATTTGAATATACATTCTCAATTTATAATTAGTGAAGGAAAATTTTCTCTCGTTAAATAAATTTGTTCTTCACAATATATTATTTGTGAGGGAATAAAGTTATTCACTAATTTCAAATAGTCCTTCTTAAAATATTATTTGTGAAGGAAACCATTCTTTCACTAAATAACAATATTCCATTACTAAATACAATTTGTGAAGGAAAAAGTTATTCACAATATATCCTTCACAAAAAATATTTAGTTACTACTTAGCGAAGGATACCCAATTACGAGGAGGTCTAATGCGAGCAATCGTGTGAAAGAAATATTTCTTCGCAATAATTCACTTGTGAAGATATAGGGCCTCTAGTGAAGGATTTGTCCTTCACTAAAGGCCATTTTTGGTGTAGTGATTTGAATATATGACGAAGTATAATTTAGAGTTCTCATGATGCTATATATAAATAGAGTAATTAAAAAAGAATAGTTCAGAATCTTTAATAATAGCTATTGATTGACATTTGTGTTAGTCAACATATGTGTCCTCACCCATTAACATGATTAACATGTTTCATGTTTTTATCCTTATACACAACTTAGCCCTCCTTTGAAAGTTTGGCCTCCCTTATTGACTTCCTCTCCCCTCTATTTTGCTATAAAAGGGCAATCAAGCATGAGGTTTAAACACACCAAAAACTCTCTTTCTAGTTTCATCCGAGAGCAATCCAAAAGTTGGAAGAAATAGAGAGGGAGAGAAAGAAGCTTTTGTGAAGCTTTAGAAAAATAGAGAGAGAAAGATAGTTCAAATAAAATAGTATTTTATTTGGGTTCCATCACATAGTTATTGTGGTGAAGTATTTTGAGTTTGTACTTAAATTAAGATATTTTTGTATTCTCTCAGTTTATTATAGTCAATTCTTCGGAGTTTGTCCCGTGGTTTTTACCTCTTAATTTAGAGGGTTTTCCACGTAAAATCTTGGTGTCTCGTTGTTTGATTTTTCCTACTTATTATTTCCTGCAGTGGCTATTATTTTGGTGGAACTGCAAATTTAATCTGTTTGGCATGTGCTGATATTTTTATCCGTCTAATTTATCAAAGACAACAGGATTTGGAAGGAGATTTTTCCCAATAATTGGTATCAAAGCTAAGGTTATTTGTTTGGTAATTTTTGATAAATTTTATGGAGGAATCAGTCGGAGCCATGATTAATTTGACTTCTTCAAATTTTTCGATATGGAAGCCCAGAATGGAGGATATCCTTTATTGCAAGGATTTATATGATCCGTTGGAGCTCAACGGAAAGAAGCCCGCGGATAAGTCTGAGGCTGATTGGAATAAAATGAATAGGAAGACTATTGGTCACATCCGGCAATGGATTGATCAAAGTGTATTCCACCATGTTTCACAGGTGACAGATGCTCATAATTTATGGACAACACTAGAGTCTATGTATGAGAAGAAGAATGCACAAAATAAAACTTGTCATTCAGAAAATTATGAATCTAAAGTACAAGGACTGGAGCAGTGTATCGGAGCATATGAGTGAGTTTCAAGGTTCGGTGAACCAGCTATCCAACATGAAGTTGAATCTTGATGATGAGATTCAGGCTCTTTTGCTTCTCAGTTCGTTGCCAAACAGCTGAGAGGCTTTGGTGGTGTCTCTAAGCAATTAAGCTACAGAAGGAAAAATGACTATGCAGATGGTCAAGGACAGTCTTCATAATTATGAGAAGACAAGACGAAAGGAGCAAGGTGTGAATTCTGAGACACAAACACAAGTTTTCGTCATGCAGAGTAGCAGCAGAAACAGAGGGAAGAGCTCTCCTAAAGATGACAAATCCAGGAGAAGGTTGAGAGGAAATGAGATAAAAAAAATTCACTGCTAGAGACCGGTTCATATAAGGCGAGAGTGCATATTTTTAAAGAAGGAATAATCTAAAGAAAAAGATGAGGATAAGGATAAGGACTCAATTGTGTATCTATCTGACGTTGATGTAGCCCTTGTTAGTGATGGTAAACCTAAATATCAAGTTAATGAATGGGTTATTGATTCGGGTGCTTCGTTCCATGCTACTTCGCGTGGTGAGATCTTCACATCCTACATTAGTGGTGATTTTGGCTATGTACGGATGGGAAATGGTAGTGCATCCAATTTTATCGGCATTGGAGATATTTATCTGAGGACTAACAATGGTGGCATGTTGATGCTTAGAGAAGTCAGACATGTTCCAGATATCCGCCTTAATTTGATGTCTACTGGTAAGCTTGATGAGAATGGTTATAGCATTTCCTTTGGTGAAGGTCAGTGGAAGCTCACTAAAGGGTCTCTAGTGGTGACTAGAGGAAAGAAGGTAGGCGCTTTTTGCACAATAAAGGCACACGTGGAAGGTGTTAAAGATGGGGGATTTAGGCGAAAAAGGATGTGGTACAAAGCCATGCAAGATGGAAGAAAAGACTTGCATGAGAACCACGAGAAGAAATCTCTTCACTTGAAATGGGTACCAAAAGTGAAGAAGAAAAGTGATAGCTCGCAGCCAAGATACAAAGCGGTTGTGAAAAAATTTGACAAGCAAAAATCTGTCAAGTTTGAGTTAGATCCTCCCATCAAGAAGAGTCATGCCGATGAGATAAAGTCGGACGTGAAAAAAGTTATAAATTCCAAGAAGCTTGAGTTGAGTCAAGGCTTTGTTAGGATAACTCCAAGTCAGGATTTGTGATTTGACGTGCAAATTCAGTCTTGGAAGGTTAAACAGAAGTAGACATAGCAGGTTTCGAAGAGAAGGAATCTACTTCGGGGTATTTGTTTACTTTTGTAGGGGGAACCGTGTTATGGCAGTCCAAGTTGTAGAAGTGTATTGCTTTGTTTACTACTGAGTTGACAACGAAATGTCGTGGTTTCTTCAAGAGTTGGATTTGACACAAGAATCGACTCCAAGTGACGGAGTCATGGTGAACATAACCTTTAATGGGTTCGGAGGGGGAGATTGTTAATCAACATATGTGTCCTCACCCATTAACATGTTTCATGTTTTCATCCTTATACACAACTTAGCCCTCCTTCTTTGAAAGTTTGGCCTCCCTTATTGACTTCCTCTCCCCTACATTTTGCTATAAAAGGGCAGCCAAGCTTGAGGGATTAAACACACCAAAAACTTTCTCTCTAGTTTCATCCGAGAGCAATCCAAGAGTTGAAAGAAATAGAGACTGAGAGAAAGAAGCTTTTTGAAGCTTTAGAAAAATAGAGAGAGAAAGATAGTTCAAATAAAATAGTTTTTTATTTGGGTTCCATCACATAGTTATTGTGGTGAAGTAATTTGAGTTTGTACTCAAATTAAGATATCTTTGTATTCTCTCAGTTTATTATAGTCAATTCTTCAGAGTTTGTCCCGTGGTTTTTACCTCTTAATTTAAAGGGTTTTCCACACAAAATCTTGGTGTCTCGTTGTTTTATTTTTCCTACTTATTATTTCTTGCAATGATTATTATTTTGGTGTAACCGCAATTTTAATCTGTTTGGCATGTGCTGATATTTTTATCCGTCTAATTTATCAAAGACAAAAGTATTTGGAAGGAGATTTTTTTCCAACAATTTGAAACCATTGTTATTAATGGTCTGCAAGCTTGTATTTATTTAATTAATTATTTTTATTTTTTGGAATTTAATGTTCTAGTTAGGATGCACAAATTGAAGACCACTTTTGAAATAGGTCCTCCTTCATATATGTAAAGTATAAAAGTTCCTTAACATGCTTAACAGTTAATAATGTGTGGATGTGATTATAATCAAATTTGGAACTGTAATTTGAATGTGCGTGTATATATTCTTAGTGAAAGTAGCAAATAATTTAAAGTCGCCTACATGCCCAGAGTTTAAGGTAGGGAATTTGTTTTACCCAACTCCTTTCTTGATAGAACAACAGAAAATGATATATATATATATATATATATATATATATATGTATATGTATATATAGTCCGGATCTTAAGCTCATCTCTTATCCAACTCACCCGAGCTCACCCCCCTTTACCGACGGTTTGGTCATACAACCGTCGTCTATACTTTTAGCGATGCTATATGTTGTTCGTCGCTAAAAGTATAGACGACGACTGTATGACTGAACTGTCGTCGAGTCCGTTGCTAAAAGCGGGGTGAGCTCGGGTGAGTTAGATAAAGGGTGAGCTTAAGATCTGGACCGTGTGTGTGTGTGTATATATATATATACACACACACACACACACGGTCCGGATCTTAAGCTCACCCCTTATCTAATATACCTTGCATACCCCCTTTTAGCGACAGACCGGACGACGATTCGATCCGTCACTATAGGTTCGTTCCATCGTTATATGTTATCCATCGCTATATGTTGTTCGTCGCTAAAAACTAAGACGACGGTTCTATATATAGTGACAGACCGAATTGTCGCCCGGTCCGTCGCTAAAGGGGATATGCAAGGTATATTAAATAAGTGGTAAATTTAAGATCCGGACCATATATATGTATATATATATATATATATATATATGGCATTCCATCCATGATAATCGGTTGTCATGAACACTATTCTAACAACCCACTTTTGGACCATTGATCAACTTATTGGAAGGCTTAGATTGAAACATAAAATATACCCAGTCGGTACAATATGTTGTGCCTAAAAAACAAGTTGTACTGATTTTTATTTTAAAATAAGGACCCCACATTGTCAACATGTTGTCAGTTTGTTTAAACAAAATGAATTTTTACTATCAAATAATGCCCAACCGGCACAGCTTGTACCGACTGTGCCTTTTTTTATTTTTTTTATGCATTTCCCCATTATATAATCTGACTCAGCACATTTGGTCAACTTAAAAAAATATAAAAATGGTCGGGCCGGTAAAAGCTGTACCGGCTGTGAATTAAAAAAAATAAAAAATTGTCAACCGTAAGAAGTTGTACCGGCTTTCAAAAAAATTGTGCTTTCTTTGTGCATCCTTGGTACGGTTAACTAGGGGGAAAAACACATTTATCCCACTGTGGTTGTAGTATTTTAAACAATTAGCCACTGTGTTTTTAAAATATTCAATTAGCCCACTGTACTTTTTAAAAATGTTCAATCAAGCAATTTCGTCCAATTTTGCTCACGGGCGTTAAAAAATTGGGGGAAAAAGTACCTTTACCCCACTGTACTTTTAAAATATTCAATTAGCCCACTGCACTTTTTTAAAATGTTCAATTAAGCAATTCCATCCAATTCAGCAATTCTTTCCTCTCCAATTTTTTAACGTCAATAGATCTGAGCATTGAAAAGTTGTATTGATTTTCAAGTGTTATGTTAAAGGTAAGTTCTCTTCTCTCATAATCAAATCAACTATTATGAAAATTTGTAAACTTTCATATATATAATGTTTTCTTCCTTTTCGTAAGTTGTAAATTTTTTAATTTAATCCTAAATATAACATCTTTTTTTGCTTAAATATTTAAGTTATTTGTTAAGCAATATATTTATATAGTGAGATTTCAAGAACTTTGAAAAGTAATAATCATCTAATTCTAAAAAAGCAATCGAACAGGTGCTGCAGCTGCACTACCTTCTCTTCTCTGTCCAAATAACATTGGATTAGTTAATGTTCTTTTTCGACTATATTAAGATTATTTAAAGCACATTAATTTAAAAGTTACTCAATCAAAATATTTTTAATTATAAGCATTAAAATGTGCTAAACCTATACGTACCTGTTTTATGCCCTGTGGTGGTGTGGTGATCATGGAGTAATTCAATACAGATGGTCAGTCACGTTGAAATGTGTTATTATTAAGTAATCATAATCGGTAAGACTCATGCATATATAAATGTAGAAATTAAAATTAACGTTTTTTCCCTCCTACTTACCTTCTCAATAGTAAAAATATTTTATTAAATTATTACATCAAAATATTTATTACCACTGTAGAAACATACCAAATATTCATTGAAAGAAATTTCAAAGAATTCGCTTACTAGATTAGAACCATGAAATTACACTATAAAAGATGTTAAATGCACTTATAACTAGTGAGACACGTCATTTGTATTTTATTTTTTAAAGCCACGTAAGAAAATTGGATGAAATTACTTGATTAAACATTTTTAAAAAGTACAGTGGGCTAATTGAATATTTTAAAACCACAATGGGATAAATGTGCTTTTTCCCTCCAATTTTTTAACGTCCTCGAGCAAAATTGGACGGAATTGCTTGATTGAACATTTTTAAAAAGTATAGTGGGCTAATTGAATATTTTAAAAGCACAGTAGTTAATTGTTTAAAACATTACAACCACAGTGGGATAAAGGTGTTTTTTCCCGGTTAACTAGTTTGTTTCTTGTTGTAAGCCTTGTGTAATGCCAACAGTTTGGTTATTGAAATATAAAGATATTCATCAGTCCTGTGGAGAGGCCATTTGTTAGAAATTATACTTATGTAAAGCAAGGTCTATTGGATTAGTTTTTTTTTCAATATAAAATGTAGGCCTCATTTGCTTTGTTAATCTGAAAGGGCTTCTTGCTCATGATATCCAATAATTTGGCATTGGACTATTAATAATTGCTTGATATTCCTGAGCAAATTTTGATGGTTTTAATTACATTTTAAATGCTTGGTAGAGAGTATTTCTTCTTGTCGTCTTAATACTTTATCAAGGGTCACATGCACAACCCATTTCTTTTTTTTTTTTGCTAAATCATGCACAACCCATTTCTATACTAATGAATAAATCTGTTCTGGCATTGTAGCCAAATATTCATGTATTCTTTCTCTATATTTGTCATTGATTGTGTTTCACCAATCCTCAATATTTTTGGCAGTATTAGAAATTTTTTCGATATTACTTAAGAAGGCATTGTCTATAGTGGCTTGAAGATATTTAAAACAGTAGGATGACTATTTGATAGGAAGAAGTAAATATATAGTCGATTTAAAAACTAAAGAAGGTTGCTCTATTTTCCTTTTGAGAGCAGCAAGACAGATTAGTACTAATACTACTTAATACACTGCCCAAAGTAGTTTCACATTCATTTACCTTTTAAATAGAAGAATTAAAAGCTCGTGCTCTATGAAAACAACTAGCATATGGCATATTAGAGAACATATACGTGTATGTGTGTATATATATATGTATGTATGTATGTATACATATTATTTATTTTTATTTGAAGTCCTTGCCTACACATATATATAATTAATGAATGAAAGAAAAATTTATGTGAACCATCCGGAAGATGACAGGGACAAGTTCACATGAAGTCAACCAAATTTATGTGCCTTAAACTAAACTATAAAGTCTCTCTTTGTATACTTGGACAATACATTTTAAAATTTTCATTTTGCTTAATGCTTATGTTTGCTAGAAAGAATAGTCTTGTTATATGGAATGATATCTGTTTTGGAATTTGTATTGTATATTTTTGCATTTTTCTCTACATGTATAATATTCACCATTACGCAAGTTATTGTGGAATATTTAGCTAGCTCTTTAAGTGCATATTAGGTTTTAAGTCATAATATTTCATTTTCAGGAAGACTATGCTTAGCCATGATCAGTTGCATATTGATTTTGACTTCTGTTAATTAATTAGTCGGCTCATTAGAACTTGGAAAGTTATGCGAAAAGCGATTGTGGTGTGAAGAAGGGAAAGTTGCTTAGATATGTCTTGAAGAGAATTAATTAAGTGATTGGCAGAGTGGTGTTTCTTCCTCTACACAATTTATAGAGGAAGTCTTCAAGAGACTTGATCACACGAACCATGCAGGTGTTACTAATGATTTGGCATGGTTTCTACAGCTCCTACCATTCATGTTAAGAGCCAGTTGCTCGCTTTGGCGCTTCAAGTTAGCTCTAGCGCCTAATGCATCAACACCATATTGGACTAGTAGTTCAGAGTATGCAAATTTCGAGTTGCTTAATCAGGAAGAGTTTAACCATTAATTATATGCTCTCATGTACTAGAAAAAATGTACTGTTTTAGTTTTATAGACATGTAAAGCCTTATTACGCATTAATTTTTATTCACTTATATTATGTGCAATTATTGTGTTTTAGCAATTTTGTACATGTTTTATAATTAAATAAGCTTTAATTAAAAATTATGGGAGAGCAACTATATATAAATCTATTGCGACAGTTGTTATTGTACGTCCCATATCTCTTGTTCGAACAAACAAATTGATATGGCTATTGTTTATAGCTAGGTTGAGTGACGGCATTAGTTGTCATCATTGGGCCTATATGATATGTGACGGCTATTAACGTCAAGTTAACATTTAAAATGTCATGACGGTATTGTCGTCCCTTTGTTTTATATGATGGTATTTGTCACGACTGAGGCTTTATGTGATGGACATGTTGACGACATTTGTCGTCACCTAAATCAAAGGTGACGGCTTTCATACGTAAGGAGATGGAATTGAATCGTCACAAAAAAATATTTTTTTTTAATATTGATTTAATATGTTTCTAGAATACTTATTGAGCAAAATTATTATATTCTCCTTTATTAATAGGGTTCTAGAAATAACATGATGTAACTTGTCATTGGTGAGTTATTTTTACCCACATCATTTGCATCATATATACTCCTTTAAAAAAAAATAAAGAAGTAGATAAATAAAAACAATGATTTATTTATTTTCAGTCCGGATCTTAAGCTCACCTCTTATCCAATTCACCCGAGCTCACCCCCTTTAGCGACGGACCCGACAACGGTTCGGTCATACAACCGTCGTCTATACTTTTAGCGACGTTATATGTTGTTCGTCGCTAAAGTATAGACGACGGTTGTATGACCGAACCGTCGTCAGGTCCGTCGCTAAAGGGGGGTGAGCTTAAGATCCGAACTCTATTTATTTTTAGTATGCCCATGACGCTTTTATAAAATGACCATGTCGTTAATTCTTGGCGCCCATGGCGCTAATGCTCGGTCTCCATGACCTTAATTAATTTTGAGTCTCATGATCTTAATTTTTGGTCTTCATTGCACTAATTATGGGCTCTATTGCCTTAATTTTGGGTTACATGACCTTGATTCTAAGCCCCATGATCTTAATTGTTGGCCTTCATGGCCTTGATTCTGGGTGTGCATGACCTTAATTATGGGTTTCATGTCCTTGATTCTGACATCCATGACCTTAATTTCGGGCCTCCATAGCCTTTATGGGTTAATGTTCTGCCCCCTTAATTAGTATCGACCACAATACATTTATGTATCTCCCTGAGTGCGTAGTTGGCTTCTGTTCATGAGACCTCTTCATCTTTTCTATTACCATATTTCCGAACTCACCATTCTTTCTTTTTCTATGATCGATTTTTCCACTACTTATGGGTTGAACAATATTCTCGACGACCATATATATTTTCTACTTTACTTTGAAGCACCACCATAATTTTCGAGGGATTCTTAGCTGAGGACACTTTTAGATGTTCATTTGTTGTTCCATTGGTAAAGCTCACCATTGCTACATTGATCCAATTTGGGAACTTTTAATGCCTCAGTCGTAAATTGATTTATATAGTCATTCGGGGATTCACCATTCCTTTGAATCATGACCATAAATGATGTCGAACTCTTAGCATGAGTGTTTCCTCTAATGAATTGATTTACAAACAATTCACTCAATTGATCGAACGAACTAAATGAGGCTAGAGCAAGTTGTGATCTATACCAAGTTTGGGTCAGACTCTTCAACGTTTGCGAAAAAGCTTTACATTTTACTACATATGAGAAATTATGTAACAAAACTACATCAAAAGTGAGTATATGATTTGTGGGATACCTTATTCCATCATATTTATCGATCTGGGCCATCTTGACGCATGTGGGGAAATGTTCATTCATAATATTTTGAGTGAATGATGGAGGTGGAGGTGGATGATTGTGAATACGGAGGAGATATTTGAAATATTTATCTGTCTTATTGTTCTGAATGGATCCGTATTCGAGTAAAATTATTCATCAAAAATAGATATCAGTAGAATACATATACAAATATAGATATCAAATATAATACTCTATCTTTCCTCAAAAGAATTACTAAAGGTACAAAAAAAATTATTCTCAAAAGGTAGGTGTAACGACCGATAAAATCAGATTATTTATAAAATACTTTTATTTGATTAAATAATGAATAAAATTATTTTATAATGAGTAAGTAAGATGAATGTTATTTTATAACCTAAAAGCGTCGGAATGTCGTAGTATTTTGGCTACGTGGTAGAATTAAAGTGTTTGAATTTTCAAGACGAAAATGAAAGCTTTCCGAGAAATTTTTCGAAAAAAACACTATTCATTAATATCTACTCGGGAATTATTTTTGAACTTCCAAAAAATACGTAACGATGGGATAATAAGGAATGATGGATTATGTAATAATAATTCAAGTATGAAAAACGCAGTTTTTCGCCTGCGTACTAAGATCGAGAATGTTAGGGAAAGTGAGAATTTAATAAACGATGATCGTATGATATGTAAGTATTGTACGAGGTAATGGATATGAGTATGATACGATGTATTATACGAGTATGTATGAATGAAGGGATATCGTATATGATGAATGAGTATACGAATTAGCGTATGAGAAAAATACGTAGACTATACGTTATAAACATTAAGCCAATGGTATTGGACTTGTAGGATTTGTGTAGGAATTGTTAAAGCCCAATGATATGATAATGCAAGCCAAAATGTTAAGCTAAAGTTATTAAAACTTAAGCCCAAACAAAGAACCGAATCCGTGGATCGAACCGATGGATAAACGGATAAGAAAAAAAACCATGGGGCAACTCATGTGGGCCCCATGGATCACATGGCAACCCATGTGGGCCCTATGGATAACATGGCAACCATCTTGGTGTCCAAGTAAAGTGATTTACTTGGTGACCAAGGATGGAATAGTAAGGAGGTGGAATGACCTAAGTTACAATTAAGCCCTCATTTTGTATTTTCTATAAATAGAAGAGGTTGCTAGATTATTTTACTTGATCAAAATACACTAACATCCTAGAGCTAAGCATATTGAGAGAGAAAAGTGAATAAGAACTAGTTTTGCTAGAACAAGAAGAAAGAAGAAGAACCAAGTTTAGAACTTCAAAGGTAATGATCCCTAACCATTAATCTACATCTCTTCATCATAATTTTGATAGAGAAGTGAGTATTGGTGGTGCATGTTTCATAAGGTGTATAAGGATGGTTAGTAATGGAAGTGAACCTTAATGAATCATGTGTAAGAAAAATCATAAGTATAAAAATTATGAACTAATGAAAGATATTGAAGAATTGTAATTTTGTTGTTGATGGACAAGTTTAAAACTATCATTTATAATCTTAGATAATATATGTTGTGATAATGGAATGAATCCATTTGGAACGGTGTAAAAATCTCAAGTAACAAAGTTATGGCGAAATTTACAAGATTAGACGATAATTGTCAAAATCGTTAAATTCTCGGAATGGAATTCAAAAGTTAACATTGAACTTGAAAATGTTGGTTTTCGATGGAGAATAGTCTAAGTTTGCATTTTAGAGTTGAAGACTCAAAAATGATCAAATTCTGACTTAGAACGAAGAAACGAGCTATGAACGTTCACTAACGTTTATTGTTTTTGAAATAACGAACTTAAAAGGTGAATTCCATGTTAATGGATTCAAAAATGTAAAATTCTTATATGAACGCATAGTTCATGTGATTTGTGAGCTAACAACTTTTGAACGAGTCAATTCGAACTTAAAATGAGAAAATTATGAGTCCGGGAAGTTCACAAAGCAAAAAATCTATCAAAGTTGTCTGAGGCACAGGGCCAGCACTGCAACGCGGCCCAAGGCTTTAAAGTTGGCGCCGCAGAGCCAGGCCAAGCCCATAAGCTACTGCAGTTTGGCGCCGTAACGTGGCTGTTTGTACTATAAGTGGCGTCGCAGCGCCAGGTCCAGCCAACACACAATGGAGACTCGCGTCACAGCGCGAGACTTATATAAGGAAGCCGACGTTTCAAGGCCAGCACTAGAAGGTAGCCAATAAAGAAAGTTTATGAACGCAAAAAGAATACCAACTGATTAATGATGAAATAATACATTAATAAACTTAAAATAGCATCCTCAATAACGATTATAATGTTGAGAATTACAACTAAAGGTTGAAGAAAGAGATTACTTGAACGTGAATGTAAAACAATACAATAAATCGTAACCAATGTTAAACAAATCTAATAAACGATTAGATTGAGAAGAAGGGTAAGATACGTTAGGGACCATACATGCTTGATTATGACCTAATGTGGTATGTTATGTGATTATACATTGTATAATCCTTAAAGACTCAAAAAGGAAAGTATTTAATCTATAGACCACGCTAAAGGCAAGTGTTCTAACTCTTGTCTATGTTCATTCTAAACAAGTTTTTAATTCATGTATCTTGCGCATGAATTGATGTATAATGACGTCGAAGCCAATTCCTTCGGCTAGACCTAATGTATTTGGTGGATTTCCTTATAATCTATCAAAATGTTATCAATGTTGCTATCTTTTGCCAAACTGTTTTGGTATTGATTTCAAAGAAAGATTGAGTATGAATAAAAAAACGTTATTCGTCAAATGACAGGTACGTAAGGTTGCCAAAACTTAAACGTAAATACGTTTAAAGAAGAAGTGTTGTACAACATAGAGTACTATAGGCAGATTACCTAGACGTACTCGTAAGATATACCGGACTTACGAACTTAGTTCCGGGTTGTCCTTTTCAAAGAAAGAACGAAATGCTCAAGGTCTTAGACCAAAATTAATATATGTTTAATGAACGTGGTTCATTGTGAAATGTTTTAAAGAAAAGAGAAGTGTTATTTTGAATTATCAATAGTACTTCATAACTATTGTTCAGTTATCGAAGATATACGATTCATGTTTTTCAAGCCTGTTGTTTAGATAAAATTGTCATACTTGCTGAGCAAGTTATGCTCACTTTTGCTTGAACCGTATGAATGCAACTAAAACTGAATGACCTGAAGGATCAAATAAGGATAAATGAAAGGCTAAGGTAGACCACTAAGCTGTCTATGTAATAATATAGGTTGAACGTTGTAATTATTTGATATTATGACCAAGAACATATGTAATGGTTATAAAGAACCTAAGAATGGGAATATTATTTTGGAATATATAGAAGACATATTCACTCTTAATTATGATGTATTTCAATTGAATGTATGTGTGAATGGTAGTACCGTATAGTACCATCTGTCTGGTTGGAAGATGTTAGAGTTTATGCCCTAGAGGCCAATTATTTGATATAATTGCTTAACATTTTGATATTATATTTGATTGAATAAATGAATGATTTTATTATGGTTTTATTTACTACGTTATATAAATGTTAACATAATAAAAATCCTTAGAATAGTGATACAAATTATATAGTTTCAAGTATGTGACTTGAACATGAGATTATATAATTATAATTAGTATCATTATTCTTAAGTGTCCCTAGTCGAGTATCATTGTTGATGGGACAACAATGATGCATTGAGACTAGTATGTGGATTGACTGATGACCAAATCTCATTGGTCATAAATATATGAGATATTAAGTCAATGCATAGGTACATGTTAGAGAACGGTGTACTGGACAGACCCACCATGAGAATTCTATGTGAAACATTATGTGAAGTGTCATTAGCAATTCTCATAGTGACAATGATGTAATGGTCCTCTGACCTGAAATCACTATATTACTACACGAGAATTTATGTACTTTGATATCATCAAATGTTACCTTTAATATGGTGGACTATAAAGGTGATTATTGGGTACATCATGAATCGTGTGAGGAATATGAGTGATCTAGATGGAATTTAACCCTCCTATTTATTAGGGGTGATATCCATAGGCCTCTTGATTGAGTAGGACTATGAAATGCATGGCCATGCTCAAATAGTGATTTGTTTCATATAGTCTACTCATTGATCAAGAAAACTCAGATTAAATTATGAAGAGTATGACACATTCCATGACTCGAGTTTAATCTAGGATATTAAGGTTAAAATGATTAAATTACATTGAAACATTGGTCACTAAAAGGTTGCATCGAATCATCGATCTTATTATTACTTGGGTAGCAGTGATGCATTACTAGATGCCGCTCACTGTTTATAATTTATAATATGATTTTAAAATTATTGCCAACGTGATAATAACCTATAGGGTCACACACATAGAACGTAATTTAAAAGAGAATACATTTAAATTTTAAGGATTTAAATATATTAATATGATTAATAGTATTTAAATCACGATTTTAAATTAAAAGGAAAGTTTGTATATATGTATATTAATTAAGTAAGACTTAATTAAGTTATATATATATATATATATATATATATATATAAATTCAGATTTTATGAAATTAGGTTTTGATTAATTCCATTTAACTATTATATATAGGATATATAGCAGCTACTTAGGGTTAGATCATAACTTGAAAACCCTAGCCGCTCTTAGAGAGAGAATAGAGAGAAAACATAAAGTTTCATAAAGGTTCCTTTAGTGGCTAGTACCGCAAGTCCCTCTTATTGCAGAATCGTTCGACGGTTCGTGCGGCGTTCGTGTGGATACCATAGAGACGTAGTTTCATGAGGAATTGTTTTAAGGATTCGAGCGCATCAATTTCAGATTCTCGTTTTTCATATCCGGTATAATCTCTAAACAACTGAGTTAATTATTTTTTGCATGGATCCTGTTTTTGGGTTTCGGAAATTGCTTTGAATTTTTATATTTTCGCTGCGTTTTATGTGCCGAACCCCTACAGAAGATACCTGAATTTGGGGGCGTCACAGTAGGGGTGAGCATGGTGCGGTTTAAAGCCCAAACCACACCCGAAACCGCTTATCTGCGGTTTGACAAATCCAAAACCGCACATGAAATCATTTGTGATTGGTGCAGTGCGATTTTAAACTGTACGGTGCGGTTTCATTTGGTACGGTTTTGGTTCCAAAACCAATTGAAACAACAAATTTTATGTGATTTATTACACAAACAATGATACGAAACAATGAGAAATACATAATAACAAAGACTAATCCCATCAACTTTTGATCATGCTCAATTACTACCAATATCATTATCAGAAATAATAATAAACAAATCAAACTAATGGAAAATCTTACTCGTTAATCAGGGAAGACTAATTATATTGCTGCTAATTAGTTCCGAAAATAATGAAGCAAATTGTTTTGGTATAATTAGTAGACAATATTAATAATAGATTCTTTGAAGAGAATTATATAAAAGAGGTCATTAATAGATGTAGAGCATTCATACTACAAACTGAGTAATACAACTTGTAAGAAACAATTACTATGAAAGAGCAGCGAGAGACAACGAGTTGTTAACTTCTCGTCTTCAGCATACTCCTCGCATACTGCTTGCCCTTGTACTCCATCCGCCCCTACATACATACACCTGACATGGTGCAGTTTCGGTTTTATGCGTGCAGTTTTGGCTAGTAACCAAACTGAAACCGCCACATACGCCGGAACCTTTGGTGCAATTTGTACGATTTTTGATACGGTTTCGGTTCCAATTTAGTTCCTTGCTCGCCCATATCAAAAGGATAATGAGATAAAGTATATAAAGTGAATGATAACTAAATTATTTAGTGGGTTTATTAATATATAAAATAAATAAAGTATTCATCATTTTATATAATTTTGTGGGGTCACTACAGATGAAGTTAAATTTTTTTTACTCAATTTTTTATTTTTATTTTTATTTTTATTTTTTTACAAGCCCTAATTTCAAGGCTTGGCATTATATTAAGTGACCAACCCAGTGAAGAAAAGAAAAAGAATGGAAAGAAAGGAAAGGGAAGGAAAGAAAGGTCTTAGATATAGAACATTTTATTGAAATATATGAGACCATCAATCTTAGAAAATGAAATCTAATTTAAATGTAACTTTTTAACCATTTATTGTATTATATTTTAACATTGTCATTGACATTAAAAATTTTAAAGTATACATTAATATATTATCTTTATTAAAAATATATTTTTTTTACATTTGTTTTTCTTTTTGCTTTTTACAAGTTCCAATGTAATTAACTTTTGATATATCATCGTCATGTTACTTTTGGAATAAACTTTCAAAAATAAATATATAATATTATTTTGTTTAGATTAAAGAAATAAAATTGCTGAAAGAGTAAAAATAGAGAATGAAATAAAACGGATAATAAAATGATTCACTTGATTCCAAATAAAATGAGTCATTCATATTTAAATAAAATTTATAAATTTACTAAGAATATGAATTATTCGAAAGGGAAAGCATGGGGACAATGAAAGATTGAAAGGCGACAAAAAATTATTACAATAATTGATTCAGTGATCAGTGGTTTTTGTTACGTAATCCCTAGTTCAATCCAACAAATTAATTGTGGATCAGAATATTTTAAACAAATTGATAAATTCGATGATTTTAGTTTAAAGCCTCTTTATGTAAAGCCTCTTTGTTTAGTCGGTTAATTTAAAATGAATATATTATGTTAAAGTGAAATGACAGTTCTTCCAAATTGATTGGCTAACCCATATTTTTGAGTAGCTTCAAAGCTTTGTCATACGTTTATATGAGAAAATACTATCATGAGAGAGATCATTCAATGAAAGAAGTAAGCAGAAGAATAAGGAAAAGAAAAATAAAATGTTGAGATGGACTCATATTTTTGTGAGTCTAATCGATGACCACTACATATGATAGTTTGGGTAGTAGTCCAGTCTTAAAGTTTGACTAATTAATATATTTAATTTTATGAGATTGAAATCATATTATAAGAGAAGGTTTTTATTTATTATGCAAGAATTGGTAGGCATAAGAATCATGTAGAGTATAGGAGGTTGCTAATGAATACATTAGACAAGCTTAATTAGTCAAAATGGTGAACCTGTGTAAATTTATGTGTTCTTTTATTTTTAGTTCTCTAATTTTTGTATAATTGCTTGTAATGGCCGGTTTAAATCTAACATTAAAGGGAAAATGAGAATAATTCATAAATATATATCATGTATCAATCAATCAATACTAAAATATAACAAGGTTAATACCGACTCATTTTAATTAGTTACGAGTCAACTTGACAATTCAAGTTTGGTGCATTTGTAGGCCAAATTTTTTATTTTTTATTTTCCTACCTTCCGGGTCATAAATTTTGAAATTTCCAAAAAGTTATCCATGATAACTCAAAAGTTATATTCTTCACAAATTTTACTTCATTAGTTCTAAATTAAATATACAATTTAATTTTTGAGATACAATATATTAAATAACTAAATCATGATGACTTGTGCCACTTAATTTTGAGTGTGAGGGTTACTACCATTATAAAAAGGAGAATCCAATTCAAGAAATGCTCATTGAACACTATATATGACACTAATTCACTATAAAGAAAAAAATGGCCATTTGTGATTGTTCAAATTCATCATAAATAAATTTAAAAAAATCATCATAAAAGGTTTTGTGGTGATTTTAGCCATCACGAAGGGATTAAAGGTAAGAACGTGAATTTTTTTACGGACAATTTATTCCAATATACTTCCTCCGTTCTTTAATATAGGTCGTTTTAGAGCTGTGCACAAGTATTAAAGAAATAATTGTTAAACATTAAATATATTATCAATTATCTATATTGCCCTTATATTGGAAAAAGAGAGTGTTATTTATTGGGCAAAAAATAGTGAGAGAACCAAAGTTATATTTATTACTTGGGGTAATATTGGAAAATAATCAATTAATGCTTCATTGAAATTCTGAAACGACTTATATTTAGGAACAAAAATATTTCTTTAAAACGATCTATATTAAAGAACGAATGGAGTATTAACTATATCAAATGATACTTATATGATTCGAACCCTCCACTATTTGCAAACTAAATAACAAGTATTACCACTGCTCCAAAGCACATATCATGATTATAATTTTAAAATAAAATATAAAATGAAACATATATGAGTTAACTTACACAACAAAATTAGTCCCACATAAGATTTGATGATTGCAATGGCGGTCACAAATACTTTATAATGATGGTAAAATTAGTCATCACTGATAGCCATCATATATTTTATTATTGTGATGTATTGAAAATTTCATCACATAATACATTTTTTTTTTATAATTGCAAATAAAAGTTGTCACAAAAATCTATCTTTTTTAATTATTGTTATGACCATCACAAAATATTATTTTGATTATTTTTTTCATTAAAATATTGGTGATAATTTAAATGCAATCACGAAAAGGGTATATTCATAAGTGATAACTTAGTGCGTTACAAAAAGAAAATTTATTTGCGTGAAAAATTTGGTGATTGACATGGTCATCACAATTATAATACATTGATGGCAAAATTGAAAATCACTAAGAACCATCGTATATACTATTATTTTTATGATTAATCAAAAATTCTATCACAAATTATTATCTTTTATTTTTAAAAATTGTCACAAAATCCTGCCACGTATTCTTATTTTTTTCTAGTAGTGATTGTGGTTTAGAATAGAAAGTAACCAAATAACAAAATGATGAGTACTACCACGTGGAATGGATGGCGCCTCGCAGAATAATCTTGGGAGAACGGGAGAGAGCAGATTTTTTCCACTAATTTTTTTGTCCTCTTGTGTCTCTCCACTTAAAATTTGATACCTAGTCTCTTATATAACACTAATTAGTTTTAAAATTAAATAAAATGACATGTGTCAAAATTTAAGTGGGAGAACACAGTGGGAACAGAGAATTTAGGACAGAGGATCTACTCTCAGCAGTAGATTTATGCCACTAAAGCAAGTTGATTTATGCCATGCATTTTATATTCGAGATTGTACTGTACTATGTTTATATACTATCCTCTGATATAGTGAAGATTGTATTATGTTGATTTATGCCATGCATTTTAAAGTTATCATTATTACATACTATATATCCTCTCATATATATAGTAGAGATTGTACTTTGTTTATCTAGCATCTTTGTTTGTTTCCTTACTTTTGAGAGTGCCAATTATGTTCCATGTGAAAATGGCTGATCAACCCTAGTTGATTGGCAAACTCCTTAATTAATTTTTCCTTGCTTTCTTTGTTTTTTGGTTGCGAAAATGCTATATGATACATAATATAATGTTTTAAATTGTAGACCCATATTTAATTCAAAATTAATATTACTATTTGATCCCAAAACATGGGGATTGCTTTCTCAAGTTTCTACAGTATCAGTGGGGGTCTACACTTTGTGGACTGACCCTTGATGTTCATATAGTGGAGAAAAAGCAAAAGGTTTCTTGGTTTGCCAATAAGCATAGAGGATCAAACCAATAAGCTTAGAGGATACTTTAATTTCTTCTATAAATACCGTTCCTGCAGAACAATATTAATTTGAACATATATATTGTACAGATAAAACATACATGCCTTGCAATGGCAAGCCAATCCTCTCGTATTCTTTGCCTCTTCTTTTTCTGCCTCTCGTGTTTCTTGTTTCTAATCCAAATTGGAGCTTTGGACGCAAACCGAAAGGCATAAACTCTTCCTTTTAATTTGTTCCATAAAAAGAGTCACATTTTTATTGATTGTAGTATAAAATCAAACAACATTCTCGTGTTTATCATTATAATATTTTTATTATCAAGTCGTCAATCCTAAACTAATGACTTATTAATTCTAGGTGTAAAGATTTCAAATATTATAAAGGGGTTTTTTATCATTATTATTTGGAATAGAGTATTTATTTGTGGTTAATGTATACAGGCGTATATTGTATATATGGGCGACCAGTCAGAGAATGAAACCTCCGCAGCATCGCTTCACATGAGCATGCTGAATGAAGTGGTTGGCAGGTGACTGGTTCATTTCTTATTCATTATCTAGAATTATTGAAAACAATAATTATATGCAAATAAATAATGAACTCAGAAAATATACAAATTTAACAACAGTTTTGTAATTGTCCTAGCAATATGCCTTGGAACTAAATTCTATTGAAATGTTAAAACAGTGATCCATCACAGTATCTACTCCATAGTTACAAGAGAAGTTTCAATGGATTTGCTGCAAAGCTAACTGAAGATGAGATGCAAAAATTAACAGGTAACTAGTGAAGACAGTTATTTGAGATTGAAGAGGCGTGCATTACATATATATATATGGATCAAGAGCATACCCCTTATCCAACTCACCCGAGCTCACCCTCCTTTTAGCGACGGACCCGGCGACGGTTCGGTCATATAACCGTCGTCTATATTTTTAGCGACGCTATATGTTGTCTGTCGCTAAAAGTATAGACGACGGTTGTATCGTCGGGTCCGTCGCTAAAGGGGGGTGAGCTCGGGTGAGTTAGATAAGGGGTAAGCTATTGATCCTTGCTCTATATATATATATATATATATATATATATATATATATATATATTGAAATAATTAAATTCTCATAAGTTTAATTTGTTAATGTTTTTTTAGTAATGGATGGGGTAGTCTCAGTATTTCCAAGTGAAAGGAGCCAGCTCCACACGACACGGTCTTGGGACTTTCTTGGCGTTCCCCTGCAAGCTAAACGATTAGGTATTATTGAAAGCGAGGTCATCGTTGGAGTAATTGATTCGGGTATCTGGCCAGAGTCGGAAAGCTTTAGTGACAAAGGATTTGGTCCGCCACCAAAAAAATGGAAGGGCATCTGCCAAGCCTCATCAAACTTCACTTGCAATAAGTAAAAATATTTCGTTATTATATACTCCCTCTGTCCCAAATTAACTGTTCAATTTTGACCTTTTTAAGTCAAATTGACTTTTTTTAGAATTAATAATTAAGCATATATAAATATATTTCTAATATTATAAAAATTGGGATTAGTAATAAATTGTATATACTTTCTTTTTGTTATAATCTCTTCACCTATATTTTAACAAAAATAGTAAAAAGATTATTTTTAAAAATGGTCAATTTGACTTTAAAAAGTCAAAACTGAGCAATTAATTTGGGACGGAGGGATTATTATTTAAAGTTCAAATTGATGATCAGTGTGTCACTTTCGATCTCATTCCTGGCTCGGCTCACTCCATATATTCACATGTTATTTATTCACTTATTTACAGTTACGTGACAAATAGCAGATAGTAATTTTTTTTAAGTCAATAAGTCTATATATATTTCCTACTTCTGATCTCTATCCCTGTTTATTATTGTAATGTAAATGAATGCAGTAAAATCATAGGAGCGCGATATTTCCACCTAGATGGAAAAATTGATGCAGGAGATCTGCAATCTCCTAGAGATTCCGTGGGCCACGGAACACACACGGCATCCACAGCTGCTGGAAACATAGTAAACAAGGTGAGCCTAGGGGGTCTTGGGATAGGAACAGCTCGAGGCGGAGTGCCATCAGCACGTATTGCAGCGTACAAAGTTTGTTGGTTAGATGGCTGTGCAGACCACGACGTTCTGGCAGCATTTGATGCTGCCATTGCTGATGGTGTTGACGTAATATCCATATCAGTCGGGGTATCTTTTGCTCGAGATTATTTTTCTGATTCCTATGCAATTGGAGCTTTTCATGCCATGAAGAAAGGAATTTTAACATCACATTCTGCTGGGAATGAAGGTCCAAAACCCCAAACGATATGTAGTGTTGCGCCGTGGTCTCTTTCGGTGGCTGCTAGCACCACAGACCGCAAATTTTTTACCAATGTTAAATTGGGGAATAACATGGTTTTTCCTGTGAGTATACACCAACTCTATTCCACACTTCTAAATTGAAATCCATGTGCGTTAATACATATACAATTATACTAATAGAACTTATTTGAAATTATTTATAGCTGTTGTTAATGACATGATAACAATATTTTAGCTGTCAAAACAAATATGCACATAATTTTACACTTACTTTAATGATATTTCGAACATTTAGCAATATTTATTATTTATCAATATAACTATGGGTAAATGACACTTCTGTCCTTCCAAATTTGTACCCACTTTTAAAGTTCTCTAAATTTTATTTTTTGTCAATTAAGTCTTTAAAATGACATTTTTTTGGCGTTTCCGTTCTTTTTATCCGAATTGATCTCAACTCGACCCATTTTGACCAAATTTTAACCTAAACCAACGCAGTTTGACTCGGCCTCAATTTCACGAAATAATTTCTTTAAAAGAAACTAAAAAGTTTTAAAATTATTTAAAACATAAATAATTATTAATATTTTAAAATTACTTAAACAAAATATATTATTTTAAAATTAAATTTTTAAAAATTATTAATTTTAATATTTTTAAAAATAATTAATATTTTTAGGAAAAAATATTTAGAAAATTTATTTTTTTCATAAAATGAGTAAAGTTTCATTAATTATATATTCAACAAAATTAAATAAGAAAATAAAACTTTATTTTCAAAAAAATAAGATTTTTTTCACTTTTTATGTAAAAATTTATTTTCAAAAAAAATTCTTATGTCTACCATTATTATATGTATTCTTAATATTAGAATTTTTAAAAACTAAAAATTAAAATTAAAATATAAATAATAGTAAAAGATAAAAAAAAATTGATTCAATTTTTTTTTTAAAGAAATTAAAAAGTTTTAAAAATATTTATTATTTTTAGGGAAAAAAATTAGAAAAATTTTTATTTTTAAAAAAATGAGTTAAGTTTTATAAAAATATAGATTCAAAAATAATAAAACTTTATTTTCAGAAAAAATAGAAAATTTTATTTTTTAAAAAATGAGTAAAGTTCCATTAAATATAAATTCAAAGAAATTAAATAAAAATAATTATTTTCATAAAACAAAAGGAAAAATTTTTATTTTTTAAAAGATGTCTAAATCTTTATAAAAATAATTAAAAATTAAAAATTTAAACTTTTATTTTTTTGAATCTATATTTTATGAAACTTTACTCATTTTTGGAAAAAGTAAAAGTTTCTAATATTTTTCCTGAAAAAATAATTATTTTTAAAACTTTTTTTTAAAAATATTTTATTTGAAAATATTTAAAATAATTATTATTTTAAATATTAAAAATAAGTATTTTTAAAATTATTTTAAACTTTTTAATTTTTTTTTAAAAAAATAATTGGTGAAATTTGGGTGCGGTCAAACTAGGTAGGGTTTGATAAAAATCGGTCAGGTTGGAGTCCAATCAGGTAAAATGAACATAAACACAAAAAAAATGTCACGTTAAAAATATAATTGATGAAAAATAAACTTTAAGAACTAATTTAAAAAGGGAAAAATACATTTTTGGTACCTGTACTGAGACCCGACTTACAATTTGGTACCCAAACTGAAAAAACTTACAAAATGGTTATTGTACTCGAAAATTATTGCGATCTGGTGCTTGTACTTTTTAATTTTGAAATAATCGTTAAAATTGACTAACGGAGTAGATGGAAAATTCTGATGTGGCTTCCTCATCTGACGTGGATAATGATATGTATATGGGAGCATGGATGTAAGGGCATCACCTGTTATACATCATCCTCCTCCGTCGGTCCATGGGAAGAGTAATAGTAGTAGTCAGAATAATAGCGTGAAGTTGACATTCTTGAGAGATGATCGGGAGAGATTTGAGTTGGTGGACTTGTTGAGGGGCGTCGGCTGAGATATTGGGTAGCGGGGTGTTTGGGTCTACTTATAAAGTGGCCATCTTTAGCTTTTCTTTACATGTGTTCATATGCAGAAAAAGCTTCAACAGAACAAACCAAATCAACCATTCTTGAAAACCTTAAAATGCATCACAATGAAAAAAAACCCAAATCATAAATTCCAATCACATATCACAGATCGAACCCAGATCTTAACTTTATTTGTTAATCACTCCATTTTCTCACTTATTTATTCAACCACAGATCAAACCCAATTTCAAAATATATCTCAAATCAAGAAATCTAATCAATTTCCAAATCAGTTCAAAAAAGGATTAAAATAAATCAGAGAGCCCCCTTCATCTTCAAAGATTACTAGAAGGAATTTAATTGAAAAAATTAGAAACAAATCAGAGAGCAACTGCCCGGTTATGGTTGTGAAGAGGTACAGACAAATAAATAATGTGGGAAGGGAAGAGTTTCAAGAGCATATGAGAAGGTTAGGAAGGTTGAGACACCAAAATTTGCTTCCACTTGTGGGTTTTTACTATAGGAAAGAAGAGAAGCTCTTGGTCTCCGATTACATTGACAATGTAAGCTTGGTCGTTCATCTCCATGGAAACCGATTACCAAGGTTGGACTGACCAAATCGGTTGAAAATCGTGAAAGGGTACACAAGAACCCTAATTTTTCCCCCAAATATCAGAGTTCTTTGTTTTTGCAGTTGGATCTCTTCGATTTTTGGTGAGTAAGAGAAGAAGGAAGAATGAGAGAAGAACCCTAATTTTTTTCCCCCAAATATCAAGCTCTTTGTTTTTGCATTATAAATGGGAAATACACATCAATTAAATTTTGTTGTCCAGTCATCGCCATGTCATCCTTTGCATCTGACCTGTCAAATTTTCAAACGGAACATGGATGAAACCCTATTGTTTAACGGATTGCAATAATTTTCGAGTACAATAACCATTTTGTAAGTTTTTTCAGTTTGGGTACCAAATTGTAAGTCGGGTCCCAGTACAGGTACCAAAAATGTATTTATCCCAATTTAAAAATAAGTGTTTAAAGGTATAGAAGTGTCATTCAACCATATAATTATTGCTCCTAGTATTACAGTGGCTTTATTTATGGGCAAATGTCACATCATTATATAAACATATACTCCCTCCGTCCATTAATATATAAGATTTTTAAGAGTTGTGCACAAGTATTAAGGAAATAATTGTATAACATTAAATATAGAGAGCAGATCCTCTGTCCCCAAATTCTCTATCCCCTTTGTATCCCCCCACTTAAATTTTGACACGTGTTTTTTTATTTTATTTTAGAATTAATTAATGTTAAGTAAGAGATTAGGTGTCAAAATTTAAGTAGAGGGACACAAGAGGACATGAAATTTGGGGACAGAGGATCTGCTCTCTTAAATATAATATCAAATGTCTATATTGCTCTTGTATTGAAAAAAAAGATTGTTATTTATTGAGCAAAAATTAGTGAAAGAACCAAAGTTATATTTAATACATGGGGTAATGGAGTATTGAAAACTAAACAATTAATGATTATTTGAAATTCTAAAACGTCATATAAGGAACAATTTTTTTTTAAAACGTCTTATATTAAAGGATAAAGAAAATACCTCCTATTGAGCTCTTATTGATTTGCAATTAACTACTTTCATTGTTTGCATTTAGGGTATTGCAATAAACCCATTTGAGCTGAATCACACGTACCCTCTCATCCGTGCTGAAAATGCTCCACATACTCATGCAGGTTTTAATGGGTCCACATCTAGGTAATTCGTTGCTGAACATCAATTTTTATCACTAATTACATAATCAGCAACGGACATGCATGTCCGTCACCCGCACTATCGGCTATAGTCCCGTCCCAAACCTCGTCGCTGAAAACAATACGAAGGACTTTCCGTTGCAAATATATGTGAACATAATTATAGTGAAATTCTTGATGCAGGTTTTGCTTGAAGGGCACATTGGACAAAAAATTAGTGAAGGGCAGAATAGTTGTTTGTGATACAGAGTCATCCGGAGAACCAGAGCTTTTGGCTGGTGCAGTTGGGTCCGTAATGCAGATATTGAATTACAATGATACCCCTTTTCCTTACCCATTTCCAGCAGCTGTTGTAAGCTCCAACGTAATAAACACTATATCTGCCTACATAAATTCATCAAGGTATATATAATATATACGTACACACACATTTCAGACACTTGCACACTGTGTGTGTGTGTGTGAGTTTGATTTGACAAGTAAAGAAAGGAAAGAAATTCAAATTTACGAGAAAAAAGGAATACCGTACGTAATTTTCTTTTCTCTGTGTTTGTTCTTTTCATTTTTGAAAAGAAAATATAATTAAGTAAGTGCATTATTAGTTCATCTATGAGACTAAATTAGAGAAACCGTTATAATGGTATTTTTAATTTTAAAGAAATACTATAATTTGTTTTCACAAGCCGGTGATTTAACTGTTTATCCTAATTCCTGTCATTCTCGTCATTTTTCTCTTTTCAAAAACTCAGAAGCATAATGTTAATTTAAGAGATAATGCTAATATCTGATCAAGCTAGAAATTATGATTTAAATAATTAAGTAAACACTAATGCAGGAACCCGACAGCAATTATAATGAAGAGCACAGCTAGTAAAGATCCTTCAGCACCATATGTCCCCCATTTCTCGTCAAGGGGTCCTAACCCTATATCCAAAAATATCCTCAAGGTATTCCGTTTTTATATGCATGCTTACCTTTGTATCACTTGTAAGTCATCTAACACTTCATGTTGAATTCACTTCCTCTAGGGTTTTCAGGGTATTCCAAAATTTAGAATTTCTCCGATCACAGTAATTAAATGATATATTTAAAACTTATAAAATTGCTCTATTTTCTTAAGGCTTAAAAACATATAAACAAATTTTTTTAAAAGGTGAACCCTTAATTTCAGTGCATATATAATTTCTCTCCGTTGTTGGACACTCCATCTATTAGTTTAAGCTTTTAGATGAGTTAGTTACTTAACATGGTATCAGACCGCGCATTGTCTTTATGTTAATTTAAAATAATATAAATGCACTTTAATCTGTCACTTCTCCATATATAACGTTGTATTTGAGAGGAGGAATGTTATAAGTATGATATACATTGTTTAGCCCTCCATTTACTGGCTTAAGTTTTTAAAATGAACAAGATTGAACTTGATACTCTTCCTGATTAAAATATGCAGCCTGATGTAAGTGCGCCAGGAGTAACTATTTTAGCAGCATGGTCTCCACTTGCCTCACCTTCGGACAACGAAGAAGATACTAGGGCAGTACCATACAACATAATATCTGGGACATCAATGTCTTGCCCACATGTTACTGGAGTTGCCGCCTACATCAAAACTTTTCACCCTTCATGGTCTCCTGCAGCTATTAAGTCAGCTCTTATGACTACAGGTAAACCTATTATATAATTCAAAAAACACATAAGGAGTCTGTTTCGTACGTCCACCATTTTGGTCATGCCTATGTCTAATTATATATTGTCACGTCATGATCTATAAAAGGGTAGCATATGCATATAGGCATTATATTTGTTTTGCGTTTTACATATGTTAGACATAACATTACTGATTCCATAAAATCTTCTTTTTAGAATTTTTTCTAAATCTTGAATAATTAAATGCATTTGCAAAAAGAAAAATTCAAGAACATAAATAGAAAATCAGAAAGACTCATTGTTAAACGTACTAACATAGTACAGCCATACAATATACATATCTCATTATTTGTACAAATTTTCTCTATTAATTAACTTGGTAATTTTATAATTTGCAGCTTCTCCAATGAACCCCACCATAAACACGGATGCTGAATTTGCATATGGAGTAGGACATATTAACCCTATTAAAGCCACCAATCCCGGTTTAGTTTACGATGCGAATGAGCTCGATTACATCAAGTTCTTGTGCATGGAAGGTTATAGTAGCCAGCATATAAGACTAATTACTGGGAGTAAAAAAAATAACTGCTCAGGACTCGAAACAAAATCATACGATGATTTAAACTACCCTTCTATAACTTATCATACGTTGCGAGAAGAACCTTTTACCAAGGTTATTATCAGAACTGTCACAAATGTTGGATCGCCATCATCCACTTATAAAGCTTTCTTAACTAAACCCTCGAGTCCTAATGTCCAAATTGACATCAAGCCGAAGGTTTTAAAGTTCACAGCTCTCGGCCAGAAGCTGAATTTTCTTGTTGGTATTGATGGAGAGATGGATGGTGAAGGGGATCCAATTGTGTATGCTTCTTTGGTGTGGGATGATGGGGTGCATCAGGTTAGGAGCCCCATTGTTGTGTATGTTCCGTCTTAAAAATCGTACGCATCTGTGTTTACTTATTAATTTGGAATAATTTGGTCGCAAGAACGAAAAACTCCACTTCATCAAAAAAAAATGAAATATATATTATTGATGTGTTTAAATTATATATAATTAGTTAGATACTTATCATAAATGGATGGACCTAATACCCTACTTCTTTAGTGGATTGCTAATTTTGTATGTAATTAAATTATAATTATAGTTAGATATCAAATACCCTACTTCTTTAGTGAATTGTTAATTTTGTATCTCGATTTTGTATACATTTTTAAGTCAGTAAAGCTCTATTATTTTCTAAAATTGTCATAAAAACGTTTTATTGAAAATTTTATATATATGTTCGTTGGTTGAGTAACAAAAAAAAATATGACGTTAACAATTTCTTTCTCATATTTTTTTAGGGATGAAACTCATCTTGGCAATGCCCTTATCTAATTATTAATTTATTTCGGTAAAATATTGTAATAGTAAATTAATCTCAAAATATATTATTGAAAAAACTTATCAAAAAAAGTATTCCCTCCGTTCCTAAAAGTTTGTCGTTTTAGAAGAAAAAATTTGTTCCAAAAAGTTTGTCGTTTACAACTTTCAAGAAGAATAAAGTATTTACTTTCCTATATTACTCCTACCTTGTCTCATTGTCCCAAAAAATTCTCTTCTTTGTATTAATAGTTTTCAACTTCTCATAAAGGGGTAGTGATGAAATTTCAAACAAATTTTACTTGATAAATAATAGTTTCTTAATTCATTTGTCAAAACCTTAAATGACAATTTTTTTAAAAGCGGAGGTAATAAATATTATCTGCAGCAGAAAGCAATCAAAGCACTAATAATGATGGGTGGTCCCACTTTTGAGCGTGAGAGTGAGAGTAGCACGATGGAAAACCCATTTTCAAGAAATGATGTTGGAGTAGTTTGTAGGACACTATCACAGTGACATCTGTGTGAAATGATCAAATGTAGTTTATAGATAATGGAGTATTGTTATCATCTTAAAACCAATTGATTGAAGTTTTGAATAATTAAGCTATGGACAATAGTATTTATTCGTAGATATATGGATTAGGCTAACACGACAAAGTAGCAATGGAAAATATCAAATAATTCCTCTTAGACTAAATGTGTCGCTATATATAAGACGAGAAATCAGTGACAAATAAAATCTTGTTTTTTTAGCAATCTGTTGCCTAATTAACGACAAACTGTCCTGTCCGTCGCCGCCTCCCCCAGACCTCTTTGGTGACGGCCTAATTAGATGTTGATTCCTCTAATCATTTTAGTGACGGTCGGTCTCTGTCGTTTTTATGAGGACAAACGTTTGATTTCATCATTCACATTATGAAGCAAATTGAATTACATATATGGTTTTATCATTTCAGGTACTTAATGATTGTGAGCTGCATTTGTTCAAATAGAAATAGACCCTCAATCTGAGCTCACATTACCTCTTCTCCTACTCAAGTTTATGCTTGACATTAACAAATATAAAATTAACATTACCCTGAGTCGAGTCAATTCCAACTCTTTTGAAAATTTAAAAGTAAGTAAACAAAGAAAATAAATATTAGTTCTAGTTTTGTTATTCTTAATTTCCATTCTAACATACCTCTCTCACTCCTACTCATTTTATTTAAATCAATTGTTTCTAGTCTTTCATTTTAGTGTCTATCGAAAGGATGCTTAATTCCATCTCTTTCTATATGCTTGAATTGGAATTTGCATGATACAACTGTTTTAACTAGGGGTGGAACAAAGCCTGGGGTAGCCCACCCAGACTACCCTGAGTTTTAAGAAATTCTGTTTAACCCCTTGAAATTTTAATATTTTTGCTATATGCCTCCATAAAATTTATATACATAAAAATCTATATAAGTAAATTTTACTTCTATTAAATCCTTTTTTCGGTAATTTATTTTAGCTAAGTCCACTTAAATGAAACTTGTGAATTAAAGTATATATATAAATTATCTTTTAATAGCAGTATTTAAATACAAGAGTAAAAATTCATGATCAGGTCACTACCCTTGAGAAAAGAATTTATGACTTCGTCCTTGGCTTTAACTATTTATTCATTACTTGTGAATTGAAATAAATTATTATATTATATTATATTATTGATATTCATTACTTGTCAGAGGTATAATAAAAATCTAGAAAGGTGGTTGAATAAATATTTAAAAATTTTTGTTTATTTAAATATGTATTATTATCAAATAATTAGTTAATCAAGATTAATTATGCACAACGGAATATACTTTAAAAAATCTCCTTAAAGATTAAGAAAAATCACAGTTTCAAATTTAGTCTTGTGGATTAAAGTCACACACATGATAAATAATATGACAGAATTAAAGTAAGTGTTGAAAAGTAAATGACAAACAAGTTTTAAGTGTTTCGAAGACTGAATAACTTTTAATCCACTCTTCTACTTCAACATGTAGGAAATCTACTAAGGATGGGGTCACTAAAACCATATCACTAAGATCTATTACAACTTAAACACTTAGGTTCTTTCGAGTCACTTAATCTCGGAATATGGACACTTGGTCCCAGATCACTAAGATCTCTTCAAGCCACACAATCTTTGTAAGACCCCAACTTATTATAAATAAAATTGAATTTTCTCTATTCATTATTCTAAATTAATAAGGTGTTAATTTGATATAATACTTTAGTTATGGGTAAAATGTGCAAATTTTGTAAAATAAGCAAGTGGTTATAAAATAATCATTTTTGTCGGGGAATATTCGTTTGGTTGTGGAATATTCTTTTTGTCGGGAATATCCGTACGACGGCGCAGTCATTTGTGGGCCTCATAACGGAATAACTGTCGAATGAAGAAAACGATAAAGTTTGAGTTTTTGTAAATAACGGTGTAATTGTTACTGTTAACACTGTTGGATTACCTGGTGGTTAAAATACAGTAATATGCGTGGTTGCACAGTAGCACACGGTATTGCACAATATTGTTGAATTATTGATTTTTACGTAAAAAGACACTACTCAATAATTGTTACGTTGATATTTTATATTATTGTTGTTTCAATAATTGTCATTGCACAGTATTTCTCATTATCAGATCAATAATTCATATTATTTGAATAATATTATTAGATAACATTATTGGCAATGTCTAGAAAGTTCTGTCAATGAGAGGTTTGGTCACCTAATTATGCGCCAGTAAGGAGAAATCCTTAATGAAAAGCCCCCTCTTTCCTGAGAACGACCTGGTTGTCATAATTGTGATTCTGTAATATTATTTGTGAATAATTAATCATTGATTTATATGATAAGGAAATATTTATTTGATGTGGATAAATGATGAATTTATTTATTTTATGAGGTTATAAATCAAGGAATTAATGCTGAGGTGTTTTATCAGTATTTTGTTGGAATGGAGGTATTAAAAATCATCCGTTTGTGAATTTCGTATATTTTTTGTTTGGAATTTGGAAAAAATCAAAGCTACAAAGTTGTAGAGAATTCGATTTCGTGTGAAATGGACATAAAATTCGTATCTTTCTGATAAACGGACTATTTTCTATGAATTACAAAAGTTTCGAAAAATAAAATAATTTTTATTAAATTATGGGTGGGACCCACTTGTGTTAAAAACATGTGGGCTGCTGGGATTTTTCAAGAAGGGTTGGCTTAAATTTTCAGCAATGGTTGGCATGCGTAGGAAGAAAATATTTATTAATATTTTATTATTTTAGTCTCCTATAACGTTCTAGCATTTTCCTATAAATAGACGCTTAGGTTAGAATTGAAAATCACACCAAAAATAAGTTTTCTTTCTCTCTAGATTAGCGAGCGTATTTTTGTGAGTATTTTGATACTTTGAGAGTTGTTATTCAGTGCATGTTTCTGTCAGCACTATATCTGAATTCAGTTAGAAGTACGGTTATTTTAAGTAAGGGATGTTATTTTTTTTCGTAATGATGTTATTCTTTCAATATCATTATACCAAAATATTGGTATGGATTTTATTGTGGAATTTCTACCTTTTTGTGTTGGGGTTACTATTCACGTTTACGGCACTATTTACCGAAAAATAAAATTTTTTCTTTTTGTCCAAGATATCTATTATGGTTACTATCTTTGATTGTATCCATGTTTTGATCTTTATTTTTGAATTCTACTTCAAAATTGGTTATTATGGAGTATTATTGATCTTGGATAAACTATAATATGAATCCCTAATATTTGTCCTTCTGTCTCACTGGATTCGTTTTCTTTAAAATATTTTTCATCATCCTCAGTCTTAAATGATAATGTTACTGAATATCTTTGGCCTGTAGTGCAAAGATGAATAATTAACTGATGAATATATATCTTTGGACCGTAGTGCAAAGATGAATAGGTGTTGAGATGAACATGACTGACTGGTGATACAAATGAATATCTTTGGCATGTAGTGTGCAAAGATGAATATTTGATTAAAGATGTATATTTATTGTTGTTACAGGGATAAAATATTGATGATGAACTTTTAAATCTTAGAAGATAGTAGAACTCATTCTCTACGTGACTCTTCGAATGGATTGTTGTTTTCCCTGCATTTGTTGATCTAAAACGTGTTGTCTATTATATTTTATCAGATTTTTTCCTATTGAAGACTAATGATAATTTGTTGTATATTATCTTAGTCATAATATTCTTTACTGGGCTAGTTGAGCTCACCCTTTTCTTTTTTGTTCTATTTTTCTTCTCAGGAGGTGAGAACATATCAGGATCTAGTCGGGGTATAGAGTGATAGTTCTAGAAAGATGTTTTAACAGTCCTCACTATTTCTGTAAAATAGTGTATGAATAATTGTAATGAGGACTTATTTGAGTGTGGATATTATCTAGAAGACAATATTTGTATTTAAACTCACAGTATGTGTTGTCGTATTTTACACGACAATTATATTATTGAAGTTGTAGTTTGCTTTCTGTATCATGTATTTGGCGACTCAGAATAGGTGTTTTATACCTATTTTGGGGGCGTCACAATCTTGGAAAAGAAAGGTCACTTAGACATGTTTCATGGGGGCACAACTAATAGAGATCTAAAATGGGGTTAAATAGATATTTAAAAACTTTTGCTTATTTAAATATTTGTTACCAGATAACTAATTTGTTAATCTTAGCACAACGGAATATTATTTTGAAAACTCCCCATAAAGATTTAATAAAATCACAGTTCTAAATTTAGTTCTATGAATGTTAGTCACTTCACAGATATTTGACTAAAAGTAAATGACACAAGATATTTTTAAGTGGTTCGGATAACAAATAACTCCTAATCCACTTTTCTACTTCAGTAAGTAAGAAATTATAAGGATAGGGTCACAAATACCAAATCACTAAGATCTATTTCAACTAAACCACTTAGGTTCCTTCGAGTCACTTAGTCTCGACAAGGACACTTAGACCAGATCACTTAGACCTCTACAAGTCACTTAGACTTGGATGAAAGTCACTAAGACAATCGAATCACACTGAAATGATAATAGTGTTGGATGTTGCTAAGCTTTGCAATAAGCTTGATCATTTCTGGTACGTAGCAACTTGAATAAGATATTCAGTTTCGTAGAGTAGAGCTTTATTTGATTTGGCAAAGTTTCAGCTTTTTTCTTGATGATTCGTTACTTGGATTTGAATCCTAATACTCTTTTATAGACTTCTGAAAAGAAGCCCATTGGAGAGTTTTCGTTGGTGGATTTAACGTTTTGCTCCATAATGCATGTTCTCTAATGTTGACTTATAGGGTAGATACTAGAGTTGCCTTCGGCTTTGGCAAGTCTCATCAGATAGTAGTCTCGCCTACCACATGTTAGTACTGGTATCACATCTTCAATCTAGAGGTTTAGACAAACCACTCTCTGATCTTTATATCTGAATTTGAAGATGGTGAGTAACATCTTGGAATCTTCGCTCTAAAACTCTCTAAAATTGTTAGTCTGATGAAAGATTGACATGCTCTATGAACAAGGTTGGTAGTAGAGTGACGAGGAACGTATAGTCTGAGTTATATGTCCTGCTCTACGATCATGAGTTCTACGATCTTGTTCTACAAATATCCATTTTCTACGATCTGCTCTATGAACGACCTTTTAAGATGAGCACTCTACGATTCTTGAGCAGTCTGCGGATTTCTCTTTATTCTTCGAATACTTCAGCAGCACTATGATTCTGAAAACAACTCTACGAACTTTGTTGTCTCTTTATAGTTTCACGATTACTCAGCTGTTGTTTTACGAATATCTAGATTACTCTGCAAATAATATTACATCTTCAAACAGGCAGAGTAAATCTACGATCATTTAACAATATTATATGACCGATTTGATCGTTTTACATATTACATAAATCAACTCAAAGTATCAATCTAACAAGTTTGATCGTTCTAAATCTAAGTCCTTATACGAATATATATATATATATATATATATATATATATATATATATATATATATATATCATATAAGGACTTTACCAAACTACTAGACAATTATAAATTATAACCACATCATCAAATTTAAATATGCATGACTTAACAATTTCTAACAAGACCAGGTCACTTAAACCTCTTCAAGTCCCTTAGACGACTTAGATGAAAGTCACTAAGACAATTGAATCACTGTTGAATGATAGCTAGGTTGTTTGATGTACTGCTAAGTTGGTAATAAGTTTCTCTTCTCAGGTACTTAGCAGCTTGAACAAAATATTCAAATTCGTAGAGTGCGTTCTTTTATTTTGGCAGAGCATTGACATTTTGATCTTCTCTCTTTCTGCTCACTACTCAAATTTGAATCCTTGAAGCCTTTTATAGTATGTCGGCAAGTTTTCCCATTATAAGGTGTTCGTTGGCGCATTTAATGATCAAATACTTTAGGATCCTTGATGTTGACATTTTAAGTTGGTGTGTCAGCTTGCTTTGTGTCTTGTACCTATCACATCAGTCTGCAGCCTCACCTACCACCTTGTAGTTATCGCTTTCAACAAACTAGATTCTTGAACATTTATTCCACGATCTGCTCTACGAATGGTTTTTGATATATGAAGAACATTCTACGATTCTTGAGCAGACTCTGCGAGCTTCTCTTTATACTCTTAGAATATTTTGACAGTTTTACGATTTCGATTACAGCTCTTCGAACTAACCAAAAACTTCGATGTCTCTTTGTTGCTTACTCAGTTGATGTTCTACGAACAGTCTTGATTACTTTCTCACCTGATCTTTACTGAACGATCCTTGAGTCACTTTACGACTTAGACTTTACTAACCGTCTTCAGAGTATACTCCACGTTCAGTGTTTACTATACGATCTTTAACTTCACTTTACGACCAATGTGAGAGCTCTGCGATCGATCATCTGATGCACTAAGAAAGATAAGTTAACTTTGCTATCCATTATGACATTATGAACAGGCAGGGCAATTTTACGATCAATTTAGAGTACCTATTAACTATACATCAGATAAACTCAATACGATCAACCTAACAAATTTGATCTTTCTACTCTAAGCCCTTTTACATCATATCATCATTAAGGACTTTACAAAATTTACTGGTACAAATATACATTAATCATCAAATCACATATTAACTGCACATTAGATCAATTTAATAAGATCAACCTAACATATTTGATCATTCTATTATAAGTCCTTGTACAACATAATATCATTAATTAAGGACTTTACAAAATTTACTGGTACAAATATACATTAATCATCAAATAACATTCATTATCAAATCAAATATGCAGACTAACAAAATTGATCATCTATCATCGATGTCCTGTTAATTAGTTGAAACTGCTTGTTCGTTTTATTTTACATCGATTTTTTCTAGATTTTACTCAACTTCATTCATAGAAAAAATTATTAACATTACAATGAATTTATTTTTAAAAAATTAAAGTATTTATATATATATATATATATATATATATGTGTGTGTGTGTGTGTGTGTGTGTGTGTGAAAGTTCCATGGGTCAGCCCAGCCCGTTGTGGGACCATGAGCCTCATTTTTTGAGTTCAACAAAATGTAAGCCTTTTTAGCCCAGCCCATTTTTGCCCAGCCCAGCCATGGCCCAGTCAATTTGGGCACGCCCAATCCATTTGACAGACCTGGGTCAGCCCAGCCCGTTGTGGGACCATGAGCCTCATTTTTTGAGTCCAACAAAATGTGAGCCTTTTTAGCCCAGCCCATTTTTGGCCCAGCCCAGCCATGGCCCAGTCTATTTGGGCACCCCCAATCCATTTGACAGGTCTGTCAGCCAGTATTCTTGTTGGAGCTGAATAATGCCATAAAAAAATACGGATAATGAAGAGAATTTCAACACTAACTTAAAATTTGTATTACATCCATTTTGTATAATTTAGCATCATGACACAAAAAATTAAAAACTTTTTTTGGGTTAGAATTAAGACTTGAAAAATAAGGAAAAACTAAGACTAAAACATTAAATCAGATAAAAATATAATCAGAATATAAAAAATAAATACTAGCATTGGACTTAGGGGCTGTTTGTTTAGAGCTGGATGAAACTGAATCTGAATGGCTGAATCAGTCAGTGCGTTTGTTTTGATCTGAATGGCTGAATCGGTAAGATGGACGAGCTGAATGGCTAAGTCAGATTTTTTTGAGCTGAATGGCTGAATGAGCATCTGAATGAAGTAAAAAAAAATACTAACTATTATATTAAGTAATATTAAATAAATTTACAACAATTTTGAATTTTTTTAGAAGGGTAAAATAATAAAATTTTGTCATTTAGATGTTTCGGACATGTCAATTATCAAATAACTTTTTAATTCAGATTTAGATTCAGCTCATTCAGATTTAGATCCAGATTCAGATTCAGATTCAGATTCATTCAATTTTTATCAAACACCCCCTTAGTCTAAGATCGAAGGGCTTTCAATTATTACCAAAATAATGAATTATTGTGTAAGGGGGTGTTTGGGATTGCTGTCAAATCTGCATATAATCTGTTTTTAAAAAATACAAAATATTTGATAATTTAATTTTAAAATTTTTATAATTACTTTTTGAAAATAATTAGAAACTCTAAAATAGAGTTTTTGATTATTCGTTAAATTTAATAATCACGTTTGACCAAGTATATTACTAATTTATTCCTAATTATTTTAGTAATTTTATCAAGTATTCATATTTACTTTTTAAAATATTCCTTTTGAATAATTTACGCTTAAAATAAATAATTAAAAACTTTTATTTACCGAACACTTTTTACTAGTTTAAGTATTTTTATTTATCAAATACGAATTACTTTTAAAATTTATTATAAGCAATCAAAATCACTAATTCCCAAACTTATGTTTATAGACCGACACTTAGGTGGTGTTTGATAAAATTGTGTGTTAAGACCTGGACAGTTTAGACGTCTAAATAATATAGAGCGTCTGAATAGAATTGTATCTGAATGAAAAAATATTATTTGATAATTTTTTTTTCAAAATGTCTGAATAACAATATTTTACCATTTTAACCCTCTGAACAAAAATATATATATATAAAAACAAAAAAAGAACAACTCTTTTTCTCTCTCTTCATTATCACCATCCTTATATTTCGTTCAATCCGTCGTATTGTTTTGAATATCAAAAGGCAAAATTACTTGGCCCCTTCATAAGGCAAAACAAATTTAATTTTGTGCACAAAAAGTAAATTAATTTTGTGTACAAAAAAGAAATTAATCTGGTATGACATATGAATCCTATAAGTCACTTGACTTTTGCAAGGATGGAGTTTTCATCCTCATTATTTGCAAGACCATTTTAGAGTGGTTCAATACTTGTTTTTTTTTTGTTTTCCCTGTAACTATAATTTCAAGTTTCAATTTGAACTTTTTAAAGATGATAGATTAGTTAGCACAATTCTAACAACTCTTTCTGTCTTTGTGTTTGTTAAGGTGAAGGACTTGCATCGTCACAAGATTGATCATATCACCATTCCATCCAAGCATGGTGTTGTGCTTCGACGTGTAGAAGATGTAAGCCCAACATTTGGTTAATTTAGTAGAAGATATTGAAGAGAGTATTTTTGTCCATAAAAATATGAACTCATTCAGATGTGTCTCTAAATGGTTAAGCTTTAATTTTATGTCTAACCGATTAAGAGGTAAATTTTTTTTTATCAAACATGTTTTGCCACTGACTGAATCAGAGACACTCCAATTAACTAATCAAACACACCCTTACTTTTCTTGTCAATTGTGTTCGAGTCGGTGCCGGAGTAGCAAAGGTCCAGTGAGTATAATGAAAATTTTCTACTAATCAAACCCTCCAACTTCGTGACAGGAGAGTCCTTTCACCAACTTGAATTTGTACATATATAACAAAATTTGTTTATAATATTAAAATAAGATGAATATTGAATATAATTTTTAATCGTCAACAAGGGTATATAAGTAAAAATATTATTCAGTCATACTCCTTATTTATTCAGCCACAATTTTTTGAATGAATCTTTTAGACACATTCAGATGAATTTAGAGTTTTAAAACTGTAAAACAAATACGTCTAAAAGATTCATTCAAAAATAAACAACATATTAATCACGTGCTTACAGTTTTTCATACATTTAAAGATATTTAAGAGTGAAATTGTCCAAAATTAATTATCGTGATCAACTAGTTGAAGGATTTTATTTATAGATATTTAGGGACATTAAAGGTTAGTGCCTTAAAATGGTCTAGGTTTTAAAAAAATAAATAGAGATTTAAAGTGTATTGAAACCTAAATCTTGTAATTAATAGTAATATTTATATATTTTACAATTCTTCTAATTTCATAATTATATTATTTAAGTTTTATAATTAATTCTATTTTATTTTAAATGGAAGGAGGATTATATTGGGATATTTTACATAAATTTCACATTTGATAAATTTAAGAGTATAAATATATTAATAAGTACAGTAAAACTTCAAGGTTAACATTTTAAATAAAAAAATGATTTAATATATTTATTGGGCCAATCTACACAGATATGAACTAAATGTCTAAATCGTACAATTTCCTTACACATTAAACATTAATTTATATATTTTGTATAAATTAAGTCTCTACCTCTTTCTACGTCTTTTCTTCAAATCCAAAAACAAGTGACTCTTAAGTCAAGAATCAAAGATATGGAGGATATTAACACGTATTTTCCCTAAAATGGTCCACCTAATCTGTAGTCAAGATTTCGTTTATGTTTATGTTGGCAATGATTTACCTCATATTTATGTACTCAACTGTCATAAAAAATTTTTATTATACGGATGAGATTAGCATGAAGTTTATTTTTTTAATAAATTTATCAATTAATTAATAGAATGTTGATATACATAGAGTCGTGTCTGCGTGTTAGTACTCTATTGGTCAATTAATCAACTTATCCAAAAATAAACTTTATGTTATCCACTTCCTTACTATGCACTTTAAAAATAATTAGTTAAAACATAATAATTAATTAAATCATTTTTTATCCCCCATTTAACATTTTCCCAATAAGTAATAGGAAATTAAACTTGTTTAGGAAATCATAATCAAGAATGTGACAAAATCACATTATGTTATGCCTCATTCTAGACATGTCAAAACAACCCATGTAGTTTAGTCGATTCAATTAGAATAAATGAATAAGAAAGCATAAGACAATGAAATAGTCGATATTAAGTTATATAGTTACTATTTTATTTGATTGATTAAATTGAATACAAAATGTCACTAATAATAAACAAAATTTGGGATGGATAAAACTTTTAGACCATCAAAAAAGATCAAATTCACAAAATAGAATGCAAAATGATGTACATCTTAAAAATTTTACGTTGCGGCTGGTAAATTGTTTTAAGAAACATATAATATGGTCGGTTATCTTCATAATTTAACACACAAATTTTGACAATACTAATACTAATAAAATTAGAGCTTTTCTAAGCGCACATAAAAATTGAACATGAATGTACTTTAATTTTACCCATTTATATTTTTATTCAACTTATCCAATTTTTAAGTTGACGTAAGGGCTGTTTGTTTAGGACTGAATACATATGAATGGTTGAATCGTCAGCTATTAAGTGCGTTTGTTTTGGAAAAAAAAATTGTTTGAATGGCTGAATCGGTCAGATGATTGAGCTGAATAGTTAAGTCATATTTTTTTGGCTGAATGAGCAGCTGAATAAAGTAAATTTTTTTAAAAAAAATATTAACTATTATATTAAGCAATATTAAATAAATTTATAACAATTTTGAATTTTTTCAGAGGGATAAAATAATAAAATTATGTCATTCAGATGTTTTAGACATGTTAATTATCAAATATTTTTTTATTCAGATTCAAATTTAGATTCTAACTCATTCAGATTCAGATTCAGATTTATTCTATTATTATCAAATACGCCTAAAATTTTTGATAAAATTACTACTAGAAGGGAAAAAACCTAAAATAAGCGCCGAGCTCCGCTACTAGACTTATTAGTGGGCCACTACGCCACGTTCTTGCCTACCCAGTCGAAATTTCGCTGTAACTCCTGGTACCGGTACGTACCACCACGCGTTAAAGCCGTAGACTAGAACACCTCCCCCATTTAAATTCATAAATCAGTCTATACATCTTCTACTACACACACTAACTGCTCTATTTAACCAACATTCTCCACCCCCTTTCCCAAATTCAGTCTCTCTCTCTGTTTTCTTTCTCTAACAGTTAACGTTCATCACCAATGGCCAAGGTGAGTCCCCAGTGTTTCACTCTCTTATAATTACTTGCATGTATGTATGTATAACCATATGCTTGATTCAAATTTTTTATTTATTTTGTTTACAGAAGAAAAGTAATGGATTTGAGAAAAATAACGATGAAGGGAAGAAGAACAACGGAGGAGGAAAGAAGGACGAGAGTGTTTCTATGATTGACGTGGTTCTCAAAATCGAATTGCATTGTGAAGGTTGCGCCTCCAAAGTTACCAAATACATTCGCTCTTTGGAAGGTTTGATATTTATTTGAATTTTTGTTCTGTTTGATGATTTCGTCGTAATTTTATAAATCAATTTTTCCTAATTTGATTCATTTTCGTCTGAAATGGAAGGTGTTAAGTCGGTGAAAGGATTTGACGGCGACATGAACAAGCTCAAGGTCGTCGGAAATATAGATCCGTCTAAACTCCGAGAGAAGATCGAGCAGAAAACTAAGAAGAAGGTGGAAATTCTCTCTCCAGTCACGAAGAAAGACAAGGACGACAGTAACAAAGAGAATAAGAAAGATGTTGACGGAGATGAGAAGAGCAAAAAGTCCGATGAGAATAAGAAGAAAAATTCTGGTGATAAGTCGGGGAAACAGTCGTCCGATGAGAAGAAATCCAAAGAGGTATTGCTAGTTGCCAAACGCTGTCTTATTATTACTCCTCGTCTTTAATTGAATTGAACAAAACTGAGTCGTTTTAATGGTTGTCAGTTACCGGTGACAACGGCGGTGCTGAAGGTACGTCTGCACTGTGAGGGATGTATTCAGAAAATTCACAAACTTGTCAGGAAAACAAAAGGTGAGACTATCACTCCCATCCAGTTCCCATGTCCTTTATTTCTGGACATTTGGAAACCCTGTTTGTTGGAGTTTAATGGTTGTTAACGGCGTTACAGGATACATGGATATGTCAATCGACCCTCAGAAGGATTTGGTGACAGTAAAAGGAGCAATTGATGTGAAGGCTCTTGCAGAGGCGCTGAAGGAGAAGCTGAAGAGGCCGGTGGAGATTGTTCCGGCGAAGAAAGAGGGCGGAGGAGAGAAGAAAGAGAAAACTGACGGAGGCAATGGTGGTGGCGGTGGTGGAGGAGGGGAAAAAGCAGCGTCTGCCGGCGGCGGCGGAGGAGATGGTGGACTGAAGGTTGAGGGGAACAGAATGGTGCAACATGGACCCCTAAATGAGTACGGGTACCCGTACATGTATGGGCCGGGTTATATGTCCGATAATGTGCACGCTCCGCAGCTGTTTAGCGATGAAAATCCAAATGCTTGTGTTATTATGTGATGGTGATGATGATGATGATGAGTTTAGCTGGGACATAATAGTAATTATGGGGATAATCAGGATTATTTGGGGAAAGAAAATTGTAGATAAGAGAATACTACTAGTATATTTTCAATTTCTAGTTGGTAGTAAGATTTAATCTAACCATATATTAAATACTCTCTCCATTTCTAAATAAATGACGTTTTAAAAAAAAATTGTTTCAATTTATTTGTTGTTTACAATTTTTTAAGAGAATAAATTATTTACTTTCCTATATCACCCTACATTCTCTCACTGTTCCAAGAAATTCTTACTGTTAGTATTAATGGTTTTCAACTTCTCATTTAATTATTAAATATATATTTTAATTATTAAATGATAATATTAAATGATTTTTAACTTTCTAAATTCATGTGTAAAATATTAAATGACACTTATTTAAAAACGAAGAGAGTATTTCTTAATTTTTGTAATTATGAATGATCGCTTGAATTATGATGAGTTTAAATTTTGTCTCTCTATTTCGCATTTTGTGCTTTTCCTTCCCGGCATATTCTTAATTTGTGCTCCACTCTTATATGATATGATGATGTAGTAAATATGTGGTGTTTGATTTAATTAAAGATTTTTAAGGCAATTAGTTAGTTATCATGTTGTCCAAAAAAATTAATATTTTATTTAATTTTATATATTTTGTAATTATATTTTGATACCAATTTATTGTAATCCTAATTAATATGGCTCAAAATGGAATAATTCCTAGTGAAATTGGGCAGTAGTAATAATTGTGATTGAGTAGTACTCCGTGTACTACATGTATGTGGGGTTTCCAAACAGACACCTATCTTGAATTCTAAAACATCATCATACGATAAAAGAATGACAGCAAGGATATGGGACCCACAGCAAATAGACATGCAGCCTCCTCAATTGACTTTCATACTCCCTGCTTGCTAATTTTCAAAATGAGGGTCTTATTTAGACATACTTGGCACATAATTTAAAATTTAAATTTTCTATAATGAACTGCAGATGGTAAAATAAATTATTATTTTTTTATTATTACCTATTAAGATAACAATTTCTAATTATATATATATATATATATTTAATATAGGTAAAAAAAATCAACAAGCTAAATATTATTCCTTCCGATAAATGTTTTAATTTTTTTTAAAGCGTTTTGAAATTAAAAAAAATATTTATTTTGAGACTGAGAAAGACGGAGAATAACTTTAGTAGAATAATATCTCATCTGAATAAAGGTTGGTGAAAAATATGATGGAGACAATTAATATATATATATATATATATATATATATATATATGTATTACATTGAAGTGACATGATTGATTATACAATTATTGCTATGCAGCTCGCTTGCTCCTGAAAGAAAAAAAGAAAAGGAAAACGTCCCAAAAGAGAGGCAGAAGTATAATTAAGCAACGCAACAAAATTCACTTTCTTTAATACGTTCAAAAGAAAAATAAAATCATATGATTAGCTAAATTTTATTTATTTAAAAATTTATTCTATTAATTCTTTACTTAAAGAAATATATTCGATATATTTTAAAATTTATAATAATTTGGGTTAATTTAATCTTAAATAATACATATAAATATTATAAATTATCTTAAAAAGTACTACTCATAGTAATATTTAAAATTCTTTAGAATTTTGATATTATTTACTCTAAATAGTGTTAGAAACCGAATAGATTAACAACAGTACAGCCAACAGAAGCAGTGCAATAGCAGTAGCAAAGCAACAACACTAACAGTCCAACAGTAGCAACAAGAGCAGTGCACAAATTTTCCGGATTTGCACCCCCCCCTGCGCGGGCGTATCGCGCGCACACACGCACTAAGGTTTTCTGACCGAAAGCCCGAGAATCAAGCTTGGTCTCGCCCAATTCCTTAGCCGTCCTCATGTGCGCGAGCCCATCCCTATTTCCTCAACGATGTTACTAAGCCCATAACAACAAGTACTAATATGCACTATAAGAGTTCCAAGAATAGCCAATGTGGGACTTTGCAAAAAACATAAAATTTTGGAGCATAACCAACAATCCCCCACATGATCCAAAATTATCAAAGAGATAAAAATTAAAAGGAAGTGAGAAGGGCAATGGATTTTAGATACATAACGTCGATACCTTATGGGTTTGAATCGACACTTAGTGGAACAAGATCATGATTGTAGATTATAGGTGAATTATATTCTTGAACCTATTATCTGTAATACAATCAATTGAGCTTGCACACATATCTTAAATCCTTAATCCACACAAGTCCGCGGTTGGGCGCGTTCTAGGCCATGCGCCATGTCCCAGATTTTCATAAAGGCTCTAGAGAGTTTGCCATGGACTCTCATAGGAAGCGGCCTACACTTCCACCTTTATATAGGTGAACCCATCAAGTGTATACTGACATACACCACCCTTTAGGGGCTATGAGTTTCATTAAGAATCTAAACGATTCATCCTTTCACAATTTGTCAGTAAGCACTACATGCACACAAGAAGGGATATATATAATTGTAGTGCTATAATTAAGTAATTACGTGACTTGTTATTACCCATTGAACCCAATTCATGGGATCTCCAATCACATGGGTTGGGTTTCCATCGCGTATTACTTACTCAAGATATTGGCAATAGTCCTATCCCTCTGGATGCTTCTTGGACTACCTTTTTATTCAATCCCTTAGTAAGCGGATCCGCTAGGTTCTTTTCAGACCTTACAAATTCCATGGAAATAACCCCATTACTGATCAGTCCTCGTACAATATTGTGCCTCAAGCGAATGTGTCTCTGTTTTCCATTATAAACATGGTTCATTGCCCTGCTAATAGCTGCTTGAGAATCACAATGTAAAGAAATAGAAGGAATCGGCTTATACCACAATGGTATATCAGCCAATAAATTCCTTATCCACTCTGCTTCTGTACCTGCCAATTCTAAAGCAATAAATTCAGATTCCATAGTAGATCTAGCAGTACAAGTTTGTTTAGCAGATTTCCAAGAAACAGCTCCTCCACCTAAAGTAAACACATAACCACTAGTGGAGTTTGTTTCATCGTTATCAGATACCCAATTAGCATCACAATATCCTTCTAAAACACTAGGATGACCAGTAAAATGTACACCTACATTAACTGTTCCTTTTAAATACCTCATTAATCGTGACAATGCATTCCAATGTTCTTGTGAAGGATTATGTGTATATCTGCTAAGTCTACTAATGGCATATGCAATATCAGGACGAGTACAGTTCATTAAATACATTACACTACCAATGATTCTAGCATATTCAACTTGTGCAATACCATTCCCTTTATTTTTCTTTAAATGCACACTAGAGTCATAAGGAGTTCCTAATGGCTCTTCATTAAAGTAATCAAACTTCTTAAGAATATTTTCCACATAATGAGATTGTGATAAAACTAAACCATTTGCATGTTTATTTATTTTCATGCCAAGAATCAAATCCGCTTCTCCTAAATCTTTCATGTCAAATTTAGAAGATAAAAAGTCTTTTGTAGTTTTCACAACTTTCTCATCAGTACCAAATATAAGCAAGTCATCCACATATAAACAAATAATCACACCACAATTTCCATTGAATCTACTATAGACACAACTATCAGATTCATTTGTCACAAAATTATTAGACAAGAGAGTTTTATTAAATTTGTCATTCCATTGTTTTGGCGCTTGTTTCAAACCGTATAAAGATTTTACAAGTCTACACACTTTATGTTCTTCACCTGGAACAACAAAACCTTCAGGTTGACACATATATATTTCTTCATTTAACTCTCCATTCAAAAAGGCAGTTTTAACGTCCATTTGGTGGATTATTAATTTATGAATAGAAGCCAAAGCAATTAGAATTCTTATAGTTGTTAATTTAGTCACTGGTGAGTAAGTGTCAAAATAATCAAAACCTTCCTTTTGAGTAAACCCTTTTGTTACAAGTCTTGCCTTAAATTTATCAATAGACCCATCAGCTTTTAACTTCTTTTTAAACACCCATTTACATCCAATAGGTTTACATCCTCTAGGCAAATTAACTAGTTCCCATGTATGGTTAGACATAATAGATTCTAGCTCACTATTAATAGCATCCTTCCAAAAATTTGCATCAATAGATTTCATTGCTTCTTCATAAGTTTTAGGGTCATCTTCAGTTATAAAAGCAGTTATAAAATTTGGACCAAAATTTTTCTCAAAACGTTGTCTTTTACTTCTAGTAGATGCAGGTACAGGTTCTTTATCTTTCCTTTTAAGAGGTTCACTAGAAGACGGATTGCCCTCATCTCTAATTTTCATTGGAAATATATTTTCAAAAAATTCTGCATCCTTTGTTTCCAAAATTGAATTATTTTGATAATTATTAGTTGCATCTTTAATTACCAAAAATCTATAAGCAGCACTATTAGATGCATATCCAATAAAAATACAATCCATTGTTTTAGGTCCAATTTTATTCCTTTTAAATTCTGGTATAGCTACTTTAGCTAGACACCCCCACACTTTAAGATACCCCAAATTAGGTGCATATTTTTTCCATAAATGATATGGTGTAGAGTCTAATTTTTTATGTGGAACTCTATTTAAAATATGATTTGCAGAAAGACAAGCTTCTCCCCACATATTAGGAGGTAAACCTGAACTTATTAACATAGCATTCATCATATCTTTAAGTGTTCTATTTTTTCTTTCTGCAACTCCATTGGATTGTGGAGAATAAGGAGGAGAAGTTTCATGTATTATTCCATTTAGTTCACAAAATTTTTTAAGACTTCCTGAATCATATTCACCTCCACGATCAGACCTAAGTCTTTTAATTTTTCTTTCTAACTGATTTTCAACTTCCGCTTTATATTTAAGAAACATTTCTTCCGCTTCATCTTTAGAGGAAAGTAGATAAATTCGAGTATATCTAGACATATCATCCACAAAAGAAATGTAATATTTCTTCCCACCTCTACTCGTAGTATTTTTAAAATCAGCTAGATCACTGTGAATTAACTCAAGTAGTTCAGTTTGTCTTTCAACACTTTTAAAAGGTTTCTTAGCATGTTTTGCTTCTACACAAATTTCGCATTTGTTAAACTCGGTATTTGCAAGATTAGGTATAAGTTCAAGTTGTTTCAACTTTTTAATAGAAGCTACATTCACGTGTCCTAATCTAGCATGCCACATATCCAAAGATTCAACAATATAAGCAAAAGAGGCATTCTTATTATTCAATTCAGCAGAAGCATCGAGTACAAATAAACCCCCATTACAAAAGCCTTTCCCAACAAATTCCCCATTACGAGTAAGTACAAGTTTATCAGACTCAAACACAAGTTTAATGCCAGCTTTGTTTAACAAAGACCCGGACACAAGATTCCTACGAATATCGGGCACATGAATTACATCTTGTAGGGCAATGGTTTTCCCAGAAGTTAATTTTAGTAAGACTTTTCCTTTTCCCGCAACATTGGTGGCTCGAGAATCCCCCATAAAGACCTTTTCTCCATTAGTCACATTTTCATAGTTGAGGATTACGTCTCTATTAGCGCAAATGTGTCTAGTGGCCCCGGTATCTACTACCCATTCTGTGAAGTTGTCAACAAGGTTTACTTCCGAGACAACAGCAACGATAATATCATCGGATTCAACTAAGTTTGTTTGGGGCTTAGGCTGGGAATTATTATTTTTGTTATCTTGCCCCTTGCGAAAGTGACATTTCATAGCGATATGGCCAGGTCTGCCACATACGAAGCAAGGACCTTTAGTAAAAGGTTTTTGAATTTGATTGGAGTTGTTGAACCTATTATCCTTTCTTCCCATTGACTTTTGATTTTTTCCTTTGTGGTTTTTGGACTGATAATTTTGGCTCTTCCATTGTGGCTTTTGTTCCACGAGATTAGCTTTGACAGTTTGATTTGGAACTACATCTCCCCTTTCTTTAGCTCTGTTTTGTTCTTCAATATGGATGTGAGCTACTAGTTCCTGCATAGTGAAATCTTTAGTTTCATGTTTGAGGTTCATCTTATAATCTTTCCACGAGGGTGGTAATTTTTCGATAAGTACAGCAACTTGGAAATTCTCGCATATTTTCATTCCTTCCCCAATGACTTCCCCCACAATTGTTTGGTATGTATGGACTTGATCTATAACAGACTTTCCATCTTGCATTTTAAAGTCTAAGAATTTCCCCGCAACATATTTCTTAAGTCCAGAATTTTCTACAGCATACTTTGATTTTAAAGCTTCCCAAATTTTCTTCGCACTTTCATACGGATAATATATCTCAAATAATGAATTGGACAAGTAGTGCAACAAGTATCTACGACATGTACGATTATCCTTAACAAAATCTCTTTTATCAACATCCGATTTTTCAACAGTTTCAACAGCAGTAGGAGTTACAACATCACTAACAGAAACAACAGTAAGAGGAGCATCCATGTATAACACATATTCCAAATTCATGGTCTCTAAATAAAAAAGTATATCTTCAGACCATCTCTTAAAATTAGAGCCATCAAAACGTTCAATTTTAGACAAGTCCAAGGCAGATTTCATCATCTTGTTAATACTAGGTATCACTTTTTAGATTGTTAGAAACCGAATAGATTAACAACAGTACAGCCAACAGAAGCAGTGCAATAGCAGTAGCAAAGCAACAACACTAACTGTCCAACAGTAGCAACAAGAGCAGTGCAGCAGCAGTGTATTAACAAGACTCAAAAATAAAATTGGAACAACTTAGCTGGAAATAGAAGAAAGCCGAGGCGTAGCAAAGCTACTGTCCTAAAAAGTGATTCCGCCCTCACTGGTTATATGAACCGGTACAGTTGAGCTCCACAGCGTTCACCCTCCAGGATTCAACGGCAAGCCTTCGATTGCGTGTACTCGCAGAAGAAGGCTATGGACTTGTCTTTGTGGATTTGCCCAGAATAGAATACACGAAAAAATAGAATCAGAAGAAGGGAGAGTGCACTGTTTATGTGATATATATTATTTTTGTTGAGCATACGAAACTGTTATATTCAGTAACGTACAAAGGGGATACCTGGGTGCACCCGCGAAGCACAAATTTTCCGGATTTGCACCCCCCCTGCGCGGGCGAATCGCGCGCACACACGCACTAAGGTTTTCTGACCGAATATTATTTTTGTTGAGCATACGAAACTGTTATATATATAGACGAAGAACAGAAGCAAACGGGAAGAAGAAGAAGATTCAGTAACGTACAAAGGGGCTACCTGGGTGCACCCGCGAAGCACAAATTTTCCGGATTTGCACCCCCCCTGCGCGGGCGTATCGCGCGCACACACGCACTAAGGGTTTTCTGACCGAAAGCCCGAGAATCAAGCTTGGTCTCGCCCAATTCCTTAGCCGTCCTCATGTGCGTGAGCCCATCCCTATTTCCTCAACGATGTTACTAAGCCCATAACAACAAGTACTAATATGCACTATAAGAGTTCCAAGAATAGCCAATGTGGGACTTTGCAAAAAACATAAAATTTTGGAGCATAACCAACAAATAGTCCGTTAATTTGTGCATGCCTATTCACCACTAGGCATGCGAATATACAAGTATATATATAGTACTACTAGTAGTATTAAATTTAGATTTGATGAAAAAAATATGCATGAGAATCAAAAGTTGGCTAATAAGCAGCAGCAGCCAAGAATATTCCAACTACTCAAAACGACTTCACTTAGATGGTCACTGCCTTTAAAAAGACTAAAATACAAAGTTATGAGCAGGGTATGCTTTTTCTTTTATCTTTTCTTATTCATTAGAAGAAAAAAAGTGAGTATATATGTGTGTTTTGGATTCCAAAATCATGTGATGTAGTGGCTTTTTTCATTCTATATTATATCTGGGTAATGATTATATCAAGTCAAACCCAAGTGGATTTATGAACTATAAAAAGATAAAAGGGTCATGATATCACCAAGTTAGCACAAGCACAAGCACGACTTGGGTAAACTCAAAAATAAAAAGTTATTGGTATCAAGTTAACTTTCATCAATTAATTAATACAGTAGTGACACGTAAATCAGGAAGTGGTCTCTCTTTGCGTATAAGTATTTTATTGATCAATTAATCAACTTACCATAAAGTTACTTTTATGATAACCGGATCCCAAAAACAATCTCAAATGCATTTTCCCAGCAAGTACCCTATTTGGAAACCTATTTATCGGCGGGTGCCCTGGACTCTGTTACGTATTATGGGTCTAGTAGAAAAATGAGCTATATATTAGAGTGATCCAAGGGTGGATATTAGTTTTTATATATCAACGGATATGATTAATTTTTATCTTTGCTATATAAGTTTATCATTGTAATGAATTAGGTACCAATGAATATGTAAAAACAATTTTCAAAAAAAAAAATGTAGCAGTTTAGATAGTCCTGCTAGACTCCAGAATATTAGAGAGAGATTGGAAATTATTTTTTCATATTCATTGGTACTTAATTCATTACGATGATAGACTTATATAATAAAGATAAAAATTAATCCTACCCATTGATATATAAAAACTAATATCCACCCTTGGATCACTCTAATATATAGCTCATTTTTCTACTACACCCATGATACGAACAATACTCCGCCCTTCAAAAACCACCTTGTCCTCAAGGTGGGATTGTGTCCTGCTCCATTATCAAGAGCGAAGTGCTTTACAGTTCGGTATCTTAAAACTCTGTCCTCGGATAGACCCCATGTGATGCCTTATCACATGAACAAAGTTGAACTTTATTCCTTGAACAATTTGAGGATTACCATGAACAATTTCTGCCACACATCGAAGGAGAAGAATTTGAGTCATCATACCAAAATTTCCTCCACTTTCATCAATCTGAAATAGTTGTTTGCAAGCCTTCCCTGCTATATTCTGGTAGAGCATGAGCTTCAACTTTGTCTGACCAGTAGCCCAACACAAACCCATCAACAATAAAGGAGTGCACAAATCTTAACGGATCAAGTAGATCATCACAAACAACCATGTCAATATCTATATTGAGAATACCCATATATAACATCGTGTCTACAGAATCATACATGCTGCCAAAAAGAGCTTGTTCCTGCGACTCTTGTGACGAGTCTCTTGGTGACATTTCATCATTAATAGTGAGAATTAAACTCTTCATCTCTGTCCAAAAAACAACTCAACTCAGTCCCATACAACACCATTCCGCCTCAATTCATGACCTTAAACACATTCAAACTACCACTCAAGTAACACCAACAAAACCTCTAATTCTAGTTACATTCAAATGTTTCTTCTATTGGGGTAAGAATAACTTTCTTTCTCAATCGTTAAGTTTTAATTTTATTTGTCATTTTAGCCTCCTACAATTTTCACATAATTTTGATAACAAAATTGATAAGCTTACAGACTATAGTTTCTAAGTCTTAATATGAACCATACCCGTTTTAGGTTCTTGAAATAATCCAGGAGAAGTATAGCTCCTTAATTAGCTTACATAGTAAGAAGGGCATACCATTCCCAGAGACCACTACCCATTGTGTACAACAACCTTTTATAGGCATAACTTTGTTCCCAGTAATCTTGCATCCTTAATCAGGAGTCTTCTACCTTATCAAGATATCACAAAGTATTAGCAAAAAGATTAATGATGATACTCATCAGAGAAACTCCTAGGATCCTATTTCTCATTCCTTTCATGAGATAAAACAGGCTTTACATGGCACTTATTTGAAACAGCAGATCCTCTTAGATGACAAGCAAACAGGCTGCAATAGACGGATCAGGCCTGTTGAATTGAGCTCAATATAAAAGTTAAACATGTGTGTTGCCACCTCTTAAACTAACATGGGATTACTGTGTTCTATTCCTTGATCCACTATTTAACCTGCTACGACAAGTACATTTCCAAGTAATCAGCTGCTTGAACTTGGAAGGAGCACTGACGATCCAAACACCACAAGCTCAGCTTCATCATAGCTATGTTATATAAATGTAAAATCTACTCGACTCCAGCTACTTTCACTTGTTAGGAGTTATTATGATCCAAATACAGAGAGCTCAATTTCATCATACCAGTGAGTTACAAGGGTGAATCCACTATACTCTTTTAGATCTTCTCAGTTCTCACAAACTTTGTCCATGAGAAATAAGTGGATATGACCTTCAATTTCTAAATGAAAAACAGGACCCAACAAATTTAAAGGAAAGAGGAACCAGAGAGGGCAAAAAGAATTGGATAATTGCCAACTTTCAGTTGTTCTGTATCAACCCAAGAACAAGGATGAAGTTGTGTGACAGGTCAATCAAGCTACACCATCAATGCACACTAATATGCTTTAGTTGCTAAATAGCATTAAAGAAGTCTGACACTACTCGCATAACTAATTATCTGGTGAATGGAGTGTGTCTAATTAATGTATCTTAGCAGCTAAAAGTGTAAGTATTTCTTTTCTAGATTGATTGATTGATTCTTTTACCATTTCATCATAAACACTTGCTCTTCTGCTTGAGTTTGGTTGCAACTTTAAGCTTGTGTGAGGGGAAGTAGGGGACCATGCAAAACTTTTGATGTTAAATAGAGGTGAATGGCCACACCACCTAAATTGGTTTTCTCACAATTTACAGTCATGCAGCTGCCAAAGACTTGCCATAAAAATTAGCTAATGAATCATACATGATACAACATACGGGAAGAAAAATTTGCTGCTAAATTGCCAACTAGACATCATGCGCAAAACATCAAGTCATGAAGGAAACAGTCAGATAAATGAGCATACATACCGATAGTAAGTGATATTTCTGTAACCTTTGCCAACTCAATTCACAGTTTTGGAAGAGGAATTGAAAGCACATTTGCAGTTCCAAGAAATTATATTTAGTTAAAATTTAGAGCTCAATTCCAATTCTACGGCTTGGAATTAGTTGCCAAACATAGCTTTAGCCTAACTAATGGGGATAATCAGTGTAAACAACACAGACTAAATTCTTTTCAGAACCATCTTTCATTACATTCAGACTCCTAAATCTAGTTGAGCTATTGCAATTTGCACTAGTACAGTATAAGGCATGATAACTGGCGTAAGGCATTTCATCAAACACTATACCCACATAGTATATTAAAAATTGGATTTGTCTTATTCCCATAAACCTATGTAAACATAAAAATTCACAGAAAAAAAAAATTGGGAAAATCTCAAAATTTAGGACTAGCCGTAGCTTAACACGGACGTCAAAGGAGCACTGGGGAAGAGAGAGAGAGACAGAGAGTTGCAACTAGCTGGTAAGGCTGAAGAAACAGGGAAAAGATTTAGGGTGAAAAATGGCTTGGCAAAGATATATTTGCTCTGCCCAACCCTAGCTTTCTAGAAACTAAAACAATGGTTAAGAGTGGGAGAGAAGACATAGGAAGGAGAAACAGTAATGTCACCTGCAAAATGAAGTGCTCAACAACGGCCAATTGATGAAGCAGGGGGTACTTAAATCTAAGAAATAGACGCTCAAATTAAATTTTTTTTTATGTTTTTTTATTTAAATTTTAACACTTAATTTTTTATTTAATGTTAATTAATTTTAAAATTAAATAAAAAGATATGTGTCAAAATTTAAATGAGAGACACAAAAACAGAAAATTTGAAAACAAATGATTTGCTCTCGAAATATAGACAAGAGTTATGAAAGATAACACAATTATATGTTACAATTCGTACGAAGAAGAATGAGAAAAGATAATGGAGAATAATTTTTGTTTATTGAGAAATAATGAGGCAATAAATTAGACTAGTAACACTTTTGCCACACAAGTCACAAGTGCATGAGTCGCATGCATAAAATTAAAAACTCATCGACATAACTTTATTTCACCATTAAATTAAATTAGGAAATTAATATTTTATATTATTTTTTTAAATATTTTTACACATAGAATTCACATTTAGTTAATATAAATTTGACCCATCAACTAATATGTGGATCCGATCATACAATAAGTATATAAATATCAAAAAAACAACATGAAAATATCAGCTTTCTTAAATTAATTTAAAAACAAAAAATCTGACCATATTTTTTTTTGGGTTAAATCGCTCGACACGTGTTTCTCTTTTTTCTTCCACAAACCCTATATAAATATATATCGTAACCCCAATCGTGTTTCTCCTCTTGTAATCTCGAGCCTTCGTCTTCCGGCTTCGAGAGAAACACACAAGCCGGTGCAAACAGATCGGAGAAATCTGAAACAAAAGCCCTAGATCTATATATTCCTATATCAGACTACTCGCAGATCTCTAAGGTAAATTGTTTTTTCAATCCAATTTTTCTCTGTTCTAGGGTTTCGTTTTGGCTTGGATTTTGATTGTTTCTGTGAGACAGATGGTGTCTGACGCGAGCAAGAAGAAGGCGGCCCAGAAGAAGGCAGCTGCGGTGGCGAAGAGGGGAGGAAAATCGGCGGCGCCGACGACTAAGGCGGCTGCTGAGGAGAATGGAAGCAGCAGTAGGGCAGATAATTTGGCGAACGGAGTTGGGTCGCTTCAGATTTCTGATCGGACTTGTACTGGCGTGCTGTGTTCGCATCCACTGTCAAGAGATATACGAGTGAGTAATTAATTTTGATTGATCTGTGTCTTATCACAAACATTTTTATTTTGTTGAACTATTTGGTCTGTACAATATTCATTTGTTACTGAATCAATATAGCTTTCTTTCGTAAATTTTCCCATGAATTTGTTGCTCAAAAACTAAATAAAAATCCATTCTTTTACTTGTTAAAGTAATATAAAGAGGAGGGTTAAGGAATCAACTGCAAAAGTTGGATGCTTTGAGTGAATAAAGAATAGATAAGGCGTTAGACTCTTTCTTCCTTTTATATGTTACTAAAAAATAGTATGAGTAGCATTTTGTTGGATTAAATATGCTTAATAGGTGTTATGTATATAATAGCTTTCTTACTTTGGTAATATATATTCATGACTTTTAACACGTTGTATGGTATGCTATCTCTAGATTTTTGTTTTTTTTAGTCTTGGTTTGTTGTTAAATGAACTAGAATGATGCTACAATTTTTTTTTCTTTCTTTTATTATGTAATTTACTAAAGGGAATTTTCTTGAAAATAAGAATTATGGCTGGAGTATAGCTTTGGTTTAGTTGATCTTGAAATTATATTCCTCTTAGCCATTAAATAGGGGAGATAAATGATTTTTTTACTAGTCCATTTACGAATTCATTATGTTAATATATATAGCAACATATTGTCGGAATCAACTTTTCCTTTTAGTTCAATTTCTTTTGGAAGTTCCATCCGGACCTTTTAGATCCTTTTGGCAAATGCACTCGGTTAACATGGTTGTTTATTCCAATTATTATTATATTCATAATTGTACTACCATATATGGATTTCTGGGCATTAAGTGGTGGTAAGAGGAACTTTGACCCATGTTTCTTATCCAAAGAGAAAGGATCTGATGCAAGACGGGAATATGGAATGGATGAATAGGCAGCAAATCATTATAATAGGAAAAAAAACTAGAATTGGGCTCTGCTCCTAAACCCCACAAGGTTATCTTGGTCACCATGATAATTTAATTGTAATTGATCACAACCGGGCGCTGAATTTATGAAATCTCTCAAGACCCTAATCCGTAATGGAATAGGAAAACCAAAACTAAAATGGATTAGGAAACCTTAATACATAATTGATATGGAAACTCTAATTGCTAACTAAATATTCAAAATCCTTGTGAAATTTACCTTAAACTCTCACATATTAAATAAAACATCTAATTACATCTATTTTTACTCAATTAAGAAATCCAAAGAACAAATAGTTTAATATTGTACTGCTGCTTTACTGGCCAGATATAGTTGTTTTCACATGAATTGAGCTGTTAAAAAGATTAAGATAATTTGGAATAAATAAAGCAAGGAGCTCTGCTCTGTAAAACGCGTTCCCACTTTTCCGTAAAACATTGAGCTTCTTAAATTGGATGTGTCAAAATGACATGTTGTAATATAGTCTACAATAATACTTTTTGAATCTTTTTTATCAATCCCCCAATGTTCTAAAAGGCGCTAGACGGGAGGCGGGAGGCCGAGGAGGGCCTAGGCGGGATTTTTTATTTTAAGCCAATTTTAATATTTTATTTTACATTTATCCAAACAAAACAATAATATAAAGTAAAACAAGCTATAATAAAGATAATAAAAGCATTTGCTTAAAGTTCAAACACATATCCATATTGTTAATGTCAAAGTTGAAACACAAACATGCAATTGTTCAAAGTTCAAACATATTTTTAACGTATTAGTTTTATTTATAAATAAGATTGTTATTAAATAATAAAATTTAAAATTTCAAGAATTTAATTCAATATTAAAACTTAAAAAACTAAACTAAATTTAAGAATTATATTGAATTAAACTAAATATTACAAATGTATCATCATTTATATAATTTGAAGTTGGTACAAGTTCAAAAAATTACAACTATAATAAAGTTATCCATATTGACTTGATATTGTCCACTTCTTGTTGTGATTTGATATGCTATAACATGTATTATGAATATGGTAAATCATTAGAAAAATAAATATATCAAGATCTGGTTTGGGTAGTTATTAAAATAAAAAAAACCCTCTTCACTTAGACCCCCGCTAGGCCCCCACCTAATTTTCTGAAGGGATTTTTTTGTCGCCTTGGGCCTAGCTGAGGCCTTAGCGCCTAGACGGGGCGCTAAGGTGGCCTAGCACCTAGGCGGGGCGCCAAGGGGGGCCTAGTGCTTAGGCGGGGCCTAGGCGGACCTAGGCGGGGATTTTTAGAGCACTGCAATCTATTCAGGGACAATAATTTACATCTAGAAATTTCGAGACGCTTTGTTTGGACCGTGTGTTTAGCCTGGATGAATTGAAATTACTCGATTGTTCTTCCGTTATACCTTTGTTATAGTTTTTGGGATCTAGGATCGCTAATTATAGTGATTGCTGGAGATATTGACAAACTAAAAGATTACTTAGATGTAGACTTTCTCATAGTAGTGGGTCTCACTTTTAGCTCATTGTTGCTAGCTTGGTGCACCTAGACAAGCGCCTAGTCAAGCAGGCGGGTCTCTGTCACCAGGGTGCTCTGCCAACAATATTTTCAGGTTAATCACTTGATCATTCTATAATGTGAATGAATCCAATTAATTATATTCAACCTTGTTTATTATTTATTTAGAAGGTTTTTCATAACCTTGTTTTGATACCTATATAGGAAGTGAATACTGTTAAAACATAACCAATTTCCTTTGTATTACTTGGTTTAATTTGTCAATTCTAGCTTTATATTGAGGTTCCACTGATGATAAGTCGATATTTTTTCGGGTGATTGCAGATAGAATCCCTATCTCTAACTTTTCATGGACACGATCTTATCCTTGATTCGGAGCTGGAACTTAATTATGGAAGGTTTGTTTACATAACTTGTGTCAGTATCTTTTATTTATGTAGCTATCTGTTTGTTATATGTATTTACTCTGGTGAAATCTATCTTTCTAGACGGTATGGTTTGCTTGGTTTGAACGGCTGTGGGAAATCTACTCTTCTTGCCTCAATAGGGCATCGAGAACTTCCCATTCCGGAACACATGGATATATTTCATCTCACGAGGGAGATTGAAGCTTCTGATATGTCTTCGCTTGAGGCTGTGATAAATTGTGATGAGGAGAGATTGAAATTGGAAAAAGAAGCTGAAGCCTTGGCTGGTCAGGTGTGTACTTTAGTGAAGAGTAACTGTTTCTGAGAAGTTTTTTTTAAGGGTTTCGATAATAAAATTCATATTTCCTTGTTTGTATCTAGGATGATGGTGGTGGGGAAGCTCTTGAGCGCATTTACGAGCGTTTGGACGCGATGGATGCATCAACTGCTGAGAAGCGTGCTGCTGAGATATTATATGGTCTTGGTTTTACCAATCAGATGCAAGAGAAGAAAACCCGAGACTTCTCTGGTGGATGGAGAATGAGGATTGCTTTGGCACGGGCTCTGTTCATGAACCCAACCATATTGTTGCTTGATGAACCCACAAATCATCTTGGTATTTTTTTTTGGCTTGAAAGTCGTTTCTTATTATTCCCTATCAAACATGAGTATCACTTGATATTTTCATTTATGCTGGTTGTACTTTGATTTGTTGCTTATTAATTGCTTTATAATTTTTTTAAATCTTTTGTGTGGAAACTGCCTTGGAGACATTGTATGTGTTTCCAAGATGTTGCTGTCATATTAGAATGTTTCTAGAATAATTATGAATCTTTCAATGGCTTTTTTGTTGTTGAAAGATATTAATTTTCTCCAAATTATCTCAAGGATATTTTAAGATTATTTAGTTCTAAGGCGAACATATTTCCCTGCTTTCTGTATTTTGATAGTTGGACCTACTTTCTCCTTTTCCTTAATTTAATACAATTCTGTATGTACTTCTATTGACGATCAATTATTTTTTCATACAGATTTAGAAGCTTGTGTCTGGCTGGAGGAAATGCTTAAGAAATTTGAGCGTATTTTGGTGGTTGTTTCACACTCTCAGGACTTCCTGAATGGTGTCTGCACCAATATCATCCATATGCAAAGCAAGAAGTTGAAGATTTTCACTGGAAATTTTGACCAATATGTTCAAACCCGTTCAGAACTTGAGGAGAACCAGATGAAACAATACAAATGGGAGCAGGAGCAGATTGCTTCAATGAAAGAATACATTGCTCGATTTGGGCATGGTTCAGCCAAACTAGCTCGTCAGGCACAGAGCAAAGAGAAAACTCTAGCAAAAATGGAGCGCGGTGGGCTTACAGAGAAGGTGGCTAGGGACAAGATTCTTGTTTTCCGATTTGTTGACGTGGGGAAGCTTCCCCCACCTGTATTACAGTTTGTGGAAGTTTCATTTGGTTACACACCTGATAACCTCATCTACAAGAACATTGACTTTGGGGTAGACCTTGACTCGAGGGTAGCATTAGTTGGACCCAATGGTGCCGGGAAGAGCACGCTGCTGAAGCTGATGACGGGGGATTTGGTTCCCCTCGATGGCATGGTGCGGCGTCACAATCACTTGCGTATTGCACAGTTTCATCAACATTTGACTGAGAAGCTTGACATGGAGATGTCTGCCCTACTGTTTATGATAAGAGAATACCCAGGAAATGAAGAAGAGAAGATGAGGGCAGCAATTGGGAAGTTTGGGCTGACGGGTAAAGCACAAGTGATGCCTATGAAAAACTTGTCAGACGGACAGAGGAGCCGTGTGATTTTTGCATGGTTAGCATGGAGACAGCCCCACATGTTACTGCTGGACGAGCCAACTAACCATTTGGATATTGAGACTATTGACTCGCTGGCTGAGGCTTTGAACGAGTGGGATGGTGGCTTGGTTCTTGTTAGCCACGATTTTAGGCTCATAAACCAGGTGGCCCATGAGATCTGGGTGTGCGAAAATCAAGCGGTGACCCCTTGGAATGGTGATATTATGGGCTTTAAGCGGCACTTGAGGAGCAAAGCCGGTCTATTGGATTAAGAAGTCGACATATATATATTCCATTTTAGGTACTGCGTGGCTTACCGGTAATACAGTCTAGGGAATTGAGGAAGAAGATGATTACAGCTAATTAATGCTTCAAACATGATTGGTTGGTTTCTTCTTCGGCTTGTTACTAGCCTAGTTTATTTTTGTTTCTCACTACTATAATAGTATTTGCATTTTTTGACAGTAGTCTTGGTTTGGGCCAAGAAATAGAGGACGGTGGTGTTACTTTCAGACATAAGTGTATTTGATTATTTATATTTGAATTATATGTTGTATTCGACCTTATGGTGATTGTTGGATTTCTCATTATTGCTTCAACTAATTTGAAACAAGATTTAGGTATTGATGATGGTATATTTCATACCGTGTTGTGGTGAAATAGGAGGGAAGAATACTCAGATTATGCACCTCGTTGCAGGTCGTATTGTTTGATATTCCAATTTCTATATTTTCTTCTGTTTTCCAAATTCATTTAGCAATATCAGGTTGCTGCACAGCAAGAAGCACACCTATTCGGATTGTCCGACTTTATTGTTGTTTTTCTTCTTGTTGTGCTGACTGCTTGCAACAAGTTGATCAAATTTAAATGAAGCGAAATATATTTTTATTATTTTATCTCTTTGAAAAAATTTAAAATTGTTGTAAATATATTTAATATATCAGCTAAAAAAATTACTCTCGACTATTCAATCTAAAAATTTGATCGATTCAGTTATTCAAATAATTTTTATTCAAAACAAACGCACACACCGAATGAGATTGAACAAACACCCTTGGTAATTAAAACACCCATTACTCACATGTCCATCCAAAAGGCCAAAAAAGCAGTGATTGAAAGATACCCTTTGTAATAGCTTAATTTCCACATTCAAATGGATAATGATGAAATTATACACAAATTTAATCATCAAGTGTTAATAATAAATACATTCTTAATTTATATACATAAATTTAAAATAATAATAATAATAATTATTATTATTATTATTACGAAATGGAGGGCTCCAAAGGAATGCCAATAACATTTTGAGGCGGTTTGACTTGAATATTTTCAGGAAAAGTATTCGCACATTTTATGCTATGATCAATAACATCAATCATGTACAAGTTGTATCTATCGCGATCCATCTCCATCTTTATGACTTCTCCTATATATATATATAATGAGAATTAGGTCCGGACTCTCGGACCTGATTAAAATACGGACCTTATTTTTTTTTATTTTTTTAAATAACTAATTTTTTTTTAATATTTTATGAAATTAAAATTTTTCTATAATACAATATTTTGAGTGTGATTTTTTTTTTTAGTTATTTGTACAACTTGTTCTTATTACAAAATTATAGAGAAGCAACTGCGGACCTAGGTTAGGGACAACAGGACAATTGATCCTATTAAAATTTTAGGGTATTTAATAAAAATTTTAAAGTTTAAATTAAAAAATATTATATTCGTCTCAAAATTATATATTCATTTTGATTTAACATTCAAAATTGATACGAAGTTATTTAATTTTAATACAACATATATAACAATTGTAAACTAAATATAAAACACTATTAATTCTTATCTTTATTATTTTCAAAACTTGAACGAATTTATATCAATTTAATTTTAAAATTTCGCGAATTGACTTTAGAAAGTCAAAATATATATCTTATTCTAGATTGGACGTAATATTAAATTATTCAAAGTTCATATCCTATACTACTTTGGTCATTACAATACTTTTTGTTTATCCGTTTTTTGTCAAGTGACTTGACTTAATTCTTTTCACTAGTTCGACTTTAAAAAAAATGATACATTGTATTTTTTTATAATTTCATAAATTTAGCAACTATTTTGAATTTTTTTTATTACTTGCATTTTTTTAATTGCTTGTAGATTTTTATAATCAATAAAAATAAGATTATCATATAATAATTTTAAGTAATGAAATTTCAAAAAATATTACTCTAAATAATATTTGGACATTATTTAATTTTATAATTTATTTTATTATTATTTTTTTGTAAAAATTTATTTATTTCAAATTTGGCCTGACCAAAGAATCTGAATCCGCCAAGACAGCCTGCCTTGTGCGTAGCTAGCTAGATAGGTAGCCACAATGTCAACAGTCAGCACATATTAATTGATTGGGGGTACAAAGAGAACAGTATGTACGTTGTTGTTACCTTACCTACCTAGCTTAAATGCATTCAGTCCCCTCATTGAGTACGTTGTCTGATCAAATTCATGGTTACCAAAATAAAGTAATACCCATATTTTGAATTATTTAATTTATAGGGGATGGGGATGGAGATATTTTTTTTAATTTCCAAATAAGAAAATGAATTATATATATATAGTGGATTGATTTATACTCAATGTTATCAATTTAAAGATAGGCTTACAACATATCTTGAGTGTCAGTTTAATAGAGGTCTCGTCCGCAATTTAGTTTCAGTATTCCTCAATTTAATACTGTGGATAAGATAAATTTTCAAAATACACTACTTGTAAAAAGTTTCTCGTCCGATAGTACGCTAAGTATTTTTAGCCAATCGAAAAACGACGTCGTTTTTTAACAAGTAATGTCTGCAGTATAAAATTGCGGACGCTAATTTAAATTAATTTTTTTTTATATTTTTCCTTCATTCTTTTCTTTCTCCATTCTCTGTCCCCTTTACTCTTATCATTCACTTCATGAAAATCAAAACCACTCGAATATGATGAACAATGTATATATTTTTCAATAGAGGATTCATCCAAAATCAGAAAGCTTTTGATAAAACAGAAGCCGAACCATATCTAATCACATGAGATTTGTCCAGAAGGGGTTCTTACAACTCGAGTTCTACATCCATTACTCATTTAAACTCTCTTGTCACAATGATCCCATTAGATCCTTTAATGGACACAATAAAAAGAACGTATAATGGAAGAATTACAATTAAAATGATATCAAACCTTATTCAAATTCTGTTTCGGATTCTCTCTCCAATATCAAGCTTAAGCCTTCTTAGATAGATCACATAAATTGTTTGTTTTTCAGATTTGAATTCTGATTTGGAATTATTCTTGAAAGGTCTATTATTTAGCATCCGCAGTTTAATACTACAGAACCTAGAAAACTAAAGAAAATTTGAATTTGATTTAAAAATGATGTCATTTCTCAATTGACCAGCGTCCGCAGTTTAATACTACTGTCAACGAGAAAACTAAAGAAAATTTGAATTTGACTTAAAAACGACATCGTTTCTCAATTAACAACGAAACCTTACGACTCATTGTGATCAAGACAACACAAATACATTGATCCTATTAATCCTAGCCTTTGTGAAGAAAAAAGAACAACAAATTAATATCCATTTAAACAAGCAAGCAATTAATTAATCCACATCAAATATGATGAACATGGTATATATTTTCAATAGAGAATTTATCCAAAACTAGAAAGTTTTCATTAATAAAACAGAAGCCGAATCATATCTAGTCACGTGAGATTTGTTCGAAAGGGGTTCTTACAACTCGAGTTCTACATCCATTACTGATTCAGACTCTCTTGTCACAATGATCACATTATATCCTTTAATGAACACAATAAAAAGAACTTATAATGGAAGAATTATAATTAAAATGATATCAAACCTGATTCGGATTCTGTTTCTGATTCTCTTTCCAATTAATATTAATCCTAAGCCTTCTTAAGATCTCATAAATTGTTTGTTTTTCATATTTGGATTCTGTTTCTAATTAAGAATTATTACTGAAAGGTCTATTATTTAGATTCCGTAGTTTAATATTGCGGAGTCTAGAAAACTAAAGAAAATTTAAATTTGACTTAAAAACGACGTCGTTTCTCAATTTGTTAGCGTTCGTAATACTGTGAACTAGAAAACTAAAGAAAATTTAAATTTGACTTAAAAACAGCGTCCTTTCTCAATTGTCAACAAAACCTGAGGACTAATTGTGATCAAGACAACACAAGTACATCGATCCTATTCCTAGCCTTTGTGAGGAAAAGAGAACCAACAAATTAATATCCATTTAAACAAGCAAGCATGCAATTAATTAATCCTACCGCATTTTATTATATATACTCCCTTTGCCACATTTTAACATATATAGGCTGAGATATGATAGTTTAGTTATATTAATTACTTGATGAAGCGGAATATAATGTGACACTTTTGTGAATATATAGGGCCCTTCCCTAGCTAACATGGAGATTTTGACACTTACATGTAACATTCAAGGTGACATTTGCTAATTCTTCAATTTTGATGATGACAAGCTATTGTCTAGCTACTGTATGTTTTGTTTATTACAGAAAAAATATGGATTTTTGGATATACAGTTTCAAGTTGCTGGAATTTAGAAGAATGAGAAGTTCAAGATTTTTAGAACATCTTTTTCTATATATATATATAGGGGTTCCATCCACAGCAACCGGTTGCTGTGGAGCAACCCTTTTTTGGCCTGTTGAAATTTCGGCTGGAGCAAAAAAAAATTTAAAAAAATTTTCAACATGCCAAAAAAGAGGTTGCTCCACAGCAACCGGTTGCTGTGGATGGAACCCCATATATATATATATATATATATATATATATATATATATATAGTCAAGGCTTTAGGGAATTTAAAAAAGATCTCTCTTAACATTAAAATAAGAGTCCTAAACATATATATATTTTGCCTAATTAAAACAAGGAAACTAATTTTAAATAAAATCTATTCTAAACTATCCAGTTGGTTTACTATATAGAGTTGGAATTATATATATGAAAAACAGTTTTTGAATTACATAAATCCTATCCGGTTTAAAAACAAATATTTTAATTGGAACAAACACGATCAGTTATGGGATTGATTTTATGTAACAGCTCTTATCCAATATGGTTTATGAAGGAGTGTACTTTAAAAAATGCCTCTGAACTATACATTTTCCTAGAAAAACATCTCACACCCAAAATATTAATGCTTGCTTAAAAATCAAGTTCAAATTTCATTTTCCTTTCCTCAACATTAATTTCAGTCCCATAAACTTTCCAAGTTCCAAATAAAAAAACGCATTATTAGCGTTAAATACAAAATGGATTACACATGAAACTCAAAAGAAATGGCAAAAGAATGCACCCTGCAGGAATAAAAAGAATTAATTAACGAACAAATTAAACTAATATTAATTCTAACAACTCTTAACCATTGTTTTACATGAATAATCCCAGTTTACATCAACCCTTGAGACTCTCCCTTCCACCCATTGCTCGGCCAAAATTGTTTCGAGCTCGCTTGGCCGACAAGGAATTGTTAGTGCACCCTCATGATCAAACCCATATTCATCTTCTGCTTGCTCCAAGAGTACTAAGAAGGAAGGATGCGTTAGATAGGTCAGAGGAACGATGAATCTCTTGACTTGTTCGTCGTCCTCTGCTATTACTGCAAAGTGTCCTTCCTTCACATCCTCTGGCACGTTGTTGGAATCCCATTTTTTGCCTAAAAGTAGAGTCTTTTGGAGCTTCTCTACTACTACCCTAAGCTTCACAATGCCATTCATTTTCTTACCACTATTTCTAACCTTAGCCATTGATTTGTTATAACTAACTAGTTTTTTTTCTCTTTTTTTTGAAGAATGTTGTTGTGCCTTTTCCTTAGTATGTTGGCTCCTTTATATAGTGTTGGAGGAGGACAGGGATGATTTGGATGGTTGGTATTATAGTGAAAAGGGGGGAGAGAGAGAGAGACACAGTCTAAGCTAAATAAAAATATATAAATTTAATGAAAATATATACATTTGCCAATTGCCAAATACTGATTCAATTACATGAAAGTCGGTACAAATTAAACTATTTTGATTTATTATTATTAACTCTTAAAATTGTTTTATAATCATCTTATTTTCTGTTGTATCATATAGTACATAGTTTTGAATGTACTGCCAACGAGAGAGAAGGGGGGTTGGGGGAGGACATGGAAGGACTGACACGCGACATAAATATGGGAGACCAGTGCATGTGTATATAATTTCATCTCTACTATGAAACATCCCTTGTCACATCTGTCTTCTCCAATTATTTAGCCTTCAATTCTTTAGTTTAACTCTATTTAGTCAAGTCTAACCTGCCTATAAAATCTGCTTTTTCTTTTGTAGCTTTTCTTAAATTGGAAATTAATAATATTAATGACGTTTCCAATTTCAAATCTCACAAAAAAAAAGAAGAAGAAATGGTTGCACTCCCCGTGTCTTTTTTTTTTATTCTTCTTCTTTTTTTTGTTCTACTCTTTTATATTTAACTACTTGATTAATTTGCACTTAGGAGGTTTATTTAGAGTTAAATGGAGCTGATCGAATGGTTAAATTGGTCAACCATTCAGTGCGTATGTTTTGAATAAAAATTGTTTGAATGATTGAATCGGTCAAATTTTTGTGCTTAATGGTCAACTATAATTTTTTTGCCTGAATGGGCTGAATGATCGTTGAATGATCATATTTATTTATTTTCTTTACAATATTAACTATTATCACTACTATGAAATAGTAAAAAGATGACACTTAAACAACAACATTTTTAAGTATTTTAAGATTATAACGTTTTTAAAAAAAATATCATAATCTATATTAAAAACACGGAGGGGGTTAACAAAGAAAAGTTTTCACCCGACAACTCTGGCTAACTGGGGGACGAAAATCCACCCGACAACTCTGCCTTTTTCTCCAATGGTTTCTACGAATTCTCTTTTCTTATCTCAGTCCGATCCCGCCTTCGGCAGCCGGAATTCAGCTAAGAAAGTTACTCCGCCGCACGAGGTTCAATATATCTAGAATCTTCATACGTTATGCTCTTGTATTCAATGTGTTAACGCCAGGATCTTCCCCAACGCTCCAATCACGTAAGACGCCCTGATCCTGCACAGTAAACACGATAAACACCACAAGCTTGACGGCCGGACCGCCGGGGGATAGCTCAGGTGTGAGAGTCAGTATACGTGTTCACAAGGTTAACAATGGAGGATGTAATGTCTAGTGTATTGAGAGAGATAATAATTCTCAGTTGTGTGTATGTGAATATGAATATGAATGAGAATATGTGTGTGTACCTGTTTGTGAAGACTTAGTTACGTTGATATGTTGTACTCTCTTTGCCCGGTTTACCGTGTCACCCACTACCTCTGTCACAGCCCCCGTGATCTGATGGGTCCTGCCGTCTGTCTATAGTCCGGCTATAATCCCATCCACATTAATGCATGGTAAGTGCCTTAGTCAACTGTCATGCTTTTTCATTATTACAAGTCAAAGTAATAGATATTAAATGATCTAATGGGTTAATCTAACGAACCGACCCGGTCTTATAGGGTTAAACAGAAATAATATGATGACTAGGCCCAGTGACTTCCAAGGTTCAACAATGAAGGCCCAATGGATTAATTTAACAAGTAAGCCCAACTTACTTGGCCCAAAGAGGAAAAATATCATGACCCAACACAATGCAATATAATTGCTTTGTGGGCCGATAGGAGAATTAAATCTCTGGATTTTCACTTGTATATATATATATATACGATTATATATATTTAGCAAGTTTTTATAGACTGTTATTAGGGTTTCATGTTGTTTTCCCCTCTTCAGAGTGTTGAATTTAGTGAAGTGAAAGGAGGATCGGTTTATTCAATTGGTAGTCGATTACACTTTTAACTTTTTCTTTTTTGTTCGTCTTCTGAATTAAGCTCTAATTAGAAATTATGAACAGAAAAATTGAGATCTATTTCTGTTCGACTCTGAAGACTTTTTTTCAAGGTTTTGGTTGATTTTCTGATTAATTGCGATGGTGCTTTTGATGTGAATATGCATGATTTGATTTGATTTATTAATTGGAGTATTTTTATTTATATACTTTAATTGGAGTATTTTTGTCGGAAAATATTTGTACGACAACGCAATCATTGGTGGACCACATAACGGAATAACTGTCGGATATAAAAAACGACAGAAATAATCTTTCTATAAAAAATAACGGCAAAACTTTTACCGTTAACTGTTGAAATACCCGGAGAAAAAAGTACTACCTCCGTTCCTAAAAGATTGTCGTTTATGGTTTTTGCACATGGATTAAGAAAATATCATTTACCAAGTAAAATTTGTTTGAAATTACATCACTACCCCTTTATGGGAAGTTGAAAACTATTAATACAAGGAAGAAAATTTATTGGGACAATGAGAGAAAGTAAGGGTAATATAGTAAAGTAAATTATTTATTCTCCTCGAAAGTTGTAAACGACAAACTTTTTGAAACAAATTTTTTCTTCTAAAACAACAATCTTTTAGGAACGGAAGGAGTACAATAATACGCGTTGTTGCACAGTAGCACACGGTATTGCACAAAATCTTTGATTATTGATGCTTATGTAAGAAGTCACCTAGTATTCAATAATTGCCACAGTAGTTGTTGCATAGTATCTCATATTATTGATTTAATTATTGTCACAGTACCATCTCCATAATATTTTATATTATTAAATCAATAATTGACACGACCCAGTTATTCATATTATTTACATTATTGATAATATCTAGAAGATTCTGTCAACGAAAGGGGTTAGGTTATTTAATTGCGCGCCAGTAAGTAGAAATCCTTATCGAAAAGTCCCCTTTTTCTTGAGAACGATCTAGTTGTTAGTATTGTGAATCTATAATATTAATCAGGAATAATTATTAAAGGATTGAAGAGTTGTAAATAATTTATGAATAAAATAAAAATTGTTAATAAATATGATAAATAAATATTTGTTCATTTTTAATATAAATGGAGGAATTTTAGCTTGAGACATTTGTTGAAAGTTTGACATATTTTTCTATAGAACCATAATTATCTTCTCCGATAAAATATTCATTCAGATATATTATTATAATATATTATAATAGTATAATTTTATAAATTATAATTGTTTAAATAGTAAAACGTGTGAAGAAATGGCGGAAGTGAGAAGCTTTATTTTGAAAACCTTATTTTCAAAACAAGTGTGCTGCAAAAATCATCCGTATGTGAATTTTGTCAAACTTGGTGTGCTAGCACTTTCCTATAAATAAGTTGCTTAGTTAAACAATAAAACTCATACCAGAATCGAAATTTTTTTTCTCTATAATATTGAGCGTATTTCTTGTGAGTATAAGGATATTTTGCGTGTTGATAACAGTGCAGGATTTTCTCAACATAATCTCCGTTATTCTAGTCAGAACTATTTTCCTATTAAGGTAAAGGATATTATTTTTCTCGTAAAATATGTTTTTTTCTTTCAATACTCGTAAGGGGTATCATTTTCTTTCATACTGCATATTATGTAAGTGATATTATTTCATTTCATATTATTATTCACACGGTACTATTCATGGGTACTATTCATACGTACGACACTATTCATGAGTACTATTCACAACAGAATTGAATTTCATTTTTTTTCCAAGTTAACTTTTATGAATTTTATTCTTAAAATTTAATCCATGCTATGATCTTCATGTTGACAATTTGGATATTCATGAACTCTGGATAAATTGAATTAGAAATCTCTATTTTTATCTTTTTTCTCATTTGATTCATTCTTTATGTCATTGTCATAATTCTCAGACTTAAATTATGTTGAAAGTTATCTTTGGCATGTAGTACAAAGATGAACTGTTGATTGGTATTCATCTTTGGCCTGTAGTGCAAAGATGAATTGTTGATTGATATCTTTGGCCTATAGTGCAAAGATGAACTTTTGATTGATGAATATCTTTGGCCCGTAGTGCAAGGACGAACTGTTAATTGATATCTTTGGCCCGCAGTGCAAAGATGAACATGTGTTTGACATGATCATGACCCATGATGATATAAATGAATATCTTTGGCCCGTAGTGCAAAGATAGATTATTGTTTGGCATGATCATTGGGTTTTACAGTTGAATGTCTTTGGCCATAATGCACCGACACACAATTGATTGACATGATCATGACCATTGGTTTTATAGTTGAGTATCTTTGGCCCGTAGTGCAAGGATAGACAATTGATTTGTGTGATCATTGTTATTATATTTGAATGTCTTTAGCCTTTGGGATAAGGATATTGAGTGAAAGTTCTATTAAGCCTTTGTGATAAGGAGAAACTGTTGATTTACATTATTATAAATACGCATTATGAATTTAACTATAATCTTTGATGTTTCAGGTGAAAACAGGTAATGAACGTTCTCTTTATCTTGGGTACAACAAAAAACTGTTGATGGGTATTATATGAATGGAATATTTATGATGGACTTTTAATTTGGAGGAAATAATAGACATTATGTTCTATCAGATTTTTTCCCGTTGAGGACTAAGGATAATTTTTTCTACATTATCTTAGTCATAATATTCTTTACTGGGGTATTTGTGCTCACCCTTTTACTTCACAATTCCTTTCGGATAATAAGAGTGTAGCTGGGTCGAGCAGGGATAACTGGGGAATATAGTGATGGTCTGTGACTATTGAAGTTTCTCAATACATTATAAAACATCATGATAATATATAATTGTATTAAGCACTTAAAATGTGTGTGTCGTATTATTCGTCATTTAATAGTTGATTTTGGTGAACAACAATAGGAGGGATGAGAACCCGACTTTGGAAGTGTTAAAAATGCACCCCACTAGATTGAAGAGGACAAAATTATACTGAGATCTTAAAGGGTGTGTTGCACTATCATACACGATGCATGTCTAACCACATACAAATTTGTGTTAACATAAGATATGGTTGTGCACATCTACTTGCTGATTATATATATCTATGAGTACTACCTATATAATCTTGGAGTATGGTTGGAATATAATCCTCAGTTTGAGACAATGGAGATAATTATTTGGCAAGAAGATACACACCATTGGAATGAACAGAATAGTAATCTTCTTATTCTTCTTTGGCCTATTGGGTCAACCAAGGTTAATTCTCAAGTCCTATGATATCTATTATAAATTAGTTGCATGACCTCCTATGTATGAAGGTTCCTTGAGCATTTTCCAAAAAATTTAATTCTTAAAACAGTTATCGACTGTACCTTTATATAAAATATCATTGGTTTGGAGTGTGAGTACTGTTATTTGTATTGAAACTCACTTCTTATGTGTTTTCGTATTTTGCACTACAGTTTAATTTTTGTAAATGGGAAGTTTGTATTTGAATTCTGTGGTATATATTTGACGACTCAGAATGGGTTGTGTGAACCTATTTTGGGGGCGTCACAAAAACTACCATGTGATAGAGCTCGTTAACGAAGGATCTTTTGGGAAGATTACAAGGGAAGGAGGAAGTACACAGGACAGGTTACTGTTGCTTTTATTCTTCATTCCTTAATTTTAGTTCGTACTTATTATTCTTATAATCTGTGGATTTTTTATTTTTTAAACTTCTTTATTTGGGAATCGACCACAGACTGTTGCAATTAAATTTATCCTTAAGCATGGAAAAACTGATAAAGACATTCAGAATCTCAGAGAGGAAATCGAGGTACTTCTAGCAAGTTTTTTTTGTGTGAAAATTGGATTACATGAGGTTTATTACTTTTTTGTGGAACATGTGTATATATGCTGTGAAAATTGTCGGTTCCGATTTTGCTCAATTATATTTTTGCACGATACCTAATATGTATTTGGGACTCTTCGAGGGGAAGGGCCTATAATTGCTAAAAATTTGAACAATGTAGTTTCTGGAATAGATGAATTGCTTTAGTTTAGATGTTCAGAGTTTGTTATTATGCAATCACATCCATTTTAATTGAGTAATTTCATGTTTTAAAAAATTTAATGTCCTTGCCAACATCTCATTTTCTATAAGTGATTTTGTTTTATGAGCAGACATCACATAAATATGTCACTGATGCTGATGTAAAGCCCCAAATTTTACGAATAAAGATTTAATTTTCTCAAAATATTTTTTTGAATATTATGGTGTGGATTTGAGATACTATTATAGTTGTGGGCAGTATTTATAAATTTTGCAAAGTATGCAAGTTGTTATATAATATTCGATTGGTGGGGAAATATTCTTTTTATCGGGAAATATCTGTACGACGATACAATCATTGGTGGACCCCACAACGGAATTATTGTCGGGTTGAGAAAACGACAAAAATATTTTTATGAAAATAACGGCGGAAGTTTTACCGTTAAAACTGTTGAACTACTCGGTAGTAAAAGTGCAGTAATATGCGTGGTTGCATAGTAGTACACGGTATTGATTATTGATGCTTACGTGAGAAGTTACTCAGTTTTGTTCAATTATTGCTACAGTAATTATTGCATAGTATCTCACATTATTTGATTCAATTATTGTCGATATTTTATATATTATTAAATCAATAATTGAGACGACGATGTTATAAATATTATTAATTATAATATTAACGATATCTAGAAGTTCTGCCAAGGAGAGGTTTGGTCACCTAATTGCGTGCCAATAGGGAGAAATCCTTCTTGGAAAGCCCCCTCTTTCCTGGGAACGACCTGGTTGATTAATATTGTGAATTATAATAATGATGATAAATATTGTTAAATATATTGAGGTGTCTTTTTATGAAGTCACGGAAGTTTATATATATATTATATATATAAATTTTGTTTTATTAGTACTATTAATGTAATAAAACAGAAAAGCTTTTTATATAAAACAGAAAACTTTTATAAAGTTATTTGTTTTATTAGACTATAAATAGAATATATTATATTCTATTATGTATAGTGTTTTGCATAGTAAAATCTTTTTATATAAAACAGAATACTTTTATAAAGTTATTTGTTTTATTAGACAATAATTAGAATATATTATATTTTATTATGCATAGTATTTACATAGTGCTTGCATAGTGTTTTGCATAGTAAAATCTTTTTATATAAAATAAAATATTTTTATAAAGTTAATTGTTTTATTAGATTTTAAATAAATAATATATATATATATATATATTATATTTTATCGCATAGTATCCTTTCTATTTTCCTATAAATAGGATGCTTAGTTAGAATTGAAATCACACCCGAAATTCAGAGAATTCTCTTCTATAATCTTGAGCGTATTTCTTTAGAGTTTTAAGAAGTTTTGAGCGTAGTGCAAGTTTTCTTCAAGTATATCCCCGTCCTACCCGTCGGAGCACTTTTCTTTATAAGGTAATGGATATTATTTGTTGTACTCGTAAGGGGTATTATTTCTTTCGTATTCATAAAGAGAACTTCTGTTATTCCATTCCTTATTATTCTGTTGGAAGAACTTGTATATACGAAGTACCACATACATGATGAAATTCTTCTGTTACTCCATTCTTTATTATTATGTTGGAATAACCTGTATATGCGAAGTACCGCATATATGGTGAAGTTCTTCTGTTATTCCATTCTTTATTATTATGTTGGAATAACCTGTATATGCGAAGTACTGCATACATGGTGAAATTCTTATGTTAGTCCATTCTTTATTATTCTGTTGGAATATCCTGTCTGTGCGTATTACGCATGACCTGGTTCCATTATTTATTATTCTGTTGGAATAACCTGTCTGTGCGGTCTATCGCATGCGTGGTGAATTCTTCTGTTATTCCATTCTTTATTATTCTGTTGGAATAACCTGTCTATGTGGATTATCACATGCATGGTGAATGACCATTCGTATTCCTTTCTTATTAAATTGTTGAAATGATCTGTCTACGTGGATTACCGCATGGCGGGTGAAAATCCATTGCAGTTTCATATATTCTATGATACTCATTTGGTTAAAGTTTTGACTTCTATACTCCATGAAATTAATTGAATATCCTTGATATTTGCGCTTCATCCAGTATCTTTTTATGAAAATATTCTTTTGAGCATTCTTGAATTGTACTCCACAAAGCAGTATCATGTTGACAATTTGGACATTATTGAGTTCAGGATAAATTAACTTATAAATCTTTAAAATTTATTCTTAAACTTGTTTTATTGAATTATTATGTCATTGTCATCATCCTCATGCTTATATTGTGATGAAAGTCATCTTTGATTTACGTGCATAGATGAACTTGGTATGATTATGATCAGGGATTATTCGGTATAATCATGACCTGTAATGTTATAAATGATATGGTAAAAGTCCTCAGTGGCCTGTAGTGTATTGACTGACAGTTTTTGGTATGATTATGACCAGGAATTATTCGGTATAGTAATGACCATTGATAATTTAATGAATATCCTTGGCCCATAAAACAGGGATGACTCGATGATGTGGTTTATTTATTAAGCTGAGTCTCAGCGATAAAAGTGATGAAAAACCTTTTTAAATCATAGAAGATAGTAGATATCATGCTCTACTTGACTCTTCTAATGGATTGCTTATTCCGCTGCAGCTAAACTTGATGTCTATTGTATTTTATCAGTTTAACATTATTGAAGACTAATGATAATTTATTCTGCATTATCTTAGTCATAATATTTCTTACTGGGCTAGTTGAGCTCACCCCTTTCTTTTACTGTTTTCTTCAGAAAATGAAAACGTAGTTGGGACTAGTCGGGGAACAGAGTGACGGTCCAGATGATAGTATTAGTAGTCCTCACTATTCTGTTAAATAGTGTGATAATAAATGTAATGATGACTCCTTTGAGTGTGGATATTGTCTAGATGACAATATTCTTATTAAAAATTTTAATTTATGTTTTGTCGTATTTTACACGACTGTTGTATAATTAGTTTGTATTTGTATTCAGTACCTTGTATCTGGCGACTCAGAATAGGTGATGTATACTTATTTTGGGGGCGTCACAACTGATCTATGACTCATGCGGCTGCCTAAACGTTGCAGATTCTAAGAAAGTTGAAGCATGAAAATATAATTGGAATGCCACTCTTTTGAAAGCCGACAAGAGTTTTGTGTTGTTACAGAATTTGCTCAAGTAATCAACTACTATCTTTCTCTCTCTCTCTCTCACACACACACACTCTCTCTCCTTCTCTCTTTCTCATGCAAACACAGTGTATAGACTATCTATATACATGCAGTGCTAGCAGTTATTTTGTAATTGCAGTAACTTGTATAAGTTTGTGGTAATTGATGCTTAGTCATGTTATGCAGGGTGAATTATTTGAGATTCTTGAGGATGACAAGTGCCTTCCTGAGGAACAAGTTCAGGCAATTGCAAAGCAGTTGGTAATATTATTTCTATTCACTGTTACTTCATGTCCATTGTAAATGATTGTTTTGGTGCTGAGGCAGTACCTCTTGTAAATGTTTATCTGTTAACTGATAGTTAGTTATGTTATTCGCTTTCATTCAAGTGCATGCCATTACAATTTACAGGTGAGGGCAAGCCCTGTTCCCTGGTGACTCCGAGTTCCAACATCTTCTCCACATATTCAAGTTTACCCTTTAGTTTGATAGACTTTTTTTAATGTGGTAGAAAATATTTTTGATGGAGGCTGTTGTGTCTAAATCTTCTTCTTTTTCTCAATAAATCTGTTTTTTGGTGCTGGTTCTAATCATTTATACTTATAAAAAATCTATTATTAAGTATAGTGTGAGAGTGGTACAAAAAATAATTTTTGGTACACAAAATAATTTGACAAATGAGACTCCTTTTGATGAACACGGAGGATCAGCTTTCGCTGGACTCCTTTTGATGAACACGGGCTCACCATTTTGATACATCACAGAAAAAAGTGTTGGGGATATCCTGAAAAGCAAAGATTGTCTCTCATTTTGAGGAGTATTTGGCTTAAGCTAGAAATTGGCAGTCAAAGTCCTCAACCACTCTCGCCCATTGAATTTTCTCCCGTCCCCTTGGGTTTGTACTCAAATTAAGATATCTTTATATTCTCTCAGATTATTCTAGTAAATTGTTCGGAGTTTGTCCCGTTGTTTTTACCTATTAGTTTTAGAGGGTTTTCCACGTAAAATCTTGGTGTCTCGTGGTTGGATATTTTTCTACTTATTATTTCCTGCAAGGTTATTATTTTGGTGGAACTACGAATTTAATCTGTTTGGCATGTGCTGATATTTTATCTATTCAATTTATCAAAGACAACAGTATTTGGGTGGTGATTTTTTTCCAACAACTGGTATCAGAGCTAAGGTTATTTGCTCGGTTGTTGTTGATAAATTGTATGGAGGAATCAGTCGGAGCCATGATTAAATTGACCTCTTCAAATTTTTCGATCTGGAAGCCCAGAATGGAGGATATCCTTTATTGCAAGGATTTATATGATCCGTTGGAGCTCAAGGGAAAGAAGCCCGCGGATAAGTCTGAGGCTGATTGGAATAAAATGAATAGAAAGACTATTGGTCACATCCGGCAGTGGATTGATCAAAGTGTGTTCCACCATATTTCGCAGGAGACGGATGCTCACACTTTATGGACAACACTAGAGTCTATGTACGAGAAGAAGAATGCACAAAATAAAACTTTTGTCACTCGACAAAATTGTGAATTTAAAGTATAAAGACGGGAGCAGTGTGTCAGAGCATATGAGCGAGTTCCAAGGATTGGTGAACCAGTTGTCCACCATGAAGTTGAATCTTGATGATGAGATTCAGGCTCTTTTGCTTCTCAGTTTGTTGCCAAACAGCCGGGAGACTTTGGTGGTGTCTCTAAGCAATTCAGCTCCAGAAGGAAAAATGACTATGCAGATGGTCAAAGACAGTCTTCATAATGAGGAGACAAGGCGAAAGGAGCAAGGCGTAAATTTTGAGACACATGCTCTTGTCACAAAGAACAGGGGCAGAAGCAATTTTAGGGGATCTCACAAAGGAGATACAAGTCGCAGCAAAAGAAAAAATCACAGGAGCAAGTCAAAGACCAGACAAGGTGAAACGTAATTGATGCTTCCATTGTAATAAGGAAGGTCATTACAAGAGAAATTGCAGAATCTGATTAGACAAGCAGAAAAATGGTGAGCAGGGAAAGGTTGAGGAGAAGAACACTGCAGCCACAGTCATCGAAGACGTTGTGATTCTTTCATTTGGGGAAGAATAATGCTTGCATGTTGATGATCAGAAAGTTGATTGGGTGGTTGATACTGGCGCCTCGTATCATGCCACACCGAAGAGAGAATTTTTCACAACTTACAAAGCTGGAGACTTTGGGTACGTGAGAATGTGAAATACTAATCAGTCCAAGATTATTGGAATTGGAGATGTTTGCATTCAGACAGGTGTTGGTTCCATTGTTACCTTGAGGGATGTTAGACACGTTCCTGATTTATGTCTCAACTTGATTTCTAGCATGGCCTTGGATAGAGAAGGCTATGAGAACCACTTTGGCAGTGGAAAGTGGAATCTTACCAAGGGCTTTATGGTAATTGCAAGAGGAGTTGCTTGTTGTTCGTTGTACAAGACTCATGTGAAGGTGTGTTTTAGTGAGTTGAATGCGGTTGAGGATGACTCTTCACCAAACTTATGGCATAAGAGGCTTGGCCACATGAATGAGAAAGGGTTGCAGTTATTAGCAAAAAGGCCACTCATTCCTTTTGCTAAAGGTACTGTTTTAAGCCCTTGTGATTATTGTTTGTTTGAGAAACAACATAGAGTTTCTTTTAGTAGTTCAGCTAAAAGGAAATTAGAGCTACTAGAGACAGTATATTCTGATGTATGTGGACCCATTGAGGTTGAGTATTTGGGTGGAAATAGGTACTTTGTTACCTTTATTGATGATGCTTCGCAGAAGGTGTGAGTATTTTTGTTGAGAACAAAAGACCAGGTATTCTAGCACTTTCAGAGTTTTCATGCTATGGTTGAAAGGGAGACTGGAAAATTGTTGAAGTGTCTTCGTAGTGGCAACGGAGGGGAATACACTTCAAAGGAGTTTGTTGAATATTATAGTAAACATGGCATTCGGCATGAGCAGACTGTACCTGGTACCCCACAGCATAATGGTGTGGCTGAGAGAATGAATCGCACTATTATTGAGAGAGTGCGATGCATGTTGAGAATGGCTAAACTTCCTATCTCATTCTGGGGTGAAGCTGTTCGTACTGCTTGTTACCTGATTAATAGATCTCCATCAACACCGTTGGATTTTCAGATTCCAGAAAAGATTTGGAGTGATAAGGATTTGTCTTATTCTTATTTGAGGGTATTTGGGTGCAAGGCTTTTGCACATATCCCCAAGGAACAAAGATCGAAACTTGATGACAAGTCTACTCCATGTGTATTTGTTAGCTATGGGGATGCAGAGTTTATGTGACGCCCCCAAAACAGGTATACATCACCCATTCTGAGTTGTCAAATACATGGTACAGAATTAACTTCAACTTTATTATTACAACATATAACTGTGAGTTTAAATACAGATATTGCCATCTAGACAATATCCACATACAAATAAATCCCCATCATAATTATTGATACATTATTTTACAAAAATGGTGAGGACTACTAAACAACTCTCTCAAGGACCATCAATTCATACCCCGACTCGTACTTGCTATATTCTCGTCTCCTGAGAAGAAAAATGGAACAAAAAGGAAAAGGGTGAGCTCAACTAGCTTAGTAAAGAATATTATGACTAAAGATAATATACAACAAATCATCGTTAGTCTTCAACAGGGAAAAATCTGATAGAATACAATAGACAACAAGTTTTAAATCAATATTCGCAGCGGAAAATATTAATTCATAGAAGAGTTACGTAGAGGATGAAATCTACTAAGATCTATGAATTTAACAGTCCATCAACAGTATTTTTTTATCCCTGTAACATCAATCAATGCACATCTTGAATCATATATTCATCCTTGCACTACAGGCCAAGGATATTCATCTGTTGGTCATGTTCATCTAAACACCTGTTCATCTTTGCACTACGGGCCAAAGATATTCATCAGAAATCATTCATCTTTGCACTACATGCCAAAGATATTCAATAATAACATCCTTTAAGACTGAAGATGATAAAAAAATATTTTTAAAGAAGCGAATCCAGTGAAACAAAATGACAAGGATTAAGGATTAAGGATTCGTACTTTGTTTTATCCATGTCCAAAAATACCTCAAAAATAATCATAGTGGTGTAAAATTCAAGAATGATCAAAACATGGATACAATCAAAGCTAGTATCCACAATAGATATTTTGGACGAAAAGAATTTTTTTTTTTCCTGTGAATAGTGTCGTATTCGTGAATAGTGCCGTATACGTGAATAGTACCGTATACGTGAATAGTAACTCCGGCACAAAAAGTTCCAAATTTGATAAAAACGTTCACCAATATTTTGGCATAATGATATTGAAGAAAATAATATCATTTAAGAAGAAAATAACATCCCTTACCTCAAAATAGCCGTACTTCTGACTGAATTTCGGTATAGTGCTGACAGAAACTCGCACCGTATAGCAACACTCAAAGTATACTCACAAGAATATGCTCGATAATATAGAGAGAGAAAGAGAGAAAACTTTGTTTCTGGTGTGATTTTCAATTCTAACTTAGCCCTCTATTTATAGGAAAATGTTAGAACGCCAAAGGAGACTAAAATAATAAATTAATATTATTTATAAACCAATTTCTACGCATGCTTTCAGCCCCTCAATGCTAAAAATTTCAGCAGCCCATGTGCATTCAACACCCACCAAAAAGTGGGTCCCACCATAATTAATAAAAAAATCATTTTATTTTCCGTAACTTCAATAATTCATAAAAAATAGCTCGTTTATCAGAAAAATTCAAAACTCGCGACTTTCCATGGAAAATTCCATTCTCTACAACTTTGCAGAAGAAAAGTTTTCCAAATTCTAAGTAGAAATTGACCGAAATCCACAAACGGGCGATTTTACAGTCTATACTCAATTTTTGGTCAAAAATTATGTCCACCGACACACAAAACATGTGTTAAACATTTAATGTCACAAAAATACTCTACCTCCTCATACACTCATATATCCCACATTCATTATAAAAATATCATCGTTAATATATTATTAAAATAATACATTTAAATGAATCATTTTATCAGAAAAAGATAAACTATTAATTTTCAACAATTGTCACATTAAAAATTTTCTCCATCTATATCCACATAAAATAAATATTTTCTTTATCATAATAATCAATAATTAATTATTAAAAATAATATTACAGAATCACAGTACTGACAACCAGGCCGTTCCCAGGATAGAGGGGGCTTTCCAATAAGGATTTCTCCTTACTGGCGCGCAATTAGATGACCAAACCTCTCCTTGACAGAACTTTCTAGACATTGTCAATAATGTGAATTATTGATCTGATAATGGAAAATACTGTGCAATGACAATTATTGAAACAATAATAATATAAATATCAACGCAGCAATTATTGAATCAATAAAGTAATAAACAGTAACTCCTGTAGCAATTATTGAGTAGTGCCTTCTTACGTAAGGATCAATAATTCAAAATACTGTGCAATACCGTGTGCTACTGTGCAACAACGCGTATTACTGTATTTTAACCACCGGGTATTCCAACAGTGTAAACGGTAACAACTACGCCGTTATTTTTAAACAACTTATATTTGTCGTTTTCTTCCTCCAATCGCTTTCCGTTATGGGGCCCACACATGGCTGCGCCGTCGTACGAATATTCCCCGACAGTACGAATATTCCACGACCAAACGAATATTCCCCGACAACAATGAATATTTTATAACCACTTGCTTATTTTGAAATATTTGCGTATTTTACCCATAACTATCCACATTAATCAAATCAACCCTTACTATTCAAAATAATAATTAAAGGAAATTAAATTTCATTTATTAATTATTTGGGGTCTTACAGTTTAGATACCTGTAACGCCACCAAAATCGGGACTATTTTCCTTCCCGATCTTGTGCGTTAATAATATCTTGTTCTAGCTTTAAAACATTATTTAATGTTAAAATAGCTAAAAATACGGAATAATTTTTTTTTTCTTTCCATTCATTCATTCCCTGAATCGCAACCTTTACAATTCTTCTTTATACTAGAATCATAGTCATTACATGATTTATTTAATCTGAATAGATATGAATATATGTACAATTCATTATTTCAAACATATTCCTAATTCAGAACAAATGATCTTCATCTATTGAATTATTCAAAGATTTACTTCTCTGTGGTTTACACATGTAAATACCATTCAATGATTCAACACAATCTCAATTAAATCACTAGTCTTCTTTTCATGCGCTCCTAATCACGATAGATCGCATCATAGCTTTAACCTGCAAATTAAGCAAGATTGAGCACGACGGCCCAGCAAGTCTAACAGTCTATCATGCATCACATAGCACATATGTTCACATTCAGTTCATGCATTTATATTATTGGGGTTCAAGTATATTACAAATGCATCATCACATTTATATCCTGCTGGTAGCAACATAAATATCATAGCATACTACACATGTCATGTACATGTCATTCATTGCACATATATATTGAGCTCCCCGACTCAATTCTATAATTAGTCATAATTTGATATTCATCATTCACAAAGCAAATAATACAGTTCATAGGTATTACATACTTACTTATAAACATAAATCATGCTAACAGTTATCTATAGTAATTATAAGTCCACATAAATAAACTGAGAAACTTGCCTGTACCGGGGTTTTACCATTACACCAACTTCTGTGTTCCTTGCACAACCTACATTGTATGTGGGATTCATAACAAAACACGTAATTTCAGTTATCATGGAGGTAGTATAGACTTCTATATCTGAGATATTGTATACATTTTTCAAATACCTCATCCATGTTTTCTCATTAATCATCTTTCACTTTGATGGGGTTTGACATGCTTATATTATGCAATAGGAATGACTTTAAGGTTATCATTTACATCTTATTCAAGATTTAGAACATAAAGGGTTCATGTGTTCTTGAGTTCACTAGTTTTGGTCAATTCTTGCCAATTTCATTTCTAGCCACTTTAGTTCATTACAACACTTGAATTATATCTAGTTAGGACTAGTTCCAGCATTCATTTAGGTTTACCAAACACAGATTGAGTTTTGACCATCTAAACCACGCTTTTTCAAGCTTTTACATATTAACTTCTCGAGTTATTGTATACATTAGCATTCCAACACTTGGAATAGCCTAGCATAACTCTAACTCACTTGTCTAAGATGTCCAAACTAAGTTCTAGGCCAAATGAAAAAATCTCAAATTTTCATACTTGGACAAATTTGCAAAAACTGCAGCTTTAGTGATTTTCCAAGTTAGTTTGATGATTTGTTTAGACTCCTTGGTTAAGCCAAGAGCTTAACCACTTGGCCCAACTTCTAGACCATACTACAAGGTATTTTAATCAAGGATTATGTTTATTTTTCATGCCCATTAAGCTCCCCAAAACAGAGCTCAAACTTAGCCATTTTCTTATTTTTTTACAAAACTGATTTTGTATTTTTTTCCAAATTGTTCCAGTTCTGGCCACTAGGATAGTCTAGACATGTATATTTAAGTTACTCAAGGTTACTTTTAGCATTACCACACTTTATTTAATCATCTAACTCATTTTGACTTATCAAAGCTCACTTTAGGCTTGAAAAGAGAGCTTATATTGGTTTTCTTGCTAGCTTTTGTAATGGTCATGATTTGGAACTGTTATAGCAGGTATTAGAGACTTTATTTGAGTTTATTACAGCCCCTTAACTTCAGGTGCTCACAATTTCCCAAAACATTCCACTATGTCTCTAAAAATGTGATTTTTAACAAGTCTAAGGATCAAAACAGTTTAGACTTGGTTCCCTTAGCTTATGTAGCTTACTTGGGTCATATTTTAGCTATTGGAACTTGTCTATATAGTCCAGATATGGTAGTTCATCATTTAGGTGCTAGTTGCTCTTTAAAGCTTACTTTATACCTACTAAATACACATGAACTTGGTCTTTGTGATAAATTCAGTCTTGGTTATGATTGTGACTCATTTCTAGCATGTATTTGTGACATTCTATGTGCTCATTACAGCCTAGCACGTTCAGGTGCCATGTTTCACCCAAAACAGTCCCTATTTAGAGCTTAAAGCATGACTTTAGCATGACAACCCCAAAATAGTCTTAGGCTTGGCTTAGATAACTATTAAAGCACATTTGTGTCATGAAATAGCTAGGGAATTTGCATATATGGTTCAGGTTCTGTAATTCCTCAATTAGAAGTTGGTTGACCCCAAAAGTCCCCCTTTTTTCATGACTTTCAAATATGAAATTTGGAGACTATACCAAGCAGACCTAAACCAAGTTAAGGATCACTTTTTAATTGTCTTGTATGGACAATATATGGATTCCTCACTGATTGATAACTTCAGTTGCCAAATTTTTCCATAACAGTTCCCATTCTTAGAGTTTCTAGCACAGTTTTGGCTACCAAATCCCCAACAGTCCACAATAGAACACATATGGTCTTTAAGCCTTCCTATAAACCTTAAATCACCATGAAAACTCGTAAGCACATACTCTATCATGTTAAACTGAGTTCAATCTTTCCATACCCAAAACAACCTTTATCGAAGCATTATAAGCATGAATTAGCATCATTTCACCAAAACAGTTACAAACATTCAAGTATATTTATTATAACATGAACCTACTATATACCATATGTTTAAGGTTTAAAATATCTAAATGTAAGATCTCTAGCTTTAGTTCAAAACAGGACTTAAACATGCCCAATCATAACAGTCTTTTTAACTTTTTCCCTAGCTTTACCCCCTCTCACTAAAATAGTCATAACTTTTTCGTTTCAAAACATTTTTGAGCGATTCTTGAGCCCACGAGAAGATAAATTCCGGGACTACAACTTCTCTTCAGATCACAAATCCAAATTCCAAACCGAACAGAACAGAAATCTGCTCTATGTGGACAGAATGTTCTGTTTTTAAACTGCACGACCCTCCTTCGCTAAAATGGTCATAACTCCTTCGTTTCAAAACATTTTTGAGCGATTCTTGAGCCCACGCGAAGATAACTTCCGAGGCTACAACTTTCATTCTTTGACCATTTCCAAATTCAAAACACAGAATTCCAGAATTTCGTGCAAAGGGACTGCCCCGAGTTGGTTAGACAGTTTTGACGCGACTACTTTGAACAGTCATAACTCTTTGCTCCGAAGTCGGAATTAGTCCGTTCCGGAGTCTATGGAAAGCTTATTCAGTGTACTATAACATACCAAAAGCCCAGAATTTTCTGAACATCCTACCTAACCCCGAATTTTTCAATTTAGGGTCAGCAGTTCATAATTTTTCAGTTTCTAGCATGTTTATTTCACGACCTTATTACTTCTAGCTCATATACCAAATTAGAACAAATTTTAAATATGTTTTACATAGCATATGAGACTGCATTTAAAAGTTATAACCTTTCCATTTCAGCTTCAATAGGCTGCCCAAAACAGAGTTTCCACATGACTTGACATACCAAGTCTAACTTTTCATTGTTAACTAGAAATTGAGCTTTGTTCTAGCTTGACACACTCAAACCCTCTAGTTAACATCACATATGATTAATAAATCAAGCCCAAGCTCTAATTCTATCAAATTTTTAATTTTTTGACAAAACAGTTCATTAATGACTTTTGTCAAGCACTTGGAGTGCATAGTTTTAATTCACTCTTATCATAGACATTTACTTGTGTTATAAACCCATGTTACCCTCCTTATAACACCGCACAACCAACCTATCTCCTTGTGCCTAATTTCCAAACATAGCAGTAGCATGACAGTAGCATAACAATCATTTTATAAAAATGGAGATTAGTATCACAGCCATAGCGGTCAATAGCAGTCCATTAACCATTAATAGATGGTTTTATTATACAGAAATGAAATGGAATTGGGATGACCAGAGTTTGCATACCTTGACAGTCTTTGAGACAAGATACTTTAATGCTCAACTCCCTTGCTCGAGCTCTACCTCTCTCTTTCTATATGTTACTGCTTTGGAGACTCATGAATTGTGAAGCTAGCCGGCTCTAATCACTGAGTTTAGTCTTATATGGATGAGTTTTCTTACTTTGGCTAGTTACTCTCCTGACCACTAAGTTTGGCCATATATGGCTGAGTCTGGCCTCTCTATTAATTAGCATCCCCTACCTCTCCTAGCTCCTACATTGGCCTCTACCATGTCATGTATAATGCTCAGCTCATCATTACACTCCTAGCAGTCTACTTGACCCCTATGTAGCTTGTCATGTCACAGCCTTATCCCCAGCCATCCTATGCATTCTAGCCTCTAACTAACTTGTTAACTGACTGCTACTTACTGACTTGGAACTAACTAACATATTTATCTTGCAAATACAAACCTTGTTCACTTATTAAAAGGGCTCAGCTCTTTTTTTTTTTCACTTCTTGTGCGCTACCGGATTGGGCTTAGCACAAGCTGGGCATGGTTTTGTTTGGGCTTAAAGCATTTATCAATAAGAAATAACTCATACTCTAGAAAATAATAAAGAAGGATTGCAAAGATACAAAGTAATATTAATATGACCCAATAACTTAATATGGACTCTCATTACATATCCATATACATGAATTTTCTCTATCACATTTATTTTATCTAGCAAATTAACATAATTAGCATATACATCTTTTAATGATGGTTTCATGTAATTAAGTAGACTTATTTGAGTACTCATCACTTTCCTTCTTTACTACCAAATAATACTTTTTGAATGAAATAAATTATTTCACAGTATAATTATTCCCAATACACAAATGTAGCTTCATGTCAGGAATATTTCATAACTAAGCCATGTTGGCTTTCCTTTTCATTTTGATATCGAAATATCCTTTTAATAATGTATACTATTCTTCTCTTCCTTTAATAAATTGCCCCTACAATTTATAAATATATAATACCAATATATTTATTAAGCATAAGCATCACATATTGCATAGTTCATACCCATTTATGAAATATAATATCATACAACATATTATCTAATAAGAATTTTGTTTATTTAATTCTTATTTTAATATTACCCAAAATTTGGGTTATCACATTCTTTCCCCCTTATAAAGATTCCGTCCCCGGGATCACAATACTGAAACATTCTTAATCGGGTTAGGTCTTATTCTTTCTTGTAACCTTATCGTTGAATTATTTCAACATACCATTTCCTTAGATTTTTCTTTAAAATATTAAATAAATCATCTATTTTCACTCCAGGTTTTAAACTTTAACCTTTAATTTAATCATTCAAGATGTTTTAAATTTTCGGGTTATCACATACCGGTTATGGGATCCAGTGCAAAGAAAATTATTCAGGAGCAGCGATGTGGTGTTTCATGAGCACCAAAATTATGAGCATTTTGATAATGCTATCTAGAGATAATAGAGTTCCAGACCTCAGTGAAGTTCCATCTCCAGTACAGAATGCCACAGTTGGAGAAGGAGGTCAAAATAAAGATATGACTAATACAGATTTGCACGATGGTGATGGTTCAGATGCAGAGGGTGTTGATCAGGGGGAGCAACCTGATATTGAAGAACCTCAGTTAAGAAGATTCACTAGAGAATGTGTGCCATCAGTCAGATATCCTTCATCTGAATATCTTTTAGCTGCTGAGGAGGGGGAGCCAGAGGATTTTCAGGAAGTCAAGACTCATAAGGAGAAATGTAATTGGCTGAGAGTGTAGGGTTTTGACACAAACGCAGCGAAAATAAACCAATTTAAAGCAATTCCGAAACCCAAAACAGGATCCATGCGAAAACAATTAACTCAGTGGTTAGAAATTATACCGATTTTGATACTAAAATTGATGCGCTCGAATCTCCAACGCAATCCAAATGAATTGCGCCTCTACGGTATCCACACGAACGCTCCGAGAATCGTCCTACGATCTGCAGAAGAAGGAACCGTAGTACTAGCCACCAAGGATGAGGATTTTCAGAACTTTTTTCTCTCTAGTCTCTCTTTAAGAGCGGCTAGGGTTTTCAGTTTATGAATAATACCTAAAATGGCTGCAACATATCATATATATAGCCATTTAAAAATATTATTCAAAACATAATTTAATAAAATCTGAATTTATATATATATATATATATATATATATTAATTAAGTCTTACTTAATTAATATACCTATATATTAATTATCCTATTAATTTAAATTCGTAATTTAAATACTATCAATCATATTGATATATTTAAATATTTATAATTTAAATTAATCCCCTTTTAATTACGTTCTATGTGTGTGACCCTATAGGTTATTATTACGTTGTCAATAATTTTAAAATTATATTATAAAAGTATAAACAGTGAGCGACATCTAGTAATGCATCATTACTACCCAAGTAATAATAAGATCGATGATTCGATGCAACCTTTTCGTGACCAATGTTTCAATGTAATTTAATCCTTTTAACCTTAATATCCTAGATTAAACTCGAGTCATGGAATGTGTCATACTCTTCATAATTTAATCTGAGTTTTCTTGATCAATGAGTAGACTATATGAAACAAATCACTATTTGAGCATGGCCATGCATTTCATAGTCCTACTCAATCAAGAGTCCTATGGATATCACCCCTAATATATAGGATGGTTAAATTCCATCTAGATCACTCATATTCCTCACACGATTCATGATGTACCCAATAATCACCTTTATAGTCCATCCTATTAAAGGTGACATTTGATGATATCAAAGTACATAAATTTTCGTGTAGTAATATAGTGATTTCAGGTCGGAGGACCATTACATCATTGTCACTATGAGAATTGCTAATGACACTTCGCATAATGCTCCATATAGAATTCTCATGGTGGGTCTGTCCAGTACATCGTTCTCTAACATGTACCTATGCATTGACTTAATATCTCATATATTTATGACCAATGAGATTTGGTCATCAGTCAATCCACATACTAGTCTCAATGCATCATTGTTGTCCCATCAACAATAATGCTCGACTAGGGACATTTAAGAACAATGATACTAATTATAATTATATAATCCCATGTTCAAGTCATATACTTGAAACTATATAATTTGTATCACTATTCTAAGAAATTTTATTATGTTAACATTTATATAACGCAGTAAATAAAACCATAATAAAATCATTTATTTATTCAATCAAATATAATATCAAAATGTTAAGAAATTATATAAAATAATTGGCCCCTAAGGCATAAACTCTAACAGAGAGCTATGCAGGTTGAGATGGATTCTTTGCACAAGAATCACACATATGAGCTGACTACACTTCCGAAGGGCAGGAAAACATTGAAGAACAAATGGGTGTTTAAGCTTAAGAAGGATGGTGAAAAACAAGTGAAGTACAAGGCTCGATTAGTCGTTAAGGGTTTTGCACAAAAATAAGGTATTGACTTCGATGAGATTTTTTCTCCAGTTATGAAGATGACTTCTATTCGAGTAATGTTGGGATTAGTAGCTAGTATGGATTTTGAGCTTGAGCTTGAGCAGTTGGATGTGAAGACTACTTTTCTTCATGGTAATTCGAAGGAAGAAATCTACATGGAACAGCCAGAGGGATTTGAAGTTAAAGGGAAAGAACACTTGGTTTGCAAGTTGAAGAAAAGTTTGTACGACCTGAAACAAGCCCCAAGGCAGTGGTACAAGAAATTTGATTCATTTATGGTGGGTCAAGGTTATAGTAGAACAATTGCAGATCACTGTGTGTATGTCAAGAGGTTCCCGGATGGTAACTTTGTTATTCTGTTACTATATGTAGATGATATATTGATAGTTGGGCAGGATGCCGATATGATTTGCAGACTCAAGGGTGAGTTGTTCAAGTCTTTTGATATGAAGGACTTAGGTCCAGCTAAACAGATTTTGGGTATGAAGATTGTTCATGACAGAAAATCTAAAAGGTTGTGGTTGTCATAAGAGAAGTATGTTGAGCGGGTGCTTGCAAGATTCAACATGGGTGATGCTAAACCGGTTAACACACCACTGGCTAGTCATATTAAGTTGACAAAGTGCATGTGTCCTTCTACCAAGGAAGGGAGAGATGATATGACAGCAGTTCCCCACTCCTCTGCTGTAGGGAGTCTTATGTATGCAATAGTTTGTACGCAGCCAGATATTGCTCATGCAGTTGGCGTTGTGAGCAGGTATTTTTCAAATCCTGGCAAAGAACATTGGGAAGAAGTTAACTGGATTCTCAGATACTTGAAAGCTACTTCCAGTTTGTGTTTGGGTTTTGGTAGTACGAGTCCAGTCTTGGAGGGTTTTACAGATGCAGACATGGCAGGTTCTGAAGAGAAGAAGTCTACTTTGGGGTATTTGTTTACTTTTGCAGGGGGAGTAGTATCATGGCAGTCCAAGTTGCAAAAGTGTGTTGCTTTGTCCACAACTGAGTCAGAATACATCACTGCTACTGAAGCAGGCAAGGAGATGTTGTGGTTGGGTTTAAAACAAGATGAGTATGTGGTTTATTGTGATAGTCAGAGTGCAATTGACTTGACCAAGAATGCCACGTATCATAATCGGACCAAGCATATTGATGTTCGTTATCACTGGCTTCGAGAAGTGATGGAAAAGGAATTGATAAAAGTGAAGAAAGTTCATACCGACGAGAATCCCTCAGACATGTTGACAAAAGTTGTCACTCACAACAAGTTGGAATTTTGCAATGAATTGGTCGGGATGGACTCCAAGTGACAAGGTCACAGAGATTACCTCCTCTAATGGGTTCAGAGGGGAAGATTGTCATTCAAAGTCCTCACCCACTCCGGCCCCTTGAATTTTCTCTCGTCCCCGCCCATTGAAAATTTTGCCAACTTCATTTAATACTCTTCTCCTTCTATTCGGCTATATAGGCAGCCAAACATAAGAAGAAAAACATAACACCAACACAAATCAGCATACTCTCATCCGAGAGTTTAAGGAGAGAAAGAGAGAAAAGCTTTTGTAAAGCTTTAGAAAAATAGAGAGAGAAAGATAGTTCAAATAAAAGGATGTTTTATTTGGGTTCCATCACATAGTTATTATGGTGAAGTAATTTGGGTTTGTACTCAAATTAAGATATCTTTGTATTCTCTCAGATTATTCTAGTTAATTGTTCGGAGTTTGTCTCATGATTTTTACCTCTTAGTTTTAGAGGGTTTTCCACGTAAAATCTTGGTGTCTCGTGGTTGGATATTTTTCTACTTATTATTTCCTACAAAATAGAATATAAAGAGAGAGGTAATACTAATATTGTATTATGTTTTCTTGTATATTTTACAATAGAGATGTTCTCTTTATATATACATGTATGATAACAACTAAGGCTAAAATCAAGGAATCAAATATTCTAAGGAGATGATTGTGGAAATTCAAAAACAATATCTAATCTAATCACTAATTATTAGCTAGTGCTGATATCCCCCCGCAAGCCAAAGGGTAGGCTGGAAGACACTTTGAGCTTGTTCCGGTTGTACAAAAAATGGCTGGTTGGTAGTGGTTTGGTGAGAGCGTCAGCAACATTGTCTTGAGAGGAAACAAACTGAATAGAGACCTATTTGTTTGCAACCATTTCACGAACAAAGTGGTAATCAATCTCGATGTGTTTCGTACGGGCATGGAAGACAGGATTGGAAGCAAGGTAAGAGGCACCAAGATTGTCACACCACAATACAGGCAAGTGATGAAGGGGCAGTCGCAGCTCTGTGAACAGGGAACAAAACCATTTTAGGTCTGCGGCTGCGTCAGCAATGGCTTTATATTCAGACTCTGTAGAAGAACGGGCAACGGTGCGTTGTTTTCGGGAAACCCAGGAGATTAAGTTGCTGCCCAAGAAGATTGCATTACCGGCAGTGGATTTGCGATCATCTAAGTTACCAGCCCAGTCCGCATCTGTGAAGGCATTTAGAGTGTGAGAGGCCGTTGCTGAGAAAAATAAACCATGGGACAAAGTGCCTTGTAAGTAGCGCAGAATTCGTTTTACTGCAGCCCAGTGGAGAACAGTGGGTTTATGCATAAATTGACAAACTTTGTTTACAGCAAAGGAGATATCCGGCCGAGTGAGACTGAGATATTGAAGTGAGCCAACAATTTGCCGATATAGAGTAGGATTGTCAAACAAGGTGCCTGAAGCGGTGGACAATTTATCGGATGGAGACATAGGAGTTGGTTGGTGTTTACAGTGTGACATAGATGCACGAAGTAAAATATTTTGGATATATTTTTTTTGAGAAAGAAGAAGACCAGCCTCATTTCGTACAACCTCGACACCCAAAAAATAGTGTAAAGACCCTAAGTCTTTGAGAGAGAACTCAGCACCAAGAGTAATCAGCAGATTAGAAAGAGATTGTCTTGAATTTCCTGTGATTAAAATATCATCAACATATACAAGGACAAATAAATGAGTGTTAGAATCTTTATAAATGAATAAAGAAGTATCATTTTGAGACTGGTGAAAATTGTGAGTCAGAAGAAAGGAAGAGAGACGTGAAAACCAGGCCCTTGGTGCCTGTTTCAATCCATATAGCGACCGCTGCAGCTTACACACATAATCTGGATGGTTGGCATCAATAAAACCTTGCGGTTGCTGCATATAGACAGGCTCTGTTAAAAGACCATTGAGAAAAGCATTGTTCACATCAAGTTGGCGAATGGGCCACTGGTTGGTAACTGCCAAGGATAAAATTAAACGAATGGTCGTTGGTTTAATGACCGGACTGAAAGTTTCAAAATAGTCTATCCCAGGTTGCTGATGAAAGCCTTTGGCAACAAGACGAGCTTTGTATCGGGCAAGAGATCCATCAGCGTGGGTCTTAATACGAAAGACCCACTTATTCCCGACAATATTCATGTGAGGAGATTTAGGCACCAGAGACCAGGTTTGATTTTTGTACAAGGCAGTGAGTTCATCTAGCATTGCTTGACGCCAAATGGGACTTTGATTTGCTGTTTGGAAGGAGGTAGGTTCTGTGGTGAATACAGAGATATTGTGAGCTTGTTTATGAGAGCGAAGAACCATGGGGTGAGGTCGATGGAGAGACGAGGATTGGGTGGTTGAAGAATGGGATGAAGAAGCTAAAACAGGTATATGAGAGGAATCAGTGGGAGGAAACTGCAGTGGAGTATGGGAGGAGGAGGATTGGACAGAATGTGGGGATTGAGAACCAGGAGGAGGGAGAGAACGAGCATAGATGGCACTTAAAGGGGCAGTCCGATGAGGGTGGACAGACGAAGAAGAAGAGACAGTGTGAGAATGTGGCGAAAGAGGAGTCAGTTATTCGCCAGACTGTCCGGATTGAGTCTCGTGGTGTCCGGATAGAGTAGCAGACTGTCCGGAATGTGTCTCAGGTTGTCCGGATTGGGTCTCAGGCTGTCCGTATTGGGGCGTAGGGCGTCCAGATTGGCTGGAGTGCGAAGCAGAGTGACGGAGATTGTCTGGAGTTTTTCTGGATGTAGAAACGGACGGATCAGACTGTCCGGATGCTGCACATTTGAAAGCTGAACCAGGAGAAAGAAATGGACTTGATAAGAATGGAGGTGTAGGAGGGGGATGAGACTTAGTTGTCAAAGGTGACAAAGCCAAAGCGTGAGAGTGAGAAAAAGGAAAATGACGCTCTTCAAATCGTACATGGCGAGCATGATAAATTTTTTGGGATTTGGGTTCAAAACAATAGTATCCTAAGTGGGTAGAACTGTAACCCAAGAAAATGCACGGGAGAGACCGGTATTCAAATTTGTGTTTATTGTATGGCCTTAAGAAGGGAAAACATAAACACCCAAAAATTTTCAAAAAATTATAATTTGGTGGCTTGGAAAATATTTTTTGAAAAGGGGAGAGATTGTGATTAACTGAAGATGGCATGCGATTTATTAGATAAGTTGCACATTCAAAGGCATAGTCCCAAAAAATCCCTGGAACTGAGGCTTGAGCCAATAATGTTAAGCCTGTTTCAACGACATGACGGTGACGTCGCTCAACGAGCCCATTTTGAAGTGAAGTGTGTGGACATGAAATACGATGAATGATGCCATTTTGAGAAAAATGAGATTTTAGTGGTAAAAAATCCTTAGCACCATCGGTTTGAAAATATTTAATTTTGGAGTGAAAAAGACGTTCCACCATGGATTGAAATTGCAGAAACTTAGAGGGAACCTCACTGCGCAACTTAATAAAATAAATCCAAGAGAATTTTGTATAGGCATCGACAAAAAGTACATAATATTTATTTCCATGCAAAGAGGTGAAGGGAGCAGGACCCCAAACATCACAAATTATTAATTCAAGAACATGTTGGGCAGAAAATGAACTACTAGTAAGAGGAAATCGACAGGCCTTGCCCATATGACATGCCATATAGACAGAAGACCCTTTATTAGATGACACACCTAAACTATTTTTGGAAATAATGTGACGAAGAACACGTTCATGAGGATGACCCAGGCGTTGATGCCAATCGAACAGAGTGACCTTGGAAGCAGAGAGAGCATGGAATGAGCGAGGAATTTGGAGAGTATAGAGGCCATCCTTAGTTGGGCCGCTGAGAAGCGTTTTCTGCGAAACGGGATCCTTAACATAAAAACAAGATGGGTGAAATTCAAAATAGACATTATTATCTCGACAAAACTTAATAACAGATAATAATTTTTTTGAAGCAGATGGAACATGCAGAATTTGAGAAAGATGAAAATTTTTATTTTTGGAATTGAATGTGGTGGAACAGAGATTATTTATAGGAGCAATATTACCATTGGCAACTTGAAGATGATCCAATCCATTGTACTCATCAACATGATTGATACCCGCTAAGTCTGGTGTGACATGATAATTAGCGCCTGTATCAGGATACCATTGGAGAGACGAGAGGGATGGTGATGACTGGTTGGAGGAATTGATGGGTGTAGTGGCAACAAAGTGAGCAGCTGGAGGCGAGGAGACAGGAGACGGACCAAGGAGACCTGCAGAAGTTGAGGATTGAGGGCGAAAATAACACCTGTATGAGTCATGATTAGAGCCACCACAAAACACACAGCGTGGACGAATAAAATTGGAGGAATACGGAGGGATAGGTGGGTGGAAATTTCCTCACCCACGACCTCGGGTGCCACGGCCGCGACCACGATGGGTGTTGAAGCGGGGAGCATGGGTGGGGAAACGTTGGGCAGTATTGGCCGATGGCGCAGAGGGAGGATCAACTAAAATATTTGGTTCGGTAATGAACTCGTGGCTGAGACATTTGCTGAGTAACGCAGAGAATGACAAGGGAGTATCAAGCATGGAGAGAGAGGATTTGAGAGACGCAAATTCAGTACGAAGACCTTTTAAAACAGCAACGAGGAAATCAGATGGAGAGATGGGTCGTGCAGAGGCTGATAATTCATCAGAAATTCGTTTTAGACGATGAAGATAGGCACTTAGAGTTTCATCATGTTTTTGCGGAGAATGCAGTTCCATGGAGAGGCGAAGCATACGTGTGTTGGAAGGACTGGCAAACGCGGCAGAGAGGGTGGACCATAGTTCAGCAGATGAAGTGAGTCCTATTGCAAGGGGTACCACATCTTCACTGAGGGAGGAGATGAGTAGACTCATAAGAAGTTTGTCTTGTGTATCCCATGTTTGTGCCACGGGGTTGGATATAGGAGAAGTGATAGAAGTAGTGGAGGAAGGACTGGATGGTAGAAAAGATGGAGGGCGGGCGAACTCGCCGGTGACATAACCAAACAGATTGTGGCCTTGCAAGTATGGATCAATTTGTGTACGCCATAAGAGATAGTTGGAAGAATTTAATTTTAGTGTGATATAGTGATGGGCTTGAGAGAGAATAACAGATGAGGAGGGAGGATTGAAGATTGTGGTAGAGGTGGTGGACATGGAGAAAGAATGAAGTAGCAGAATAGTGAAGAATTGCCGTTAGGCTCTTGGCTTTGGTACCAAAATAGAATATAAAGAGAGAGGTAATACTAATATTGTATTATGTTTTCTTGTATATTTTACAATAGAGATGTTCTCTTTATATATACATGTATGATAACAACTAAGGCTAAAATCAAGGAATCAAATATTCTAAGGAGATGATTGTGGAAATTCAAAAACAATATCTAATCTAATCACTAATTATTAGCTAGTGCTGATACTACATGGTTATTATTTTGGTGAAACTAAGAATTTAATCTGTTTGATATGTGCTGATATTTTATCTATTCAATTTATCAAAGACAACAGTATTTGGGTGGTAATTTTTTCCCAACAGAAATAACTTTGCTTTATTTTAGCAGACTTTCCTGAGCTACTAAACAAGAGTCTTCAATCGGCTTTAATAATTTGAACTTTGTTATCATTAGAATTATAGATCATTGTTCATTCCTTGAGGTATGTGCCTTTGATAATTCAAATCTATTTGAAAATTTGTGCATTAACATATATTAAGGTTTATGACCCCATGAATTTTGTGAGCAGATATACAATGAATAAATTGGGGATTTACTTGATCCAACCCAGAGAAACCTAAAGGTGAAAATTACTATTTATTTTGTTCTTTTTGTTCCTTAAATTTTATGGTTTTCTTTTGTATGTTTTATATTACATGTGCATGCCTTAAACTAATTTTTTTTGGGTTACTCTCATTCCCGTGTTGAATACGGTTTTGTTTTCTAAAGAATTTCATCCCCTTCTAGCTGTTCGAATTTCTTCTTTTGACTTATCTTACTCTTGTTTTGTTAAAACCAGTTTCATCCCCTCCCCCTCATGTCAAATAAACTGTATTTTCTATCTGTTTAAAGTGCGTTTGCTCAGTATCATGATATTTAGCTAGATTGTTATGTTTTATGGTACATTTATATTCTTACTTGGAAATTTTTTTATGTAAACATACGCAGGATCGGCTAGGAATTGGAGAGTATCGACCTGGTGCAAGTCATGCGCAAAGTTAACTGTAATAATAGTTCCTAGTTCTGTGTACTCCTCTATAGTAGTACTTATATTGCAAACGTATGGTATTATTGGGATGTATTTTAAAATTGAGAATGTTTGATACATTTTGGTTTTAAATGAGAATTTAGAGCTTTTTTAGCTATATTATGGCATTATCAGTCAACATTTTAAGTACTTCTAAACAGTGGTGAAGCCAGGATTAATTTGCAGTGGGGTCAATAATTAGACCACTCACCAGTAATCATTATCCATTCTGACCACTCACGAAAGGCTTTGATGGTTCACGGTTTGGCTTTTGCCTTTTGTGATTTGGCTTTGCCCCTTCTCTCTCTGCTTTGTGGCTGAAGTGCTGAACATATATTGATATATGAGATTTAGGACTGATGCTTGGCCGCTTGAGTATCTCTAATTTAAAAAAAAAATCTGAGTGGGGGTAAAAATTTGAGTGGGGTAAATTTTTTTTTTAAGTGATTTCAAAAATTGAATGGGGTCAATTGACCCCACATTTTTACCATAGCTTCGCCAGTGCTTCTAAACCACCGTGTATTTTCAAATATAGGAAGAATTTATAAAAGTTGTAATGCATGTATATATTACAACGTTTTTTTGACAAATACATAACGTTTTTTAGAAAAAAACGTTATGTAATTATCCGTAAATACATTCTAAAAAATATTGTGTAATGTGCAAATACAAAAAAGCATTGTGTAATGTGTCAATAGACAACATTGTGTAAATGTGTCTAATAGATAACACTGCTAACCACGACGTTTGTAGGGGCGTATTACAACATTTTTTAAATGTTGTCTATTTACTTTTTTCTGCTAGTGTATATTAAGTAATATTAAATAAATTTACAACAAATTTGATTTTTTTTCAAAGGGATAAAATAATAAAAATTTGTTACTCAAATGTTTCAGACATGTCAATTAGCTAACAATTTTTTTCATTTAATATTCAAAATTCTACTTCATTCAGCTCATTCATATTACTTAAACATTCATAATTATTTCATACAGTTTTATTAAACATTCTGTTGGATATATATTTTATGATTTTAATGATGACAATATTATTGGGTTTATGAATTTGATTTAAATTGTTTGGGCTGATTTAAATTTATTATATGTTGTTTTCTTGTTGGCCTAAGATTGGAATTATGGCCCATTAGTATATTCCTTCTATATTTAAGTTTGCATGTTGCATGTTGCTGAAAAGATCTTTAATATAATTTAGTAATGATATGCAATTCAATTTGAAAAGGAAACTAAATAAGGTAACTGTTATTCAGTGATTGGCTAGTAACAAACTTTATCAAATATCTTCTTGTTCCTTTATTTAAGGTGTTTTGATTTGACTTAAAAACATATCCTTGATTTATCAAACTTTATCAAATATCTCCTTGTTCCTTTATTTAAGGTGTTTTGGTTTGACTTGAAAACATATCCTTGATTTACCAAATCTGTTGGACTCTTTAATTGCTAATATCATGGGGTATACCAACTATTATATGAGTTTCCAATTCTATCTTATCTTCATATCCGCTGGTCAACATTAGTAGCTAATATTATGGATTGTTTTTTCCAGCTGGCCCATATTTAGTTCTACAGAATATGTCAGTTAAACTAAAATTTATTTAAGGATATACTATTGCTTGGTGGGACTTATAACAGCTACAATCAATTAGTTGGCACAGAGTTTTTCTAACGGATTTGAGTTTTCTTAGCTAACACCTTTTATAGCCGTTGGCCTTCTTCTTATATAAAGCTTCATCATGCTCGGTTATGAAGGGACCCAACAATTGGAAAGAAGCAATTCATTCTTCTTAATTCTTATAGCTTTCTAATAGTTTTTCTAGCAATCAATGTTCTGTTATCCTTAGGCTAGAAAGTTGATATTCCATTGGAATCACCATCATTGTAATCTGAAAAACAAAATTGTTAGCTTTGGTGGTCTAGAGTTTCTAGAGTTTAGTGGGTCTGTTCAAAGGAAGCTTCAAAGGTCTCAGAGGTAAGAACAGGTGCAGAGGTGTACAAGTTGCAGAGGTGTAAAGGGGGCATTGTTGTCCAACATCAGATTTGAGGCTTCTTTGTAACAGAGAGTTTTTTTATTGTATTTAATTGAATATTAAGTTTAATAAAAAGTGTCTCCAATCCTAGTTGGGATTGGACGTAGATTAGGCCACTAGATAGAGGATAAGAGCCGAACCACGTAAAATTCTTGGTGCCTTTACGTTTCTGCACTTTACCTTTCTGTTTGTTTAATTTCTGGGTATTTTGCTTTATTAGTTTGTAGCTACACGAATCCAAACACTAAAGCAGATAGGTCTAACTGTCTGATAATAAGAAACGAAGAACATAAGCTAAAGCAGACACTAAAGCAGACATGCGTAGCTATCTGATTTAAACCTGTTGCAGAAAATTTCAAAAAGTTTTTACCATTTATCACTTTTAGCTAAAATACCTATTTACCCCCCTCTAGGTGTGCACATACACAGAATTTCACATTCCCTTAATTAATCGCATGTAAGTAGTACTCCCACCGACTAATGAAGATCGATCTGTCCTAGTTTTAATTGGAAGTTCTAAATTTAATGAAGTTGTTAAGGTAGATAGTAGCAATTAGATGTGATATCTTAACAATATGGGTAATGAACTTATGATTATTAATTTACAAGTTTACGCGTTTAAGGTTTGCTTTGTGCGAAAATGCGTGACATTACTTGATTCTTTATTTGCAGCCATTCGTTTAAAGGTGATTAATTAGAGAGCATGTAGTTGTGGTTTGAATTTATTTGCCTCTCATTAGCTTCTAATTTCTATTTTGTGCATGACACCATTTGACTAATTCCAAATTTAGCGCGCACACTCTCTCTCTCTCACACACACACATATATATAGTTCGGATCTTAAGCTCACTATTTATCCAACTCACCCAAGCTAACCCCCTTTTAGTGACGGACCGGGCGACGGTTCGGTCATACAACCGTCGTCTATACTTTTAGCGATGGACAACATATAGCGTCGCTAAAAGTATAAACGACGGTTGTATGACCGAATCGTCGCTGGGTCCGTCGTTAAAGGGGGGTGAGCACGGGTGAGTAAGATAAGGAGTATGCACTTGATCCTTGCTATATATATATATATATATATATATATATATATATATATATATATATATATATATATATATATATATATATATATATATATGGCAATCGGTTGCTAGGAGAACTATTCCAACAATCATCATCTCCATCGTTGATCAACATACTTAATGACTGAGATTGAAAAAAAATATGTTCCAGCCGCTACAAGCTGTAGCGACATTAAAAATACTTGTAGCGGCTCGTGCAATTACTAAAAGATCCCTCATATAATTATTATATTATTCCCATCAAATAATGCATGCCGCTACAACATGTAGCAGCGACTTATGCTTGAATCGTAATATATTGCTTCCTCTTATAATATTATATATAATATTATTGTAATATTAATATATTATATAATTAATATGTAATATTATATTATTATATTACTAAATAAAATGTCAACTAAAATTGACATGATTTATGAAATATTAAAAATAATAAATATTTTAATATTAGAATTTTTCAAGTTAACTATAGAAAATTGAATTGAAGATTTAATTTTAATATAATAAGTTATCTTTTGCATAATTTTTTTAATTTTTAATGATTAAATTTTGCATAAGTTATCTTTTCCAAGTTGACATATTTTAATTGTCAGTGCAAAATTTAATCCCCAGCACAATATTGCACTTTTCTTTTTTGGTAATCATCGATCCAATTAAAACATACATTTTTTCATTTAGAATAGCAAAACTCAACCTAATGTTAAGATTATACATTCTTTACATCTCATATTAAGTGATTGCAAAATATGTAGGGTATTTAGCAAAATAAAATAAAATATATAGGGTTTTTTTTGCCATTATTTATTTACTGTATTTTAAATTGCCAATTATGTCTACTCAATAATCAATCAATCCATCCATCTTATTTAAGTGTTGTAGCCCACGGACTAGAATACCCACTTAATAATATTGTCAACAAGAGCATGGCCTAATTAATTTTCTCCTGCCCTGGCCCCAAATGTTTAGGGTCCCTCTTTGTAATGTGCTTGGCACATGAAAATGTTTTTAGATATAGTACCGTAGGACATATTAGTCTTGGTCATTGAGCTTTGAATCCATAACTGCTTTAAAAGTAAAGATAAAATTTTAAATTACCAAGTTGTTAGAATTTAATAGCGAATCACATAATAATCTCACATAAAAATAAATAAAAATAAAAAATAATAGACACACAATATATTCATATTCATAAATTTGGCTATTGTTGCTTGTCTGATATATTTATTAGATGTCTTACACGTTTTACAATGATTCACACACCAAATAAAGTTTATATAGTAATTAAAAAATTTTAGCTGCTATGAGGTTTCCACAGGGAGAGATGAGGAGTATTACTTTGTTCTAGTGAAGTATGATTAACAGTTAAACAAGGAAGTAGAGATCTATCGAGTCAGGTTGCCTGGTCCCTTGCCTTAAGGCTTGGGGAGGGAAAACCGAAGAATCAGAACCATGTTCTTATCTTCACTAGGGGAGATACTGTTCAGACTATTGATATGAAACAAGACAACTATTTTGAGGAGGCACTGAAAATACGAAATCTACTGGAGGAGTACAGACATTATTATGGTATCAGGAAGCCTACTATCTTGGGAGTTCGGGAACACATTTTACTGGTTCTGTCTCATCACTTGCATGGTTCATGTCAGCTCAGGAGACCAGTTTTGTCACATTAGGACAACGTGTTTTGGCAAACCATTTTAAAATTCGCATGCATTATGGACACCCAGATGTATTCGACAGGTTTTGGTTCTTAACTCGAGGAGGAATAAGCAAAGCTTCTTGGGTGATTAATACATCTGCAGTCCATGTGCATTTGGTTGTTTTTGTTTAGGCATATTTTTTGTGCAATTCTATAATTATGAGACTAAGAAATTTTTTGGTTCAGAAAGTGGCAAATTTCCCTCGGAAATATTTGTTGAGTTGCTGTCTTCTTTTGTTTCAGTAAAGCAAGTGATGCTCTTGATAAGTTGAGATTCTTAAGTGTTACTGAACCTTCTTTACTTGGAGATGCTGGTGAGCTAGAAATCCGTATTAAAACTGACCCAGACAACGGGACCGTCACTTTTACGTAAGTTAACTTGTTGGCTTTGCTACATACTTCTTTGATAAATGCAAGTGGTTGTGTTAACTGGCTTTCTTTTGTTCGCATAGACACTTGTATAGGAATGACCAAAGAGGAGTTCATTGACTGTCTGGGAACTATTGCTCAGAGTGGTACTTCAAAATTCTTGAATGCTCTTAAGGTACTCAATTGTTGACGAGACTTTAATTAGTTGATCAATGGCATTGAAATAACTTTAAGACCCATTCCTTGTTTTCCTAAAACAAGGATCTTGGAGCAGACAATACTTTAACCGGTCAATTTGGTGTTGGGTTTTATTCTGCATTTTTGGTTGCTGAAAAGGTGAAATTATAGCCTTCCAACATAAGTTATGGTTAATTGAGAAGTACAATATGGTTTTCCTCAGTTGAGTACTAATTGCAAGTACTTTAATATCTCATTGATTAGGTAGTAGTCTCCACAAAGAGCCCAAGATCAGATAAGCAATACATTTGGGAAGCAGCAACTGAAAGTCCCTCTTATGTAATTAGGGAAGAAAATGATCCTACGCCATGGAACACAAATTACACTTTATTTGAAGGTACTGTATTTTTTTTGCCGAACTATTCTCCATGGTGGCGCAAAGTATAGGGCGACTGGCCGTGGTTTTGTTGTGGAGCACAAGAGTTTTGCTGAGAATTATAGACTCTATGCGCGTGGCCACTTTGCAGATTATCATCCACAGTCTGAGGTGAAATGCTTAAGCCATTTTATGCATCTAACTTTGTACCTAACAATTAGCCTCTTAATTTCACTATTTTGCAAATTGTGTTGTTGAGATTTCATTATCTAAAATTGATGATTGCATGCTTCGTTATGAATTCCTTGTCTATAGTTAGAAACTACTTCTTGATCTTGTTAAGTGAGACTAATGAAATCAATTAATAGAATAAAATTGTTTCTTTATTTTCTCTCGTCCTGTCACTTGTTTGCTAATTCTCTATTCTTCATGGCAGAACAAAGATGTGACTAAAGAAATTCAGAAGGTTTCTACTGCCTATGACTGCAAAATTGTTGAAGGTGTTCTTGGTCATCAGCTTAAGCTGTTTGTGATTGATGGAAACAAAGTTGTACTGAGTGTCTCAAAACCCTGATACAAGAGTTGATGATGCGGAGTTTGAGGAGAATGATGTTTATGCAATTGATATAGTGATAAGTACAGTGGTAAGGTAAGATTGTTTTATATAAAACTAAGTCTATTGCATAGTGTATAGCCTTTTACATTTCCCCTTACAATGGTTGCTCAAATCGCAACCCAAGCTGTTGGATGAAAGGCAAACAACAGTCTATAAAAGAGCTGTAGACAAGAACTATCACTTGAAAATGAAAGCATCAAGGTTCATTTTCAGCGAGAAAAGTCAGAAGTTCCCAATTATGCCGTTTACCGCAAGGTCTGTTATTTTTTCATCTCTTTTCACAGATGTGTTCACCAGTTTCATCTTTTCTTATTCCTCGTCTTATTGAAATTGAATTTTGGTGTTTCTATTGCAGCATGAAGTTTACATGCCCAACCTTGATTTTCTTGAAGAAAATTATGATGAAGTGGATTTAACATGTCATACTTTATTCCTTCTAGTTCATTATTATTCTTTCGATTTTCTTATGGTAGTTAATAAATTTTGTAGGTACTATGATCATTGTGAGACCAAGATACAATAACAAAATTTGTAGTTATTGTGACTCGAGTATTATGATCTATTTATATGAGAAGTTTTGATTTTATTAGTTCTTTATGTATTAGCTTTTTATGCATTAGCTTATCAATTAGTTTGAAAAAAGTATGACAATATTTATATTATACTTGAAAAACAAATTTAAATTTCTTATAGAGATTAATAATAATAATAATAATAAATATGAAATCAATGATTTAAAAATCAATTATAATTTTCAATGAATTTTGATTATTTAACAATTAATTTTTTATTTACAAATTTATAATTTGTGAAGGAATTTTTCTCTCACTAATTTGAAGATTCTCAATTTATAATTAGTGAAGGAAAATATTCTCTCATTAAATAAATTTGTTCCTCACAATATATTATTTGTGAGGGAATCAAGTCATTCACTAATTTTAAATAGTCCTTCCTAAAATATTATTTGTGAAGAAAACCAATCTTTCACTAAATAACAATATTTCATTACTAAATATAATTTATGAATAAAAAAGTTATTGACAATATATCCTTCACAAAAAAACATTTAGTTACTACTTAGCGAAGGATACCCAATTGCGAGTAGGTCTAATGCGAGCACTCGTGTGAAGGAAATATTTCTTCGCAATAAATCACTTGTGAGTGATATAGGGCCTCTAGTGAAGGATTTGTCCTTCACTAGAGGCCATTTTTGGTGTAGTGTATTTACAATATACAAACTATCTATTACATAGTATCTCAACTACTCAACAACTTTTCTTTTCCCTTTATCCTTACCAGATGACTCACTCGATCCCGAGTAGTTGTAAACATTTATAACAAAGCAAGAATGAACGTTCAATTGCTCAGCAAATAATAACATTTGTAAATATCTTAAAAAGAAATAAATGTTTTATGTGAAACATGCTTTGATATAGTGTAACAAAACTGTAAAACAAATAAATCTTGAATCATTCATATCAATGAAATAATATATCAATATTTGAATAGCTGAGAGGTCACAAGACCATGAACATTCTTTTTCATTTCTTGAAAAGGTCCTATCAGAATTTCATCTGTGAATCGTCTTGTCTTACAGGCATGGTGGGTGATCAGCCATTTATATCCTGTATTGATCAATACTATCTTAAACATAATAACTTTTATGTTCAACGTCACCACTCTCAGAGTGCAATATAAATATCCCAATTCAGGGATTGTTGATCATTCTCAGACTGGAATCCAAACTATATCAATATAACTGGACATCTCAAATCATATCACAATAATATTTCAAGACTTAATATAAAAGAATTGAATTACTTTAATTTATGTCTAGGTAGAATAAATGGCTTAGACTATCTTTAAATTGTTCATGCATATTGAATTTCATCTTATATACATGACAACATCTTAACCATTCTCTTGAAGCTCATTGTAATAAAAAGGTTTTACTACCTTGTATTATTCAAAGTAAATGAGAGACGGTACAGAATTTAGAGAACTTGTCTACATATGAATAAATCCAAAATACTTGCTCAATAAAGAGTAAGATTTAGAAACTTGCCTTGACTGTGAGCTATGGATATAGAAATTCAGCTTAACTTGTTCTCACAGATCCTACACAATTATATTTGCATTTACAAATACATTAGCCAAGTATCCAAATCATATAACATGTATGCTTACATAACACATAACCACATAAATCATATCTTTGGTTTGTGATATTACTATTGAGATATTTGATACATTTTTTAAATACCTCTTCCATGTTCTTAAAATAATCATTTTGCTCTTTAATAGGGTTTGATATATTTCCTGTTCATGAATTCCACATATCCTTAGTTTATAATCCACTCGAAGTTTAGTATTTGGCATTTTATGTCTTTTATACATATCTTAAGTGTTTAAGGAATATTTATAGTGTATTACATGTCTTGGGTGTAACTAAAACTTGTTTGGGTAATTTATAATTCCCATAATTATTTAGAGTCTCATTTTTGTATACTAATGTGTTAAATATTCTTGCATTTCAAATTAATATCAAAACAGCCCCTTTTTTGACTAAGTGCGTCAAACAACCTTTTTTTATTACATAATAGCTCCATAGCATGGCTTGGTTTGGTTAGCAACCCCTTGTTGTCTATGTTAGAAATTGTACCTTATTCTATATTTTGGAGATTTAATTATTGTCAAGTTCGGGCTTGAATAAAACCCATTAGTTGACATAATTTAAGTAAATATAAAGGTGTAATTTATTGGGTAAATTACATATAATAGTACATTTTTAGAAATAATTACAACAAAAGTGTCCTCATAAAATTTTTACACAACTAATACACTTCCATATTTATTTACAATTCTAGTGCATTTAGGATTCCTTAATTTAAGGAATTAGTATTCAATTAGGATTCCTTAATTAAAGTAATTAGTATTCAATTAGGATTCCTTAATATATCTACATATTAAAACAAACTAAAGTGGCGTATATATGAAAATACTCGTCTTCTCCGATCGAAGTGTGAAGCTTAATTAGTCCTTGCTCAGTGGCAATTGGTGGCCTTATTGGAGATGCAGATGGCAAATGAGTTATTGGATTCATTGTAATGATTAGAACACATAATTGTGGGCAATCAGACGGGGATTAATCATAAGCATGGGAGAGAGGAATTTCTCGACTTGTGGTTGGACAATCACCATCATAAAAGTCGGGTTAAAAACTAGTGGTTGGACAATCACCATACTCGTCGTCTTCTCCGACGATATACTACAAACTAAAGTGGCGTATATACTGCAAATTTTTTTGTCGTCTTCTCCGACGATATACGAAGGCGAAACCCTCTGCTTTCTGAGTATTTTTGTGAGAGAGACAGAATGTTGGGCTTTAAACCGAAAAAGTAAAGGATGAATTCATCTTCTTGCAGTTCACATTTGTTATTCTATGCCTCCATCAAGCCGCCTCTTTTAGAACATTGATTAGAGTTGTGCCCAGGTAAGGGTTTGTCATGTTATGTTTTCTATTGTAATTTTATGGCTTTGTAATTTTTTTATGAATATTTGGTTACCCACAAAATTTAAAATTGTTACCTTTGTATAAACGTTTGGCTACCAACTGCAACATATTCATAATAACCTTTTAAAAATAAAATTATTTTGAATATGGTGCAGTTGGTAGCCAAACCTTCATACAAAGGTAACCATTTTAGCTTTTGTGGGTAACCAAATATTCTTTAAAAAAAGGTTACCTTGGTATAAATGTTTGGTTACCTTGGTACGAAGGGTTGATTATCAATATCACATTACACATCACTCTCTTATCTATCTCTTTCCTATGCAGTGTCCTATTTTTTATTTTCCTTCATGAAATTGCTTGCCAAACTTTTAGACCAAAGTAACAAATTCATACTGCATGTGTGAAGGTAGATTTGGTTACCTTAGTATAAAGGTTTGGTTACCTTTATAGAAATGTTTGGTTACCTTGGTACGAAAGTTTGGTTATCAATATTATATTTCACATCAGTCTCTTACCTCTCTCTTCCTTATGCAGTGTTCTATTTTTTATTGGTTACCTTGGTATAAACGTGGTCATGTTTGTAGTAGAGAAATGAGGTCGGAGCAGAGAAGGTACTAGAGGAGGAAGAGAGAGAAAATGATATTGGATGTCCACTGTTGTTACAAAATAGTTGTAGTTTTTGGGTTTTGAAAAATAGTTATGACTGTTATTATTTTGAATTTGAATTTATTTTTGTTGTTAGATCCCAAATCTTTGAATTTGAATTATTAATTATAGCAGTTATTTTTCTTAATTTTAGGTTTCTTTATTAATGTGAATTGTACTATTTTTGTAATATTTATACTACTTTTGTAATTATTTAGTTGATGCACTATTCTTGTAATTACTTTTTTTTGTTGTATACTTATGTAAAGAACCCTAATTTATTTCCCTAATTGTGAAAAATAAAAGAGAACTTCATTTGATCTGTGACTATAGTGAGACATTTAATAAGGTGCAAATTTGTTTGATAAAACTATTATTTCTTGTCTCATTTAATAAAAAAGACTACTTGTCACTTTATAAGTACAAGTGTATAGTTTTATTTTATTTTGGAACAAGAAATATTCTTGTGAGACTTTTGAAATTCTAATTAATTCTAATTTTATATATTACTAATATGTTACTTACATCATTAGTAGTTACATCATTATTAGTAATAAGTATAATTAAAATAGAAATAAATAATAGTTTAATAGTGAAACAATTATAGATATATGTATGTATCTATATGTGTAGAGATAGATATACTACATATAAGTATATTGAGAGAATTAAGTCTTATATATATACATTTTAGACATAATAATTTTGCACCATAAAAATCTCTCATTCTTTTAGCTATTCTTCTTACAAACAAATAACTACGACAAAGAAGTGTTCATGTGGAACAAATGTGAGTTGCTATCACAAATTTGTTCAGTTTTGAGGCTTGACATATATCCTAGAGGTATATCGTCTGCAACTCATAGCAAATCGATCGTGGTGTGGGCGATAAAGACAGAAAGGATAGGGATCACCCGTGTCACGTCTTCTACAACAATCTTGACTCTATGAAGCTACGGTTCTAACAATCTTAAGGTCTTTATTGTATTTGTTGGAGTCATGATTTTGGTGAGATGGAAGACAACACGATTTTCAAGGATAAGTAATATTTTTCTTATTTTTATTTCACCAATGAAATTATCATTATAATTAGTTATATTTTGAGATATTTTACTAAATATTTTGTAGAAAATCATTGGTAGAAAATGAAATTATAGAAATTAATGGAAGTGGAAGAGTTGTTACAATTTACAAGTTTGCAAATTGATGTGGAGAAGATGAAGAGTCATCATGAAAAACACCAAAGTTGATACAACGTTCTTCGGATTTTATCCAAAAAGGTGTGTCATGAATTTTTTCTTTATTTTGGAAAATGATATTTGTTTATCATTTTATAAGTATGTATATACATGAATGGTATATATGTGATGTACTATATCATGTGTTGATGATATTTGCAAGTGTGAGTATTGTTTTGCTAATGATCATATATAATAAATTAATTTGATTAGTTTTATTTGATTTGGAGATAATTTAATAATTGTTCATGGTAGAACAAACTTTAACTTGTATTAACTAGTAATATTTTGAGTAGATAATATTGCAAAATGTGTATATGCATGAGTTTTAAGAAAATTATTATTCTTATAAACTAATTGAAATTAATTTATTATTAGTGTTTGTAGTAAAAGTTATGAAATTTACTTTTCTCTATGTATAACAAATTAGTTGTAAATTAATTTATTTTGAGAATAAAGTAAATTACTTGGTATGTGTATGCATAAATTTTGAGATAGAGTAATTTGTTTGTGGACAATGTGATAATTATCAACTAATAGTTAGAAGATATATTGTAGAAATAGATTTGGTTGAGTAAATCTTGTATACAATATGATTTTGATGTTAAGAAAACACTTAGAAATGATATTCGTAGTGTTTTTAGGATAATCATAATTAATATATGTTAATTTATTTTTATGTGTACTTCTTGTCCAAGTAGTAAATTTTAATGTGATTATATGAATTTTGTATATTCTAATTGAGGTAAATATTTTATTTTTTGATTTTTTATAAATATAGTGAAGTTCAAGTATTTCATATTATTATGATAATTGTCCTGAATTCTATATTTATAATTTTCAAAAGATATAATATTTTTGGTATTTCACATCTAAGTTGGGATAAAAAAACAGTTGAGGATATACTAATTCATGTGTGTAAATTTTATTTGCTTTCTACATAAATTAATTTTGTTTGTGATAAATTAATTTCTTAGAAAGTAAATATAAATTTTTATATTTTATACGCAAATAAATTTGTGCAATATGATGAGTTGTGCTATAATTTATATATAATGAATTTTATACTATTTATATAGAGTCAAGTGTTACGTGTTGGTATACTTGAAAAATGTACATGTATAATTTTAAGTTTCATGTTGAATAATTTTTGGATTTGAGATTTTATGTCATTCAGAAAATAAGAGTTTGTTTTCTTATGTGGGGGTTTTCTAAAAGATTCTTATGTTGAAGCAATCTTTATATAAGTAACTAATACATAAAATGTATAAGAACTTATTTTTTGTTCTGAGAAGTGTTCCTTAATATTCTTATGTGGAAGTAATATTTATGGGAACATTGTCACATATAATTTTAATTAATCTAAAATTTATTTTAAGTAGATGCATAATATTGTGAAGTGAAATTATTCAATGAGATTTTAATTATTTAAAAGTGTGGGGGTGATTCTTTAAGATTTTTATTTATGGACTAAATTTGACCTTTGAACTATTTGGATTATAATTTTATTTGTGTTAAAAATAGTAAGGCTTATGGATTTCATGTTGCGATATTCAATTTGATTGTGTAGTCTTATGAAATGAAAGTCTTTGAAACACAAACTTTCGAATAATATTGAAATGTGAACTTATTTTACTTAATTAATTCTCTAAGGTCCTAGAAAGTTATAAGTTAAACCTAAAAGGAACATGCAATATTAATTTGGTGAAGAAAATTAATATAATAATTTGGTAAATAAAATACATATTTTATTAGCCTAAATATGATTCAAAATATTTAGTAATTTAGTTCAATAGTGAGATTGAAACTAAGTTATAAATATTAAAGTGGATACATATTAGGTGATAATATGTGCATATTTACCTTGGGATTCTATCAGATATAGAATTATTTATATGTTTACACTAACAATATAATTGTATAAACTATAATGTGATAGTTTTTATGTATATTAATGTTATGTTGATCATTTTACATAGTATTGTTAACGTAAACGAGTTTAAGAAATATCTATTTTTGTCTTTATGTCGAAAGACTTGTAAAATATAAGTTATCTTATTATCTTGTAAAAACATAGTGAGAATTTCAACTAAACCAATTTAATTGTATTGAGACGCAATACTGAACTAAGTTTGATAAACCTTGAGATTAAAGAATTTAATAATTCTTTAATAGTGGCGGTATACTGGAAGTTAATTCTGATATAGCTAGTGTAAATCTGAAGTACACATGTGCTAGTAGAAGCCTTATGTTTGATATGCAATGCAGGATATCAGATATTACCTACAGTTATAAACTTAGTATACTAATAATTTAAAATTAGTTTTTGTTAGATTTCTCAATGTTTTAATAGATCACATAAATGTCACTAATTATATTTTAGTGAGGGAAATTATAAATTTACAAGTAGGTGAATTTTCACCCAATCTTGGGTATTGTTTCATAGATGAGTAAGAAACTAATGATTATTTCCCATTTCATAATATGGATATAATGTTATTAATCTTTCTTAGTTGGTTGTGATCTTGATTAATTAAGTAAGAAAATATTCGCAAGTAGGTAAATATATTCTTATATTTCCACAAGTAGGTGAATATATTATTACTCTTTGTGAAGGGTATAATTTACTTCAAGTAATACTATTGCTTTATATGATGTAGAAAGCAATTGGAATTGAAATTTGTTGTTGAAACATCAAATTGTGGCCACTTCCAAAATTATTTTGTTCATTATGTTGTGATAATGAAATTATTTTTGTATAGAGTATATGAGATTACCTTTAAAGGTAAGTCTTGACATGTTGGTCATATACATATTTTTGTTAGATAATTGATACAAGAAGGTATCCTAATTTTTGTCTGTGAGGAAGCCAAGTGACGACTTGATTTATCTTTTTACTAAGACTTTGACAAGAGCTTAGTAAGGTTAACTATTTGTGATATGGAACTTAAACCACTTTGAGTCACAGGTGATGGGAACCCAACCTATTTCTAGGTTACCCCTAGTTTATAGGTTTAATGGGAAAAATAAGTCACAGTTGCTGACTGTGTTACTATTGATGTGATTCCATATGTAGTTTAAGATAGTAACGTCTGTTGCACGACCGAGACTGAGTTATACTCTTAATAAAGTTGTTGTGTTCTTAGCAATAGAAACACAGGTGAAACACTTTGCTTATATGAACTAAAAGTGGAGCCGCTTCTTATAGAGGGTTTTGGTTTACTCTCTTAGAGGGTCATGAAACAGAGTATTGTGCATGGCCATATTAGTGCAAAACAATTGAGAATACTCACCATGGTAGGAGGATTTTGTGTGTGACAATTTCGGTCATATCATATAGGAGTAGAGGTTCAATCTATGGACACCATCAACTTCGATGTGACTTTGAGTTGTTTACACTAAGAGAATGTTCAATGTTCATCACACATTCTTATATGCACACATGCCTTGGAGTTTTTTGATAGAAAGTTGTTTGGATGAGAAATATAGTTTTTCTAAATAAGTGGGGGATTGTTAGAAATTGCACCTTATTCTATATTTTGGAGATTTAATTATTGTCAAGTTTGAGCTTGAATAAAATTCATTAGTTGACATAATTTAAGTAAATATAAAGGTGTAATTTGTTTCTCTAATTGTGAAAAATAAGAGAGACATTCATTTAATTTGTGCCTATAGTGAGGCATTTAATAAGGTACAAATTTGTTTGACAAATCTATTATTTATTATCTTATTTAATAAAAAAAGAATACTCGTCACTTTATAAGTACAAGTGTATAGTCTTATTTTATTTTGGAACAAGAGATATTCTTGTGAGACTTGTGAAATTATATTTAATTATAATTTTATTACTAATATGTAACTTACATCATTAGTAGTTACATCATTAGTAGTAATAAGTATAATTAAAATAGAAATAAATAATAATTTAATGGTGAAACTATTATAGATATATGTATGTATCTATATGTGTTAAGATAGATATACTACATATATGTATATTGAGAGAAGTCTTATATATATACATTTTAGACATAATAATTTTGCACCATAAAAATCTCTCATTCTTTTAACTATTCTTCTTACAAACAAATAACTACTACAAAGAAGTGTTAGTGTGGAACAAATGTGAATTGCTATCACAAATTTGTTCAATTTTGAGGCTTGACAAATATCCTGAAGATATATCGTCTGCAACCCATAACAAACCGATCGTGATGGGGGCGATAAAGAACTTAAAGACAGGGATCACTCGTGTCACATCTTCTACAACATTCTTGACTACGAAGTTACGGTTTTAAAAGTCTCTCTATGCCAGCAGCCAAACTTGACTTGGCCCTTTGAGGCTCAAATAAGCTTTGTGTGGCTTGGCCATGCGGCCCCAATTGCAGCCTAACAACCCCTTAGCTCATGACACTTGCTATGACCCTTTCTTGCCAATTTTTATCTTTTACATTACCCATTTAGTTGAGTTGCAGATTTGTTATATATTTTACACATTTGTTTATTTAGGAGTTATAAATTAAGCTTGATGGGTAAGCTTTTGGGACTATGCCTTAAAGTCAAAAATGGCTAGCCCAAAGCTACTCTTGCAGCTTTCCGCTACTACCTGCTGATGTCCTTACCCCTTGCTTCGAGTAATTTTAATATCCCACACCTTTGAGTCATTTATGTTAAGTTTGAAATTTTATATAGGTGATGTACACACCTATTCAATAAAATGTTAGCCAAACGTCTTGGGTATTTTATTAAATTACATAACAAAGCCACAAGTAGGCCTCCTTTTGCTGTTGTAGCAGCTATTTGCTGCTTACTGCTGGTGGTAACCGCTGTTGGAAAAATACAAATAAAATATAGGATTTAAATATAAAATAAAAGAAGGGCTGAAGTAAACTTATCGATTTAGAGCGAATTATATTGAGCAGAGGCGTGCAGTGCACTGTCCTTAAGTAGAAATTTCGTCCCTCGGAGAATTTTTCTCGGTGCTAAGGTCACTGACGAAATCCTACTCCAGGATTCAACGACTCTTCACCCAACTAATCAGCACTAGAAATAGTTGAATGACTCATGAACAACTTCTAATTTTCCTTACTCAAACTCAAAAATTATCACACATATATATAAATATTATAATATATATGTTATATAATATAGAATATTACATATATATATATATATATATATATATATATGTGTGTGTGTGTGTGTTATAAGCAAGTACATGATTTATATATATACTATATTTGTTAGTACAACTAATACATATATATTTCATACTTTTTGTTGCTGTAAGCCTGCAAAGAAGAGATATCTATATCTTGACTGATGAACTATTCCTTTCCTTTTATATAAGAATTGAAGGCAACGGTGCAACGGTAACAATGCAACACTAATATTATAACGGTAATATAATTAAAATCTCTTCAACGGTAAATAAAATATTAATATCCCAATAATTGGTATTAATATATATTAGCAGTTATAAAATCTTCATAAATATATTAATTATAACTCATTCAATTATTCATTAAACTCTTTTAATGAATATATTTATTTTTATTTAACTTTGTAATATATTATATTGTATAAAATACAACAATCCCCCACATATTAGAAAGTAAAATTAAAATAAATTGAGTAAGAAAATTAAGAATGCAGTGCGTTAACACTGGTGTCTTTTGGACTATGAACCAATGTATAGAGTGAATAGGACTTGATTCACAGGAATTTGGTGAAATAAAAATTTCTATGAACCTTCTTCCTTATTATGAATCAGTAATCATATTACTCACACTACAAACTCTAATTAGAAGTTGTTCTACACGATTTAGCTCATTTTGGCCTTTCGCCATACCTGGAATTCATGAGCGCTCTAGAAAACCTGTCTTGTTTTCATAAGAGGCGGCCTCACCTCTACATTCATACATGTGTTTCCATCAAATGTGTTCTACAGTTAAACACATCACCCAACAGGACTATGAAAAATATTAAGAGTATATAACTCAACCTCTAACACTATAGAATTACACTATCCTACACCATAGGGATGAACTCAAATATTTATAAAATGGATAGTTTCTCAACCAATCAACCAGACTTGTTGTTACCCATATGAACCTACTTCCTGGGATTACCATTCATATAGGTTGGGTTACCATCACTGTTGATTTCTGTAATAGACAGTAGTCCCATCCCCCTCGATGTATTGCTCACTAGCCTCTTGTTTAGTGGCTTTGTCAGAGGATCCGCAAGATTTAACTCTAACAAAATTAAGGGATATAATCCCATCACATCACAGCTGTCTCACAATATTATGTCTTAGGCGTATATGCCTACTCTTGCCATTATAGCTCTTATTCTTAGCTCTGCCTATAGCAGCTTAGTAATCACAATGAAGAGACACAAATAGAACTGGTCTCGTCCACAAAAGAATATTTTTCAAAAGATTTCTGAGCCACTCTGCTTCAGAACCTTCCTTCTCTAAGGCAATAAACTCAAACTCCATAGTAGAGCGAGTTATACAAGTCTGTTTAGTAGACTTCCAAGAAACTACTCCTCCTCCTAAAGTAAATATGTAGCCACTCGTGGATTTGATTTCATCTGAATCAGAGATCCAGTTGGCATCACTACAGCCCTCAAAAGCTGCAGAATTACAGCAGTAATACAAGCCAAATCCAATAGTACCTCGCAGATACTTGAGTATTCTACATAAAGCAGTCCAATGATCCTTATTAGGATTATCAGTGTATCTACTGAGTATATTAACTGCATATTAGTAGTTTTAGAACCAATTTTCCCATTTTTTTAGGGTCAGGTAACATTACCTTAACATGACACCCTCACACTTTAAGATATTTCAAGTTGGGTAAATGTTTTTCCCAAATCTCAAAAGGTGTTTTTTCAGTTTTCACCAACAGGTAACTTTATATACACATTATACACACAAGTATTCAAACTTGACTATTCATATTGGGAATTGAAATTTTGAACTTTCTTCTCAGTTTAGCCCACCAATAAAGAGTCACTAAACGTAGATTAAAGAACATAAAGCCAAAAACATCTAGCAGAAAATAGAGATTACCATTGTCAAACACGTCACAATCTACTTTAAGTAATTTGACATTTCCCCTAACCAACCAACAAAGTTTTCTGCGAGACCCTAAGTAATCAGTTTCATCTTTTGGACCATGTACCATACTTGCATAAAATTGTTCACAACATTTCCCAATTATTAAAAAATATTGAAATCAATAAATCATTTATCTTTCTCCTAATTTACTTCGAGGAAAAAAATCTAGTAGTCGAAAAGTAGACGATTATTGATCATCTGATAGTACTACACCATGTCTCCACTTGGTTATTACATCATCACAAGGTATTCAACTAAGTTTAAGGTCGCAATAAGAGCTCAGGTAAAAAAGAGTTGTACTTTGTTGGTTATGCTCCAAAATTTCATAGTTTTGACATAGTCCCATATTGTCTATTTTGAAAACATTCTTTGGATATATTAGCTCATGTTGTCTTAGGCTTTGTAACATGGCTGAAGAAATAGGGATGGGCTCGTGCACATGAGGAGGGCTAAGGAAATGGGCTAAGCCAAGCTTGGTTCTCGGACTTTCGGTCAGAAAACCTTAGTGCGTGTGTGCGCGCGATTCGCCCGCGCAGGGGGGTGCCAATCCGGTCGATTATGCTTTCGCGGGTGCACCCAGGTAGCCCATTATTATGCTTAAATCCCTTTTATTTCATTTTATACTAAACCTAAATACCCTATCCGTTTTCATCATTAATCCCCAACGTAATTCTTATTTACGTTTTCTGTAACTCCCAATTGAACCTTAAACGCTGTTTATTTCCCAAATGTAAACTTCTTCTTGCAACGTTCCTTTTACCGTTGGTTCCCAACGTTCATCTTCTTCTCCCTATAAAAACGGATTCTACTTCTGAAAAAAAAAAAGCATATACATAAATTTACACAGTACAGTTTTCCTTCTCCTTATTTCTGTGCTATTTTTTGTTTGTGTATTCTGGGCAATCCACAAAGACAGGTCCATAGTCTTCTTTTGTGAGTACACGCAATTGAAGGCTTGCCGTTGAATCCTGGAGGGTGAACGCCATTGGAGCTCAACTGTACCCAGGTTTATAACTAGTGAGGGCGGAATCACTTTTTAGGACAGTAGCTTTGCTACGCCTCGGCTTCTTTCATATAACAGCTAAGTTGTTCCAATTTTGTTCGGCTTTTAGTCTTGTTAATATTGCTCTTGCTACTGCTATTTCTCTAACAATCTAAAAAGTGATTCGGTTATTAACAGATGATGAAATCTGCTTCATACTTGTCTAAAATTGAACGTTTTGATGGCTCGAATTTTAAAAGATGGTCTGAAGATATACTATTTTATTTGGAGACCATGAATTTGGAATATGTGTTGTATGTGGATGCTCCTGCTGTTACTGTTAATGATGTTACTCCTACTGCTATTGAAATTGTTGATAAGTCTGATTCTGATAAATCTGCAAAAAGAGATTATGTTAGGGATAATCGCACGTGTCGTCGATATTTATTACACCATTTGTCTAATTCTCTGTTTGAGATATTTTATCCGTATGAAAGTGCTAAGAAGATTTGGGAAGCGTTAAAATCTAAGTATGCGGTTGAAAATTCTGGACTTAAGAAATATGTTGCGTCAAAATTTCTAGATTTTAAAATGTAAGATGGAAAATATGTTATAGATCAAGTTCATACATACCAAAAAATTGTGGGGGAAGTCATTGGGGGAAGGAATGAAAATATGCGAGAATTTCCAAGTTGTTATACTTATCGAAAATTACCACCATCGTGGAAAGATTATAAGATGAATCTTAAACACGAAACTAAAGATTTCACTATGCAGGATTAGTAGCTCACATCCATATTGAAGAACAAAATAGGGCTAAAGAAAGGGGAGATGTAGTTCCAAGTCAAACTGTCAAAGCTAATCTCATAGAACAAAAGCCCCAATGGAAGAGCCAAAATTATCAGCCCAAAAATCACAAAGGGAAAAATCAAAAATCAATGGGAAGAAAGGATAATAGGTTCAACAATTCCAATCAAATTTAGAAACCTTTCACTAAAGGTCCTTGCTTCGTATGTGGCAGACTTAGCCATATTGCTATGAAGTGTCATTTTCGCAAGGGGCAAAATAATAAAAATAACTCTCAGCCTAAGCCCCAAGCAAACTTAGTTGAATCCGATGACATTATTGTTGCTATTGTCTCGGAAGTAAACCTTGTTGATAACTTCACGGAATGGGTAGTAGATACCGGGGCCACTAGACACATTTGCGCAAATAGAGATGTAATTCTCAACTACGAAAATGTGACTAATGGAGAAAAGGTTTTTATGGGGGATTCTAGAGCCACCAACGTTGCGGGAAAAGGGAAAGTCTTACTAAAATAAACTTCTGGGAAAACAATTGCCCTACAAGATGTACTTCATGTGCCCGATATTCGTAGGAATCTTGTGTCTAGGTCTTTGTTGAACAAAGCTGGCATTAAACTTGTGTTTGAGTCTGATAAACTTGTACTTACTCGTAATGAGGAATTTGTTGGGAAAGGTTTTTGTAATGGGGGTTTATTTGTACTTGATGCTTCTGCTGAGTTGAATAATAAGAATGCTTCTTTTGCTTATATTGTTGAATCTTTGGATATGTGGCATGCTAGATTAGGACATGTGATTGTAGCTTCTATTAAAAAGTTGAAATAACTTGAACTTATACCTAATCTTGCAAATACCGAGTTTAATAAATGTGAAATTTGTGTAGAAGCAAAACATGCTAAAAAACCTTTTAAAAGTGTTGAAAGACAAACTGAACTACTTGAGTTAATTCACAGTGATCTAGCTGATTTTAAAAATACTACGAGTAGAGGTGGTAAGAAATATTATATTTCTTTTGTGGATGATATGTCTAGATATACTCGAATTTATCTACTTTCCTCTAAAGATGAAGCGGAAGAAATGTTTATTAAATATAAAGCGAAAGTTGAAAATCAGTTAGAAAGAAAAATTAAAAGACTTAGATCTGATCGTGGAGGTGAATATGATTCAGGAAGTCTTAAAAATTTTTGTGAATTAAATAGAATTATATATGAAACTTCTCCTCCTTATTGTCCACAGTCCAATCGAGTTGCAGAAAGGAAAAATAGAACACTTAAAGATATGATGAATGCTATGCTAATTAGTTCAGGTTTACCTTTAAATTTGTGGGGGGAAGCTTGTCTTTCTGCAAACCATATTTTAAATAGAGTTCCACATAAAAAGATAGACTCTACACCATATCATTTATGAAAAAAAATAGGCACCTAATTTGGGGTATCTTAAAGTGTGGGGGTGTCTAGCTAAAGTAGCTATACCAGAATTTAAAAAGAATAAAATTATACCTAAAACAATGGATTGCATTTTTATTGGATATGCTTCTAATAGTGCTGCTTATAGATTTTTGGTAATTAAAGATGCAACTAATAATTATCAAAATAATTTAATTTTGGAAACAAAGGATGCAGAATTTTTTGAAAATATATTTCCAATGATAATAAGAGATGAGGGCAATCCTTCTACTAATGAACCTCTTAAAAGGAAAGATAAAGAACCTGTACCTGCATCTACTAGAGGTAAAAGGCAACGTTTTGAGAACACTTTTGGTCTAGACTTTATAACTACTTTCATAACTGAAGATGACCCTAAAACTTATGCATAAGCAATAAAATCAATTGATGTAAATTTTTGGAAAAATGCTATTAATAGTGAACTAGATTCTATTATGTCTAACCATACATGGGAACTAGTTAATTTGCCTAGAGGATGTAAACCTATTGGATGTAAATGGGTGTTTAAAAAGAAGTTAAAAGTTGATGGGTCTATTGATAAATTTAAGGCAAGACTTGTAGCAAAAGGGTTTACTAAAAATGAAGGTTTTGATTATTTTGACACTTACTCACCAGTAACTAAATTAGCAACTATAATAATTTTAATTGTTTTGGCTTCTATTCATAAATTGATAATCCACCAAATGGACATTAAAACTGCCTTTTTGAATGGAGAGTTAAATGAAGAAATTTATATATGTCAACCTGAAGGGTTTGTTGTTCCAGGGGAAGAACAAAAAGTGTGTAGACTTGAAAATCTTTGTATGGTTTGAAATAAGCGCCAAAACAATGGAATGACAAATTTAATAAAACTCTATTGTCTAATAATTTTGTGACAAATGAATCTTATAGTTGTGTCTATAGTAGATTCAATGGAAATTGTGGTGTGATTATATATTTATATGTGGATGACCTGCTAATATTTGGTACTGATGAGAAAGTTGTGAAAATTACTAAAGATTTTTTATCTTCTAAATTTGACATGAAAGATTTAGGAGAAGCGGATTTGATTCTTGGCATGAAAATAAATAAACATGCAAATGGTTTAGTTTTATCACAGTATCATTATGTGGAAAATATTCTTAAGAAAATTAATTTCTTTAATGAAGAGCCATTAGGAACCCCTTATAACTCTAGTGTGCATTTAAAGAAAAATAAAGGGATTGGTATTGCACAAACTGAATATGCTAGAATCATTGGTAGTGTAATGTATTTAATGAACTGTACTCGGCCTGATATTGCATATGTCATTAGTAGACTTAGCAGATATACACATAATCCCCCACATTCCAATGATCTTGTGAAGGATATTGTGATGTTAATTGGGTATCTGATAATGATGAAACAAACTCCACTAGTGGTTATGTGTTTACTTTAGGTGGAGGAGTTGTTTCTTGGAAATCTGTTAAACAAACTTGTACTGCTAGATCTACTATGGAATCTGAATTTATTGCTTTAGAATTGGCAGGTATAGAAGCAGAATGGATAAGGAATTTATTGGCTGATATACCATTGTGGAATAAGCCAATTCCTTCTATTTCTTTGCATTGTGATTCTTAAGCAGCTATTAGCAGGGCAATGAACCATGTTTATAATGTAAAACAGAGACATATTCGCTTGAGGCACAATATTGTACGAGGACTGATCAGTAATGGGGTTATTTCTATAGAATTTGTAAGGTCTGAAAAGAACCTAGCGGATCCGCTTACTAAAGGATTGAGTAAAAATGTAAGACCCCAAATTATTAATAAATGAAATTTATTTTCCTTTATTTATTATTTTGAAATAGTAAGGGTTGATTTGATTAATGTGGAAAGTTATGGGTAAAATGCGCAAATATTTCGAATAAGCAGGTGGTTATAAAATATTCATTGTTGTCGGGGAATATTCGTTTGGTCGTGGAATATTCTTGCTGTCGGGGAATATTCGTACGACGGCGCAGTCTTTTGTGGGCCCCATAACGGAAAGCGATTGGATGAAGAAAACGACAAAAATAAGTTTATAAAAAACGGCGTAGTTGTTACCGTTAACACTGTTGGAATACCCGGTGGGTAAAGTAAAGTAATACGCGTTGTTGAACAGTAGCACACGGTATTGCACCAATTATTGATTCTTACGTAAGAAGGCACTACTTACAGTAATTACTGTTCATTATTTTACTGATTCAATAATTGCTGCGTTGATATTTTATATTGTTGTTGTTTCAATAATTGTCACTACACAGTATTTTTCATTATCGAAGCAATAATTCATATTATCTGAATAATATTATTAGATAACATTATTGGCAATGTCTAGAAAGTTCTGTCTAAGGAGAGGTTTGGTCACCTAATTGCGCGCCAGTAAGAAGAAATTCTTATTGGAAAGCCCCCTCTTTCCTGGGAACGGCCTGGTTGCTAATATTGTGATTCTGTAATATTATTTGTGAATAATTAAATTATTGATTTATATGATGAGGAAAATATTGATTTTATGTGGATATAGATGGAGAAAATTTTTAATGTGACAATTGTTGAAAATTAATATTTTATCTTTTTCTGATAAAATAATTCATTTAAATATATTATTTTAATAATATATTAACGGTGATATTTTTATAATGAATGTGGGATATATGAGTATATGAGGAGGAAGAGTATTTTTGTGGCATTAAATGTTTAACACATATTTTGTGTGTTGGTGGACACAATTATTGACTGAAATTTGATTATAGCCTGAAAAATCGCCCGTTTGTGGATTTCGGCCAATTTCTGTTTGGAATTTGGAAAAACTTCCTTCTGCAAAGTTGTAGATAATGGAATTTCCTATCAAAACACGCGAGATTTGAATTTTCTGATAAAAGGGCTATTTATTATGAATTATTGAAGTTTCGGAGTTCAAAATAATTGATTTTTGAAAGTTTAAAATATTGTTTTTGAGAAAAACATTTTTTTCATTTTTGAAAGTCATTTAACATGTGTGGCTGAGGCTTGGTTCAGATTTGTGTGCGTAGAGAATTTTGATTATATATATTATTATTATATTAAATTTTCTGCTTTGGTGTTCTAAGCAATTTCCTATAAATAGGTGCTTAGGTTAGAATTGAAAATCACACCAGAAACTAAAGTTTTCTCTCTCTATATTATAGAGCGTATTCTTGTGAGTGTTTTGAGTATACTTTGAGTATTGCTATACGGTGCAAGTTCAAGTCATAGCCTATATCCGGTGTTTTAACTAGAAGTGCTGTCTTTCGAGGTAAGGGATGTTATTTTCTTCTCAAATGATATTATTTCTTCAATATCATTATGCTGAAATGTTGGTTGGAACTTTTTATCAAATTTGGAACTTTTTCATGTCGGAGTTACTATTCATGAGTTACTATTCATGAGTTACTATTCACGAGTTACTATTCACGAGTTACTATTCACGAGTACTATTCACGAAGCGTGAAGATGTTTTTTTGTGAAATTTCTATCTTTTGGTGTCGGAGTAACTATTCACGTATACGGCACTATTCACGTATACGACACTATTCACGAATACGGCACTATTCACAAAAAAAAAAAAAATTTCTTCTTTTTGTCCAAAATATCTATTCTGGATACTAGTTTTGATTGGATCTATGTTTTGATCATTCTTGAATTTTACTTCAGTATGATTATTTATGAAGTATTTTTGAACTCAGATTGTTTAAAGTACGAATCCTTAATACTTGTTATTTTGTTTCACTGGATTCGTTTTCTTTAAAATATTTTTCATCATCCTCAGTCCTAAATGATGGTGTTACTGAATATCTTTGGCCTGTAGTGCAAAGATGGTTGATTTTATTATGAATATCTTTGGCCCGTAGTGCAAAGATGTACAGGTGATGAGATGAACATGAACAATTGATGAATATCTTTGGCCCGTAGTGCAAAGATGAACAGGTGTTTAGATGAACATGACCGACTGATGAATATCTTTGGCCTGTAGTGCAAAGATGAATATTTGATTTGATTTGAGATATATATTGATTGATGTTACAGGGATAAAATATTGATGATGGACTTTTAAATTCATAGATGTTAGTAGATTTTATTCTCTACTTAACTCTTCTAATGAATTGTTGTTTCCGCTGCAGTTGTTGATCTAAAACTTGTTGTCTATTGTATTCTATCAGATTTTTCCCTGTTGAAGACTAAGGATAATTTGTTGTACATTATCTTAGTCATAATATTCTTTACTGGGCTAGTTGAGCTCACCCTTTTCCTTGTTGTTCTATTTTTTTTTTCTCAGGAGGCGAGAATGTAGCAAGTACTAGTCGGGGTATGGAATGAAGGTTCTAGAGAGAGTTGTTTAGTAGTCCTCACCATTTTTTTTGTAAAATTATGTATCAATAATTATGATGGGTTATTTGCATGTGGATATTGTCTAGATGACAATGTTTGTATTCAAACTCACAGCTTATGGGTTGTAAAAGTTGTAGTTGTTTCTGTACCATGTATTTGGCGACTCAGAATGGGTTGGATGGAATGGACCTATTTTGGGGTTGTCACAAAAAAGGTAGTTCAAGAAGCATCCAGAGGGATGGGACTATTGCCAACATCTTGAGTAAATAATATATGATGGAAACCCAACCCTTGTGATTGGAGATCCCATGAATTGGGTTCAATGGGTAATAACAAGTCATGTAATTATTTAATTAAAGCACTACAATTATTTATATTTCTCCTTGTGTGTATGTGGTGCTTATTGACAAATTGTGATAGGATGAATCATTTAGATTCTTAATGAAACTCATAACCCTAAAGGGTGGTGTATGTCAGTATACACTTGATAGGTTCACCTATATAAAGGTGGAAGTGAAGGCCGCTTCCTATGAGAGTCTTTGGCAAACTCTCTAGAGCCTTTATAAAAATCTGGGATATGGCGCATGACCTAGAACGTGCCCAACCGCGGACTTGTGTAGATTCAGGATTTAAGATATGTGTGCAAGCTCAATTGATTGTATCACAAATAATGGGTTCAAGAATATAATTCACCTATAATCTACAATCATGAGCTTGTTCCACTAAGTGTCGATTCAAACTCACAAGGTATCGACGTTATGTATCTAAAATCCATTGCCCTTTTCACTTCCTTTTAATTTTTCTCTCTTTGATAATTTTGGATCATGTGGGGGATTGTTGGTTATGCTCCAAAATTTTATAGTTTTGATATAGTCCCATATTGTCTATTTTGTAAACATTCTTTGGGTATATTAGTCCATGTTGTCTTAGGCTTTGTAACATGGTTGAAGAAATAGGGATGTTCTCGCGCACATGAGGACGGCTAAGGAATTGGGTTAAGCCAAGCTTGGTTCTCGGACTTTCGGTCAGAAAACCTTAGTGCGTGTGTGCGCGCGATACGCCTGCGTAGGGGGGGTGCCAATCCGGTCGATTATATTTTCGCAGGTGCACCCAGGTAGCCCATTGTTTTGCCTAAATCCCTTTTATTTCTTTTTATACTAAACCTAAATACCCTAGCCGTTTTCATCATTAATCCCCAACATAATTCTTATTTACGTTTTCTGTAACTCCCAATTGAACCTTAAACGCTGTTTATTTCCCAAACGTAAACTTCTTCTTGCAACGTTCCTTTTACCGTTGGTTCCCAACGTTCATCTTCTTCTCCCTATAAAAACTGATTCTGCTTCTGGGGAAAAAAAATAAGCATATACATAAATTTACACAATACAGTCTTCATTCTCCTTATTTCTGTGTTATTTTTTGTTCGTGTATTCTGGGCCATCCACGAAGACAGGTCCATAGTCTTCTTCTGCGAGTACATGCAATTAAAGGCTTGCCGTTGAATCTTGGAGGGTGAACGCCATTGGAGCTCAACTGTACCAAGGTTTATAACCAGTGAGGGCGAAATCACTTTTTAGGACAGTAGCTTTGCTACGCCTCGGCTTCTTTCATATAACAGCTAAGTTGTTCCAATTTTGTTCGGCTTTTAGTCTTGTTAATATTGCTCTTGCTACTGCTATTTCTCCAACATACTTCACCAGTACTACTAATTTGGCTGTCATTAAACTCTGTTAAAACTGCTTTAGAAAACAATAAGTTATAGACACAGTTACAACTATTACACATCAAATTTAAGAAGAAATTGACGAAAAACTAACAAAAGTTCACACGGATCTCTCATTCTACAACTTACAAGTACTTTAGCAAACAATATCCTTCTATCCATATCTAAGTTGATTTCTCAAATTGATGACAGTGACCATCCCTCAGTGTCCACCTCAAATGACTATTATTAAACAGTAAACACTACCAGAATTTTATGCAAACAAAAATTGCATTCACAGATTACTCCACTAAATCACACCTGACGTATAAATGTGTTGAGTTAAGCCAAACTTTAAACTGCACAAGCTTCAGTTGTCACAATTAACTAAATTAAGTCTCAAATCTGCCTTGCGGAGTTAAGCCAGACTTTAAGTTGCTCAAGGTTCGCTCATCATAAGTAACTGTATTAAATCTCAAATTTTCCTGGCTTATCTTGCAAGTTAATATCAAATGAGCCTCAACACAACTAGCTCAAATAGCTAGACATTTTATATTGTTTTAGAATTTTATAGTTACACCGACCGAGCTAATTATGTTATTTACCTCAAAATTTGATAAAGCATGAGTCATTTATTTTACTAACCAATAGCTAGAACTTTAAACGAAGTAACTTCATTCATTTTATAGACCTACTCACACACTCCAAACACACCAAGATAAGTGTGCCAAAAATGAATTTTGACTCAACCATAGTCAAAGTACAAGTTTAAAGACTGACCTAAATTATGTATCCCTAATTTTTCCATCCATAGTCTAAAACAATTTACAGGATTAAAATCACCATAAAAATACTGTTGGATATATATATATATATATATATATATATATAGAAATGAATGAAATAAAACCAATAGGTGTGACCTTTGCTTCATACCTTTTCAAAGAGATACATCTTTTAAAAGGGATGTACCTTTTCAAAGAGATGTATCTTTTCAAAGGGATATAACCTTTCAAAAGGGTGTAACCTTTCAAATGGATGTAACCTTTTGAAAGAATGTATATCTTCAAAGGGGTATTTGGAAACCTATAAATAGGTTCCTAATCTACCCAAATCAATCACTTCATCTTCAACTAATCCTTTTCAATTTCTTCTCTTCATTCATATAAAAGTCATATAGAGTATTCATATAAGTCATAAAGAGTATTAAATATTTTGTTGGTTCGTGGAACTCTTTCATTGAAGTGCTTCTTGTGAGAGTTGAAGACCATTTTATCCTGGGAAGTAGACGTCCATTGTTCCATCCGTAAGCACCGATAGCGGGGACGAAATCTGCTTTAAGGAGAGACTGTCCAACAGTTGACTTGGTTTTAAAAGTTTATCAATTACATTTTGTAAGTCGTTATTATAAAATTATTTATGTTTTAATTCTGTTTATTTAATTAGTATATAATAATAATAATTTGGGACTAACAATCTTAAAGCAGATTTCGTACATTATAAACACAGAACTTATTATATACTGATATATAAACAGAATTACTTTCTGAGTATTAGTACATTATAATATATAATATATATCATTAAAATTAGTATATCAGTACGTTATAATATATATTATCGTCATTCACATTATCTAGTAAGTCAATATACTAATGTAATATATTACGCCATATATTAAAGTACATGCTTTGACAGGATATGTTTTGATAGTTATGAAAATTTTGGAATTAAATATTTAGAACTTCTTTCATAAATATCACAGAAGCTTTGTTGGACATTTATAATTTGTTTTTATCCTTGTGTGGCTAAAATATTATTGCCCAGATTTTGAAGTTAGAATTATTTTGGATCCTTTACCCTTAATATCTAATCAAATATTAACTTGTAGTTATAAAGCGACAGTATCCAATTGTTTAATTGCATATTATATTTCAGGTGAATATATATTTATATTTCTATGTATAATACTCTTACATACATGCAACTAATTTATTTGCCGGATATATATAACTGCAATCAACAAAGCTGAAGAAAATTGCTTCCTCAAGATTTACTTTATTATAATTATAAATTTGTTTCTATTTTATTAAAGTAATTCTGTAAATTGTGTATTTAACAGAGTTATGGAATTATCTAATTCAATTGTGCCTAACTCTATTACAACTAATGTTCCTATCAATGTTCCTACCCATGTTAGTCATGGTGAGAAACCTGAAAAATTCAGTGGGATTGATTTTAAAAGATGGCAACAGAAAATGTTGTTTTATCTTACTACATTGAATCTTTCAAGGTTTTTAAATGAGGATGCCCCTGCGGTAAACGACAATGAAACTGATAGGACCACATTGGCTGCTGTGGATGCATGGAAGCATTCTGATTTTCTTTGTAAAAATTATATCCTCAATGGATTGGACAATACATTGTATAATGTGTATAGCCCAATCAAAACTGCTAAGTTGTTATGGGAGTCTTTGGATAAAAAATATAAAACGGAAGATGCCGGCATGAAGAAATTCGTTGTCGGTAGATTCTTGGATTTTAAAATGGTTGATACAAAGACTGTCATAAATCAAGTCCAAGAGCTTCAGTTGATAATTCATGAGATTCATGCTGAAAAAATGGTTTTAAGTGAATCTTTTCAAGTGGCCGCAGTAATTGAAAAATTACCCCCTTCTTGGAAAGATTTTAAAAATTATTTAAAACATAAACGTAAAGAAATGGGGCTCGAGGACTTGATAGTTAGGTTGAGGATTGAAGAAGATAATCGAATTTCTGAAAAGAAAGTTGGAAAACTTTCAATTACTTCCAATGCTAATGTAATAGAAAGTGGTAACAAAACTAAGAAAAGAAAACACAATTATGAAGACCCAAGTCAAGGAAGCGGTCCTTCAAAGAAGTTCAAAGGAAAATGCTATAATTGCAACAAGATAGGACATCTTGCAAAGGATTGTTGAAAACCCAAAAAGCACGAGAATTTCAAAAGAAAAAATGCCCAAGCGAACATAGCAGAAATAGATGAAATATCTACTAAAGTTTCTGACATGTATCTTTCAGCAGTTGTCTCTGAAGCCAATTTGGTGGGAAATCCTAAAGAATGGTGGGTTGATACTGGCGCTACACACCACATATGCTCAGACAATAAACTGTTTACTACCTATCAACCAATAGAAAATGGTGAGCAACTATTCATGGGCAATTCCTCTACTTCTAAAGTTGAAGGAAAATGAAAGGTCGTGTTAAAGATGACTTCAGGTAAGGAACTCACGCTCAATGATGTACTACATGTGCCTGACATTCGCAAGAATCTAGTCTCTGGATCTGTATTTAGCAAGAAAGGGTTCAAACTAGTGTTTCATGCTGATAAATTTGTACTTACTAAAGATGGAATGTATGTTGGAAAATGTTATATGTGTGATGGGATGTTCAAAATGAACGTCATGACAATTGTACCAAAAGTTATTATTAATAATAAAAACACATCTTCTATTTATATGCTTGAGTCTATGAATGTGTGGCATGGTAGATTAGGACATGTGAATTATGGTAGTTTAAGTAAATTAATTAATTTAGAATTAATTCCAAAATTTAGTATTGACAAAAGTCATAAATGTGAAACATGTGTAGAGGCTAAGTTAACTAGAACATCTTTTCATTCTGTTGAAAGAAGTTCAGAACCTCTAGATTTAATTCACACTGATATATGTGATTTAAAATTTGTGCAAACTAGAGGTGGTAAAAAGTATTTTATTACTTTTGTAGATGATTGCACAAGATATTGTTATGTATATCTTTTAAGGACAAAAGATGAAGCAATTGAAATGTTTAAACATTATAAGAATGAAGTTGAGAATCAACTTAATAAAAGGATTAAGGCTATAAGAAGCGACAGAGGTGGTGAATATGAATCACCTTTTATAGAATTTTGTTCAGAAAATGGTATTATTCACCAAACTACTGCTCCTTATTCACCTCAATCAAATGGTGTTGTTGAACGCAAGAACCGAACTTTAAAAGAAATGATGAATGCTATGTTAATAAGTTCTGGTTTACCTCATAACATGTGGGGGGAAGCGTTGATATCTTCAAATTTTATTCTCAACCGTTTGATTCATAAGAAAACAAACAAGATACCTTATGAATTATGGAAAGGTCGAAAACCTTCCTATAAATATCTTCGAGTGTGGGGGTGTCTTGCAAAAGTAATTGTTCCTGATCCTAAGAGGGTAAAGATAGGCCCTAAAACAGTTGATTGCATATTCATAGGTTATGCAAATAATAGTAGTGCATATCGATTTCTTGTGCATAAATCGAACATTCCTGATATTCATGTCAATACATTTATAGAATCAAGGAATGCATCTTTCTTTGAAGATATTTTTCCATATAAGAATACACAAGAAATAAGTTCTCGTAAAAGACCTATTACTACTATGACTAGTAATCATCAAACTATAATAGACCAAGAGTCTAATGAACAGGAAGATGAAGATGAACCTAGACGTAGTAAAAGGGTTAAGATCTCCAAGTCTTTTGGTCCTGACTTTCTAAGTTACATGCTAGAAAGTGAACCTCAAAGTGTGAAGGAAGCATTGTCTACTCCAGAAGCTTCATATTGGCAAGAAGCGATCAATAGTGAAATTGAATCCATTATGCAAAATCATACTTGGGAATTGGTGGATCTTCCACCAGGAACCAAACCATTAGGATGTAAATGGATCTTCAAAAGGAAAATGAAGGCCGATGGATCTATTGATAAATACAAAGCAAGACTTGTAGCCAAAGGTTATAGGCAAAAGGAGGGACTTAATTATTTTGACACTTATTCACCAGTTACAAGGATAACATCCATTTGAATGTTAATTGCTATAGCTGCAATACACAATTTAGAAATACATCAAATGGATGTTAAAACTGCCTTTCTTAATGGTGAATTAGAGGAAGAAATTTATATGGACCAACCAGAAGGTTTTATTGCTCCTGGAAAAGAAAAGAAAGTTTGCAAGCTTGTTAAATCATTATATGGTTTGAAACAAGCACCAAAGCAATGGCATGAAAAATTTGATAATGTTATGATATCAAATAATTTCAAAATAATTGAGTGTGACAAATGTGTATATGTCAAAAACACTCAAAGGGGATATGTAATAGTTAGTCTATACGTGGATGATATGCTAATCATTGGTAGTAATAATGATGTTATTAATGCTACCAAACAAATATTAATTAACAAGTTTGAAATGAAAGACATGGGCCTAGCAGATGTTATTCTAGGAATCAAGATTTCCAGAATATCTAATGGACTTATTATGTCTCAATCTCATTATATTGAGAAAATACTTGCAAAGTATAATAAATATGAGAAAAGTCCAGTAAGAACACATGTTGATCCAACACTTCATCTTACTACTAATCATGGTGAAAGCATATCTCAATTATAATATTCTCGTATAATAGGCAGTTTAATGTATTTATCAAACTGCACTCGACCAGACATATCATACTCAATAAGTAAGCTAAGTCGATATACGAGTAATCCTGGAAAAGAACATTGGAAGGCTTTAGTAAGGGTACTTAGATATCTAAGATACACTTTAACTGACGGACTGCATTATACAAGATATCCAGCTGTACTTGAAGGATACAGTGATGCAAATTGGATATCTGACTCCCATGATACTAAATCCACAAGTGGATATGTGTTTACTCTGGGAGGTGCAGCAGTATCATGGAAATCCTCTAAGCAAACATGTATTGCAAGATCCACTATGGAATCTGAATTTATTGCTTTAGATAAAGCAGGAGAAGAAGCAGAATGGCTTCGTAATTTTTTGGAGGATATTCCAATTTGGCCTAAACCAGTGCCACCAATCATTATTCATTGTGATAGTCAATCAGCGATTGGTAGGGCACAAAATAGTAATTATAACGGTAAGTCTAGACATATACGTCGACGACATGAAACTGTTAAACAATTACTCTCAAATGGTATAATATCTATTGACTATGTAAAGTCAAAGGATAATATTGCGGATCCACTAACGAAAGGTATACCTGGAGAGCAAGTGAGAAGTTCATCAAGGGGAATGGGTTTAAAGCCTATAAAATCCTAAAGAGTCGCCATAATGGAAACCCAACCTAATTGATTGGAGATCCCAAGAAATAGGTTCAAAGGGACAACCTAATTATGTGAAATCTAGTAAGCACTGAGAAGATAAATACTTCTTCCCATTCCTATGATGATACAGTGCACAAACTGCCGAGTGAAACAGGATAAACTTTGTTTTTAATAATTTCTATAGCTTGAATATAAAAAGGTCAAGTGGGGTATTAGCAGGATACTCTTTATAGAAATTACCTATGTGAGTGAGAAGGGGGCCACTTCTATGAGAATGACGAAGGCTAAATTCTCTAGCACACTCATGAAACCAGGAGATGTCCAAGGCCAAAATGGACACAACAATGAGAATCAATAAAATAAATTAAAAAAAAAATACTGTGTGAATTCTATTGTCTCGGTTTACACTAAAAGGTTGAACAGTTCAAGACATCACGTTCACTGATTGGCCAGTAAATCCGATAGTCTTTCACTAGGAAAGGTTCAAGGCCACAAGCTACCTTCACCGATTCAGTATTTTTTGTTCGCTAATACTCTCTCTAAGTCTGTCTGCATATTCATTTGCATTAATTTACCCAAATTTCATTCATGTGGGGGATTGTTGGATATATATATATATATATATATATATATATATATATATATATATATATATATATATATATAAATGAATGAAATAAAACCAATAGGTGTGACCTTTGCTTCATACCTTTTCAAAGAGATACATCTTTTAAAAGGGATGTACCTTTTCAAAGAGATGTATCTTTTTAAAGGGATATAACCTTTCAAAAGAGTGTAACCTTTCAAAAGGATGTAACCTTTTGAAAGAATGTATATCTTCAAAGGGGTATTTGGAAACCTATAAATAGGTTCCTAATCTACCCAAATCAATCACTTCATCTTCAACTAATCCTTTTCAAGTTCTTCTCTTCATTCATATAAAAGTCATATAGAGTATTCATATAAGTCATAGAGAGTATTAAATATTTTGTTGGTTCGTGAAACTCTTTCATTGAAGTGCTTCTTGTGAGAGTTGAAGACCATTTTATCCTGGGAAGTAGACGTTCATTGTTCCATCCGTAAGCACCGATAGCGGGGACGAAATCTACTTTAAGGAGAGACTGTCCAACAGTTGACTTGGTTTTAAAAGTTTATCAATTACATTTTGTAAGTCGTTATTATAAAATTATTTATGTTTTAATTCTGTTTATTTAATTAGTATATAATAATAATAATTTGGGACTAACAAATACACCTATGCACAAACATATATAGTGAAACATGTATATCTTGTAAAAGTATTAAATTTCTACTTAAGATTGTTGGAAAAATACAAATAAAATATAGGATTCAAATATCAAATAAAAGAAGGGCTGAAATAAACTTATCGATTTAGAGCGAATTATATTGAGCAAAGGCGTGCAGTGCACTGTCCTTAAGTAGAAATTTCGCCCCTCGGAGAACTTTTCTCGGTGCTAAGGTCACTGATGAAATCCTACTCCAGGATTCAACGGCTCTTCACCCAACTAATCAGCACTATAAATAGTTGAATGATTCATGAACAACTTCTAATTTTCCTTACTCAAACTCAAAAATTATCACACACACACACACACACACACATATATATATATATATATATGTTATATAATATAGAATATTACATATATATATATATATATATATATATATATATGTGTTATAAGCAAGTACATGATTTATATATATATATATTATATTTGTTAGTACAACTAATACATATATATTTCACACTTTTTGTTGTTGTAAGTCTGTAAAGATGAGATATCTATATCTTGACTGATGAACCATTCCTTTCCTTTTATATGAGAATTGAAGGCAACGATGCAACGGTAACAATGCAACACTAATATTATAACGGTAATATAATTAAAATCTCTTCAACGGTAAATAAAATATTAATATCCCAATAATGGTATTAATATATATTAGCAGTTATAAAATCTTCATAAATATATTAATTATAACTCATTCAATTACTCATTAAACTCTTTTAATGAATATATTTATTTTTATTTAACTTTGTAATATATTATATTGTATAAAATACAACACCCGCTGCTGCTGCTGGGCATCAGCTCCTTCCTTTACCCCGTGCTTTGTTGCATTTTATTTCCCCACATTCTTGATCCTCTTCTACCAAGTAGGGCTGAGCATTTCGGTTATAACCGAACCGAATAAGTTATTCAGTTATAACCGAAAACCAAAATTTATATTTTTTAGATATCCGAAATTAGTGGTAACCGAATAACCAAAAAACCGAATAATCGAATTAACTATTCGGATATTCGGTTAATAACCAAAATTACCCAAAAAGAAAACAGAGGTGCCAATTTCACGCAAATGTAATAGCTGCAACTTATTGTTTGGGGTAAATAGGTTATGTATTGCCAAATGTCTACTGTTTATTTGGATGGTTCAGTTATTCAGTTAATCGAATAGTAAAAATTCAATAATCGAACCCGAACCCGAACCCGAAAATTGAATAGTAAAACGGGTATAACTGAAATGCAAAAAATAATCGAAAAAATTCGATTAATAAATTTCAGTTAGGTTCAGTTATTCGATTTTATCCGTTTTTTGCTCAGTCCTACTACTAAGTTTTGGATATTATATAAAGGATATATTCATCTATTACAAAAGAACATTAGCTGGGAACTCCTAAAAATTTAGATGTACTGATTGAGAGCTCAAAGGAGCCCCCAACTCATGCTAAAATTTAGATGTCTACGGCGGCAGCTCTATCCCCCGCATGGCCACTTTGCGGCCTTATATCTTTTAGCTCATATATTGGATTGTAACAAATTTTAAATATATTGTATATTGTATATGAAACTGTATTTAGAAGTTATAATCTCTACATTTTAAATTCATTAGGTTACTCAAAATAGTGGCCAAAATCAACCCATCATACAAATTTCTAATTTTTCATTTTGACTCAAAATTATTTTTCGTTCCAATTAATCTATTATGCTTAGACACTTTATTCCAAGCCTTACTTCCATCTAATAATTGTTTTTTATTTATAGACTTTTTATCGAAGAAGTGACGTGCACTATTTCGATACACAACGTTCATAGCCATTACTTTATTCTATAAACTCATTTTAACTCCCTTATATCTCCACGCAACTAACTTATCTCCTTTATTCTAATTTAAACAACATAAATCCAAAACACAATCAAATTTCTGTATATCCAAGTAATTAACAAACTAACTAATTACTCTCCCTTTTCAAAGTTCATTCTTTTTGATTCTACAGTAACACAGATTCATCTTTGTTAAACAGTGCACTATAATTGATTACTAATACTTTAGCTAAGCATGCATAGCTACCCAATTCATAAAGCTAACTATTTCATTATAATACCTAATAAACCCCCTTGTTTGTGTTGGGTGTGAGTTCTCACCCATGAGATAGAATCCAAGATAGAAAATGATGATGCACAAAATGGATTTAGTGCAATCACCAATCAAATAATTATAAAACAGTAGTTAAAGTAAGAAATGAGACAAGTATTAAAGTGGTTCGGTCAAGTTGACCTAGTCCACTGTTGAATGGCTATGGCAGCCTGGCACTTTATATTATATGCGTTAGAGAGAATACAAGGAGCATAAGCTTTTGAGATACAAAAGTGAGTTGTCCTCTAGTGATGGTAAGACATTCTATTTATAGCAAGCAGTGACGGTTTTGGGGTGAGCACGCAACCACTACCTTAGTGGAGCTCCCAACTTTCTTGTAGCGTGCAATGTGATGTACGTGCTTTCCGTGAGGTCCGGAGACGAGGGGACGAAGCTTGACCACTTCATGATGTGGGCGTGCCCAATCAACCCGACTGTGAGGAATCACGTTTATTGGGCTCGTCAGGCTCCTTGAGTTTGGGCCTATCGTACGGATCTATGAGATGGGCTGGAGCACGAGACCTGTGGAATGGACCGTATCCTTATACTAAACCCCATCAGAAAAGAATTGATTTTCTTTGTGAGTAAGTAAGTGGGTTTACTTGATATTAATCCAATTAGAAATTGGGTTAATGGAAACAATATTGGAATTGGAGATTCCATGAAAGGAATCCAAGTTGAAAAATAATTTATTTGTTAGATTGGTTGGTGACCAAGACAAGGAGCTGTGATCCCTAATTTGATTAGGAGAATAAATTATTTCTAATCCATAATAGGAATGGATTAGAAAGAGTACTATAAATAAGGCTATGAGGGAGTCTTATTTGATATATGAGATAAGCTTGGTAGTAAGAAGATATCAAAAGAATAAATTGAGAGAATTACAGTTTGTTGTTCGTGGGTATCCGCCGCCATCTCCGTTCAATTGAAAGCTTGAAGATTTTATTGCTTGGGGTGTTTTTGGGTGGTGAAGTTAATTAGTTTCTCAACCTAATTAAAGGTAAATTTGTACTGTCTCAATTTATTGTGTAAAATCAAGTTTTAGGGCATAAAACTTGAGAGGATTATTGTAAACTCATTATTAGTGATATAGTGGAGATTCGGAGTTTGACCCGTAGTTTTTACCTCTTAATTTTAGAGGTTTTTTCCACGTAAATTTGGTGTCTTGCTTGTGGATGGTTATTTGTTATTTTTGTTCTCATAATTGGTTTTGTTGATTTCATATTTAATTGCACAAAGACGGAAAAGTAATTCCTAGGATAGAGATTATTTTTGGCGTACTTTTCTCAACATTGGTATCAGAGCTTGGTTATTTTTGTGATTTTCTTGTGCAAATTAAATGGAGGATTGGACAGCAGGTTGCATGATTAATCTCAAGGCCATAAATTATGCAATTTGGAAGCCAAGAATGGAGGATTTGCTTTACTGCAAGGATTTGTACAAGCCACTTAAGAACGATGGAGTTAAGCCCATAAATAAAAGTGACGCGCAGTGGAACAAGTTGAACAGGAAGACTATTGGTCTGATCAGATCGTGGATTGATCAAAGTGTGTTTCATCATGTTGCCATAGAAATTAAAGCATATGCTCTCTGGCAGAAATTGGAGTCCATGTATGAAAGGAAGACGGCGCAAAATAAAGCTTTTTTGATTAGGAAGCTTGTGAATTCTAAATTCAAGGATGGAAACTCCATTGCAGAGCACTTGAGTGATTTTCAGAGTTTGATAAATCAGTTGAGTACGATGAAGATGGTTATTGACGATGAGATGCAAGCTTTGTTGTTGTTGAGCTCTTTGCCTGATAGCTGGGAGACGCTTGTTGTATCACTGAGTAACTCCGCTCCCAATGGTACGCTGACTATTGATACAGTCAAAGATAGTTTGTTTAATGAGGAACAGAGGCGAAGAGATACTATGGTGATTAGCGCTGAGTCACAAGTTTTTGTCTCACAGAGTAGGGGCAAAAATAAATGGAGAAACTCTCCTGAAGACGACAAATCAAGGGGAAGGTCAAGAGATAGAAAAGAAGTAATTTGTTTTCATTACCAGAAGTCGGGTCACGTAAGACGAGAGTGCATATTTTTAAAGAAGAATCAGTCTAAGGAAAAAGATGAGGATAAAGATTCGATTGTGTATCTATCCGACGTTGATGTAGCCATTGTTTGTGATGATAAACCCAAGTGTCATGTTAATGATTGGATTATTGATTTGGGTGCTTCGTTCCATGCTACTTCGCGTGGTGAAATCTTCACATCCTACAGTAGTGGTGATTTTGGCTATGTACGGATGGGAAATGGAAGTGCATCCAAGATTATAGGCATTGGAGATATTTGTTTGGAAACTAACAGTGGTTGCAGGTTGATGCTGAGAGAAGTCCGACATGTTCCAGATATTCGTTTTAATTTGATCTCTGCTGGTAAGCTTGATGAGAATTTTTATAAAAGTTACTTTGGTGAAGGTCAATGGAAGCTCGCCAAAGGGTCTCTACTGGTGACTAGAGGTAAGAAGGTGGACACTCTTTACACGATGCGAGCGCATTTGAGAGGTGTTGAAGATGGGGGAGTTAGGCAGAAAAAGGTGTGGTACAAAGTCGTGCGAGATGGGATAAAAACCTTGCATGAGAACCACAAAAAGAAAACTCTTTGCTTTAAATGGGTACCAAAAGTGAAGAAGGAAAGTGATAGCTCGCAGCCAGTGTACAAAGCGTTTGTGAATGAATTTGGCAAACAAAAATCTGTCAAGTTTGAGTTAGATCCTCCCATTGAGAAGAACCATGCCGGTGAGACAAAGTCGGACATGAAGATAGTTGAAAATTCCAAGAATCTTGAGTTGAGCCAAGACTTCGTTGGAATTAATTCCGAGTAAGGAGTTGTGGTTGGTGATCCTTTCTCTCATGGGTTCGGAGGGGGAGATTGTTGGGTGTGAGTCCTCACCCATGAGATAGAATCCAAGATAGAAAAGAATTGATTTTCTTTGTGAGCAAGTAAGTGGGTTTACTTGATATTAATCCATTTAGAAATTGGGTTAATGGAAGCAATATTGGAATTGGAGATTCCATGAAAGGAATCCAAGTTGAAAAATGATTTACTTGTTAGATTGGTTGGTGACCAAGACAATGAGCTGTGATCCCTAATTTGATTAGGAAAATAAATTATTTCTAATCCATAATATGAATGGATTAGAAAGAGTACTATAAATAAGGCTATGAGGGAGTCTTATTTGATATATGAGATAAGCTTGGTAGTAAGAAGATACCAAAAGAATAAATTAAGAGAATTACAGTTTGTTGTTCGTGGGTATCCGCCGCCATCTCCGTTCAATTGAAAGCTTGAAGACTTTATTGCTTAGGGTATTTTTGGGTGGTGAAGTTAATTAGTTTCTCAAATTTGTACTATCTCAATTTATTGTGTAACCTCAAGTTTTAAGGCATAAAACTTGAGAGGATTATTGTAAGCCCATTATTAGTGATATAGTGGAGATTCGAAGTTTGATCTGTGGTTTTTACCTCTTAGTTTTAGAGGGTTTTCCACGTAAATTTTGTGTCTTGCTTGTGGATGGTTATTTGTTATTTTTATTCTCATAATTAATTTTGTTGATTTCATATTTAATTGCACAAAGACGGAAAAGTAATTCATAGGATAAAGATTATTTTTGGCGTACTTTTCCCAACAGTTTGAACCTTACATTCATGACAATAATATAATATCATACATAATTTACTTGCCCATAATTCATATTACAGTTTCAGTCAAATAATATCAATTATCTAACCAAACTAATTATCTCAATCAAGTTATTAATTATCTTTATTATTAACTAATTCCATAAACACAAGGTACAGAACATGTAAATTGGGTTACTTTGTTGCTCAGTTGTATTCTCTTAGTAATCATTCCTTGACTTTACTTCTACTTCTTACTATACCTGAACTACATGAAGTTGTAATAAGAGAAGAGAGATTCGGCAATATAAGAATTGTGAAGAGATAAGAGAGAGTGATGGAGCCGAGTTGGGAATTAAGAAGAGTGCATGGAAGTAAAGTGGTGATGAAAACTCTGTTTGTTGTTTTTTTTGTTTTTACAAAGAATCATTCTTGCTCATCACCTAATAGGTGTACTGAGTAGTTATGCTATATTATCTCTTCCCCTGCCAGCTCCTACTTGAGTCTGACTTGCCTTCCCACCTCCTGCTAACTATTTTGCTATCCAAAATCACAGCTACTTTTACTCAGCTCTAGGTAGTATTAATTAATAAAATTGCATAATTTATACAATATCCACAATAATCACTTATAAAAACAATACTCAGTGTGCCCCGTGCCCTAGCACTAGCAGCATGCATGTGATCGACGTAAATGAGCTCATACCCAAACTCAAACTGGGATCGAGGTGACATTTATTTCTTATGAATTGTCACTTTTGCCAGATCACATGCAATTATAATCCATTACTACTTCAACTCCAATATTTCCAAATTAAATTAAATGAAAATTTAAATGAACGTACGTATATAGATGATGAAAGACGTTACGTACCCCGTACGTACTCTATAGTACTGAAGTAGAATAATTTAATTGTCACTGGATGAGATGAAATTTTAGACCATCTGTCAGCAAGGGTAGATTCAAAATTTCAGAGGTAAGGGGCCGGAGGGGGTGAGTATACATTATTAATTAAGAATTTATTTAGATAGATAAAATTATATAAGATTGTATTATACAAAATGAGTGATGTTAGGGTCACCGTAACATTAGTTATGTAGATTTCGCTATAAATTATTATTAAAATATTTAATATTATGTCATTGAACACTCATTTGAGAACAGTAACATTAATCGAACAAAATAGCGTAAAATTTCATTATGGTAAACTAGACAATTTTTATTTATTTACCCGGTATTACTCTTCTATTTAAAAAAAAGAGACCTGATACTTATTTCACAGTAAATTCTCCCAGTGTTAAATTGGGCGATTACCTACCAACGAGCGGTTGCATGGTTGTTACCTGCATGGCTGCATGTCAAGAGTAGAACCTCGTCTTTATATATATATATATATATATATATATATATATATATATATATATATATATATATAGGGTCAGATCAGGTGAGGGCTCCATTACTTTGTTAAAATGCGGACTTTTTTTTTTTTAGTTTTTTTTTTTGGTTTTTTTTTTAAACAACTAAAAAAAATATTTAATATTTTATGGAACTGAAATTTTTTCATAATACAGTGTTTTGGATGTGATTTTGGTACGTATAACAAAATATGTATGTACAGTCTGGGCAGACTGTACCACCACTTTTTGGTATAGGTATTCAAAATACGCCCAAAACATTATATTATGAAAAAATTTCAGTTCCATAAAATATTAAATATTTTTTTTTAGTTGTTTTTAAAAAAAAACCAAAAAAAAAGTCCGCATCTTAACAAAGTAAGGGAGCCCTTACCTGATCCGTTCTGTATATATATATATATATATATATATATATATATATATATATATATATATATATATATATATATTTATATTTTAAAATAATAAATTTTTAATTAAATAATGGTGGCATAATAATGAAATAGGAATATAAAGTTTCAATTTTTTTTAATTAATCTCAAAATGATCTGACATCAAAACATATTCGTCTTCAGGAAAAGATGAATAATTTGCATAGTCCTTAATTTCTATACTTTTCTAGGTAGCAAGCTAACATGGTGAAGATACGATTATTGCAACCAGCAACCTCCACCCCTCCCCCACATGCACTATATATCGTGCACGGTTCTTTCATTATAGATTATGTCAGTAATTAGGTGCAGAAAAATCGGATTATCAACATTCATCTTTTTTGTTCAGTTTTCAAATTCAGGCTCAGCCCCGTTCTTTTATACAGCATTGTATCTTTTGTCTGGGCTTCATAGGCTCAACTGGCAACCCAAACCCATGGACAAGTCTTGTGTTGCTTGCTATATATATAGAAGACGAAGATTGACTATAACAATTGGGGTCAATCTCGATTTTTAAATCAAGAGGAGGCTAATTCATCACCTTAGATTAATTTGTTTTTTGGATTTTTGTCCTCACAAACTAAAATGATATGCTAATATACAAAATGCTGTCGAAAGATAATTGTCCTTAGGTCAAACTGACATGCATTTTCAGATCAAACCACCAATTTGATAAGCTTGAATTAAAGCAACTTTTCCAACTTCTTTATTTAGCTTCATTGTCGTATCGTGAACTAAAATTTTTATATTTTTTTTACTTACACATGATCAATTTTATTTAGGTTCATTGTCGTGTCGTGAACTAAATTTTTTATTTCTTCTACTTACATAATATAAATTTTTCTTTAGTTTCATTATTCTGTTGTGACTAAAAAGTTTATATCTTTCTACTTACATATGATGATCAATTTTATTTAGCTTTCAAATTTTTTTTATAGGGAATTGATATTTTCAAAGCTCTCTTTCACATATGAAAGTAAACTTGTGGAAATATCAAATTTTAATTGTGAAAATAATAATTTCTTTTTTATATTTTTCTACTTACATATTATCAATTTTAGTTTTCTTATCATTGGACCACGTGGCACTAGTTTGAAAAAAGACATATTAGACGTGACATTAATTTCTAATGGGGTTTTGGATGATGCATGCGATGTGAGTAGTCCAATTTGCAATGAGTAATAGGCGATAAACTAGTGACAATAATTGCTAATGAGGTTATGAATGATGTGATGCGAGGAGTCTAATTTGCAATGAGTAATGTGAGTAGTGATAAACTAGTGGTAAGATTCTGGGCAGTGATGATTTGAGTTTATCTTAAAGTTAGTGCGACGAACCCAAAATAGAGGAGTGATTAATATAAAATTAATTTTAGTTAATTGATTAATACAGTGTCGATATATAAGTAAAAAATGATATCTTTTTCTGCGTATCAGTATTATATTAGTCAATTGATCAATTTATCATGAAGTTAATTTCATGACAGCCGGATCTCAAAATAGATCTACACAATTTATTTTTAGTCGCCAAATATATACTATAAAATTTAAATACAAATAATTTTATTTTCAACTATTAAACTGTTGTGTAAAATACGACAACACAAATACTGTGAGTTTCAATACAAATATCGTACCGCATATAGTACGATAATATTCAAACCCAAATTATTACAATACCGTATAAAATACGACAACATATGTTTTAAGTCCTCAGTATAATTATTGTTATACTATTTTACAACATGGTGCAGACTACTATAGTAACTATCTCGGATAATCACTCTATTCTCCGGTTAGTCCCAGCTATACTCTCATTTTCTGAGAAGAACAATGGAAAAAAAAGGATGAGATCAAATAGCTAAGTAAAAAATATTATGACTATGATAATGAAGAATAAATTATATATAACTTTCAACAGTGATAAATCAGATATTTAAAGATAGCATAATAAGTTTTCAACGATAACTGCAGCGGAACAAACAATCCATTAGAAGAGTCAAACAGATCATGATGTCTACTATCTTCTACGATTTAAAAGTCTGTCATCAATATTTAATCACACCAATCAACATTTCTATTCATAATTATGCAAATCAACAGTTTATCTTTGTACTACGAGTCAAAGATATTCATTTGTATCACTAGTGGTCATGATCATACCAAACACCAGTCCATCTTTGCTGTAAGACCCCAAATTTTATGAATAAATATTTAATTTTCTCTAAATATTATTTTGAATAGTAAGGTGTTAATTTGATATATATAATATTATAGTTATGAGTGATATGTGCAAATTTTGCAAAGTAAACAAGTGGTTATAAAATATTCGTTTGGTCGGAGAATATTCGTACGACGACGCAATCATTGGTGGACCACATAACGGAATAACTGTTAGATATAGAAAGCGACATAAACAACATTTTCATAAAATAACGGCAAGACTTTTACCTTTAAACTGTTGAAATACCCGGTGATAAAAGTACATTAATACGCGTTGTTACACAGTAACACACGATATTGCATAATATCTCTGATTATTAATGCTTACGTAAGAAGTCACTCATTTTCATTCAATAATTGTCACAGTAGTTGTTGCATAGTATCTCATATTATTGATTCCATTATTGTCACAGTATCATCTGCACAATATTTTATATTATTAAATCAATAATTGAGACGATAGAGTTATTCATATTATTATTTGCATTATCGACAATGTCTAAAAAGTTCTGTCGAGAAAAGAGGTTTAGTTATTTATTTGCGCGCCAGTAAAGAGAAATACTTATCGGAAAGCCCTCTCTTTCCTGGGAACAATCTGATTGTTAATATTGTGAGTTATAATATTAAATGATGAATAATTATTGAAAGATTAAAAATGTGTTGATTAAAGATAAATGATTTATGGTAAATATTTATTCAATTTTTGATATAAATAGAGGGATTTGTCATGAGACGTTTGTTGTAAGTTTGACTTATTACTCCATGGGAAAATGTGCTAATTTTTTAGATCGTCGATTGAAGTTATAATAATAAATCAATATGTACCGTTGGTTGAAGTTATAATAGTAAATCAATAGGGACCGCTGGTTGAAGTTATAATAGTAAATTAATATGAATTGTCGGTTGAAGTTTTAATAGTAAATCAATATGGACCGTATGTTTAATAGTAAATCAATCTGGACCTTTCATAAATAAGTTATTATTTAGTTTATTCTCCTATAAATAGAAGCTCATTACTTCATTATTTCTTAACGAATTAATAGTATCACGACGATAGTATCACGACCACGAATTATCCATGCACTACAGGCAAAGGATATTCGTGTTTTTAATTACGGTCATGATTATACCGAATAATCACTGGTCATAATCATACCAAGTCCATCTATGCACTACGGGCCAAAGATGACTTTTACCACATCATTTGTAACATTACGGTCATGATTATACTGAATAATCCCTTGTCATAATCATACCAAGTCCATCTATGCACGTAAGCCACAAATGACTTTTAACACAATATAAGCACGAGGATCATGACAATGATATAAATAATCAATCAAATGATATAAAGGATAAATATTAAATATTTATAATATAATTTATTCAGGGTTCAAGATTATTCCAATGTTATCAATCACTTAATAATCTCATAATCTAATATCATTAATATTATAATAATATTTTAATCACTTCTTAAACTTATAAACAATTCATTTCAATTGTTTACGCTTTGCCACACAATGCATTTAATCATTCAAAAATGCCATACTTATAAGATATCATCACCAATAATCAAATATCTCATCAAAAAATATGCATATTCCCTATATAAGATTCCCTAGCCATAAAATTCTATTTTCTAATTTTGTTACTTCACATAACATATTTAACTCATTTACTCATAACTAGATCATTTTCATGAAAAATGCCAAATTAATTCCAAAAATATTTTTTCTCTAGGATTTAGCATAATATTGTCCCATAATGAAAATATATTTTTCTCATAATTTTTGAAATTCATTTACTATTTTTCAAAAATCAATTTCTAATTAATTCCTTAAGAAATTAGCTACCTCAAGATTAACTCCAAAAATTCCCAAATCTTGGCAGAATGTTACACATGTTAACGTGAGTTTCCAGTTTAAATTTCATGGTCATCGGAGTTATAAAACTCCGGTTATAGCATTTTTTGTCGGAAAAACCTAAATATTGAAATGGTCATAACTTGCTCATTTTAAGTCAGAATGAGCTCATTTTTGGACAGGAGGTACTTTATACCATATACTTTCATGTCCCAAAAGGTCAGAATTTTTCTCACAAATTAAGTGGCCGAAACAGCCCCTTAAAGTTTCTGGGCAGTAGCATTTTTGGTTTTTGCAGCTTTGCACTCCTTTGCTAAAATCAGTCCACACGAAAATCTACAACACCTTTTCCAGTATTTCAACTTGGATAAGCTACAAAACTCATAGATCTAGCTCTAGGACTTGACCACACTCAAAAATTCAAAATATAACAAGAGATATGGTCAATTGAATTTCATATTCCATTTTTACCCAAATCTGATTTTCAACCCTTTGTGATTTCTAAGAAACTTTCATGTTTTCACATAATAATCAACATAACTCATCATAACACTTACTAATACCACATATACCCATGATTTTCATTAGTCCAACGCTTTTATTATGACTCTCATTATAATCAACGTAAGCAGATCATTTCCACAATTTAATAAGGAATGAATACAAAGGATCATTCACCATGCATGTGGCAATCCACATAGACAGGTTATTCCAATAGAATAATAAAGAATGGAATAACAGAAGGATTCACCATGCATGCGATAGAGACCGGACAAACAGGTTATTCCCAACAGAATAATAAATAATGGAACCAGGTCAGGTGAAATTCACACCGACAGGATATTCCGACAGAATAATAAAGAACGGAATAATAAAAGAATTTCACCAAGTATGTGGTACTTCGCATAAACAGGTTATTCCAATATAATAATAAAGAATGGAACAACATAGGGATTTCACCAAGTATAGGGTATGCCACTTATACAGGTTATGTATAGGGCATGCCGCGTATACAGATTATTCCAACAGAATAATAAAGAATAGAATAACAGAAGGATTTCACCAAGTATAGGGTATGTCGCGTATACAGGTTATTCCAACAGAATAATAAAGAATGGAATAACATAAGGATTTCACCAAGTATAGGGTATGCCACTTATACAGGTTATGTACAGGGTATGTCGCGTATACATGTTATTCCAATAGAATAATAAAGAATGGAATAACATAAGTTTTCTTCATGAATAAGAAAGAATCACACCCCTTATCGTAAAAGAAACTGGATATAGAAGTAGTGAAGTAGCAGAATACTCTTCTTCTTTCTCTTTATAGATTTTCTCTCTATAGCTTCTCTCTATAATTTTTCTCTCTAGAGTTTCAATGAATTCGTAAGAAATAATGAAGGTATGATCTTCTATTTATAGAAGAATGGAATGAATAGTAACTAATTCATGAACGGTCCAGATCGATTTACTTTTAAACGGATGGTCCAGATCGATTTACTATTAAAACTTAAAGCAACGGTCCATACTGATTCACTATTCTAACTTTTAAACCAGCGATTCATATTAATTCACTATTATAACTTTCCATCGGTGGTCTATATTGATTCATTTAACCAACGGTCTAAAAAATTAGCACATCTCCTCATGGAATAATATTGTACCCAAATACCCGAATGCACAATACTAGAGTGAATATTAACAAGGTGAATAGTAACTCGTGAATAGTGACTCATGAATAGTAACTCGTGAATAGTAACTATTGAATAGTAACTCGTAAATAGTAACTTCGACACAAAAAGTATCCCAAATACTTGAGTGGACAATACTAGAGTGAATAGTAATTTTGGTGAATAGTAACCCATGAATAGTAACTTGTGAATAGTAACTCCGACATAAAAAGTGTCCCAAATACTCGAGTGAACAATACTTCCTCCAGACATCAATTACTATCAAAATAAATGTTTAACACAAATAATTTCAACACAATGAAACTATCAATTCATCTTTAATCAAGACGAACTTATCCATCATTAATATCATAACTCACAATACTTAACAACCAAGTTGTTCCTAGGAAAGAGGGGACTTTCCGATAAGGATTTCTCCTTATTGGCGCACAATTAGATTATCTAACATCTCCTTGACAGAACTTCTAGACATTGTAAATATTGCAATTTAATAATAAGAATAACTTTGTCGTCTCAATTATTGATTTAATAAAATAACATATAATGCAGATGATACTGACAATAATCGAATCAATAATATGAGAGATATAATGCAATAATTAATGTGGCAATAATTGAGTATAACTGAGTGACTTATCACGTAAGCATCAATATTCGATACCGTGTGCTACTATGCAACCACGCGTATTTTACCACCGATTATTTTATTGCTTACTTTGAAAAATTTTCAAATATGACCCTTAACTTTAAACTTTTACCAATTTAACTATTTACCAAAATAGAAAAATTGAATACTTTTATTTCATAAAATTCGGGGTCTCACAATAATAATTATTATAATAATTATAATAGTAATGATAATAATAATTATTATTAAAATAGTAGTAATAATAATAATATTTATAATAATAATAATAATAATAGTAATAATGATATCTCTATAATAAAACAGAACCCATTTTGAATCTTTTATTTGACAAAGTACAAGGAAGGTTTAGATTTCATCTCAATTCTTTCAACTTATTCTAAAGGCTCACATTTCATATCACACTAAATGTGAGATCCCGAATTTTATGAAATAAAAGTATTTAATTTTTCTATTTTGGTAAATAGTTAAATTGATAAAATTTTAAAGTTAAGGGTGATATGTGAAAATTTTTCAAAGTAAGCAAGTTGTGCTAAAATAACCGGTAGTAAAAGTACAGTAATACGCGTGGTTACAGTAGCACACAGTATTGATTATTGATGCTTACATAAGAACTCACTCAGTTATACTCAATTATTGCTACAATAATTGATGCATCATATCTCTCATGTTATTGATTCAATTATTGTCACAGTATCATCTGCATAATATGTTATATTATTAAATCAATAATTGAGATGGCAAAGTTATTCATATTATTATTGTTACGCCCCCAAAATAGGTATACATCACCCATCTTGAGTCGCCAAATACATGGTACATAAATCAAATACAACTTAATTATACAACTGTCGTGTAAAATACGACAAAACATAAACTAAGAGTTTAAGCAAGAATATTGCCTTCTAGACAATATCCACTCTCAATGGAGTCCTCATAGACAGTATATAAACTCAAATTCAGTCATCATTACATTTATTATCACACTATTTAATAGAATAGTGAGTACTACTAATGCTATCATCTGGACTGTCACTCCGTTTCCCGACTCGTCCTAGCTATATTCTCATTTCCTGAAGAGAACAGTGAAAGAAAGGGTGAACTCAACTAGCCCAGTAAGATATTATGACTAAGATAATACAGAATAAATTATCATTAGTCTTCAGCAATGTTAAAATGATAAAATACAGTAGACATCAAGTTTAACTGCAGCAGAATAAGCAATCCATTAAAAGAGTTAAGTAGAGAATAAAATCTACTATCTTTTATGATTTAAAAAGTTTTTCATCACTTTTATCGCTGAGACTCAGCTTAATAAATAATCCACATCAACCCTGCACTACGGCCAAGGATATTCATTAGGGTCACGACCATAAATTATCCATGCACTACGGGCCAAGGATATTCGTGTATTCATCAATGGTCATAATCATGCTAACAACTGTCCATCAATGCACTACGGGCCAATGAGGACTTTTACCACATCATTTGTAACATTACAGTCATGATTATACCGAATAATCCCTAGTCATAATCATACCAAGTCCATCTATGCACTACAGGCCACAGATGACTTTCAAAAAATATAAACATGAGGATGATGACAATGATATAAGAATTCAATAAAACAAGTTCAAGAATTAGTTTATCCAGGAACTAATAACGCCCAAATTGTCAACATGATACTTCTTTGTAGAGTAAAATTCAAGAATGCCTAGAAGAATATTTCCATGAAAAGATACTGGATGAAGCACAAATATCAATGATATTCCACTAATTTCATGGAGTATAGAAGTCAAAACTTTAACCAACTGAGTATAATAAAGAATGGAATAACAAAAGAAATCACCACGCATGTGATAGATAGCACATGCAGGTTATTCCAATAAAATAATAAATACGGAACCAGGTCCGGTGTAAAACGCACAGACAGGATATTCCAACAGAATAATAAATAATGGAATAACATAAGGATTTCACCATGCATGCGGTACTTCGCATAGACATGTTATTCCAACAAAATAATAAAGACGGAACCAGGTCCGGCGTAAAATGCACAGACAGGATATTCCAACAGAATAATAAAGAATGGAAAAACATAAGGATTTCAACAAGTATAGGGTATGCCACGTATACAGGTTATGTATAGGGTATGCCGCGTATATAGGTTATTCCAACAAAATAATAAAGATGGAATAATATAAGGATTTCACCAAGTATAGGGTATGCCGCGTATACAGGTTATTCCAACAGAATAAATAAGAATGGAATAACATAAGGATTTCACCAAGTATAGGGTATGCCGCGTATACATGTTATGTATAGGGTATGCCGCGTATACAGGTTATTCCAACAGAATAGTAAAGAATGGAATAACAGAAGTTCTCTTCATGAATAAGAAAGAATAACACCCCTTATCGTAAAAGACACTGGATATCGAAGTAGTGAAGTAGCAGAATACTCTTCTTCTTTCTCTCTATAATTTCTTTCTCTAGAGTTTCAGTGAATTCGTAAGAAATAATGAAGGAATGAGCTTCTATTTATAGAAGAATGGATTGAATAGTAACTAATTTCTGAACGGTCTAGATTGATTTACTTGTAAACGAACGGTTCAGATTGATTTACTATTAAAACTTAAAGCAACGATCCATACTGATTTACTATTAAAACTTTAAATCAGTGATCCATATTGATTCACTATTATAACTTTCCACCAGCGGTCCATATTGATTCACGTATACGACACTATTCACGAATACGGCACTATTTACCGAAAAATAAAAATTTTCTTTTTTGTCCAAGATGTCTATTTTGGTTACTATCTTTGATTGTATCCATGTTTTGATCGTTATTTTTGAATTCTGCTTCACAATTGGTTATTATGAAGTATTATTGGTCTTGGATAAACTGTTATACGAATCCCTAATATTTGTCCTTCTGTCTCACTAGATTCATTTTCTTTAAAATATTTTTCATCATCCTCAGTCTTAAACGATGATATTACTGAATATCTTTGGCCTGTAGTGCAAAGATGAATGATTAACTGATGAATATCTTTGGCCTGTAGTGCAAAGATGAACAGGTGTTGAGATGAACATGACCAACTGGTGATACAAATGAATATCTTTGGCCTGTAGTGCAAAGATGAATATTTGATTAAAGATTTTTATTGATTGATGTTACAGGGATAAAATATTGATGATGTACTTTTAAATCTTAGAAAGAAGATAGTAAAATTCATTCTCTACGTGACTCTTCTAATGGATTGTTGTTTTCGCTGCAAAATATTGATCTAAAACTTGTTGTCTACTATATTCTATCAGATTTTTCCCTGTTGAGGACTAATGATAATTTGTTGTATATTATCTTAGTCATAATATTCTTTACTGAGCTAGTTGAGCTCACCCTTTTTCTTTTTGTTCCATTTTTCTTCTCAGGAGGTGAGAACATAGCATGATCTTGTCGGGGTATGGAGTGAGGGTTCTAGAAAAATATTTTAGCAATCCTCACTATTTCTGTAAAATAGTGTACGAATAATTATAACGAGGACTTATTTGGGTGTGTATATTGTCTAGAAGATAATATTTGTATTTAAACTCATAGTATGTGTTGTCGTATTTTGCACACCAATTGTATTATTGAAGTTGTAGTTTGCTTTCTGTACTATGTATTTGGCGACTCAGAATAGGTGTTGTATACCTATTTTGGGGGCGTCACAGTAATAATAATAATAATAATAATAATAATAATAATAATAATAATAATAATAATAATAATAATAATAATAATAACAATGATTATAACTATTATAATAACAATAACAACAATAATAATAATAGTAATAATAATAATAACAATAATAAAAATAATTATTATAATAGTACTAATAACTATAATAATAATAATAATAAAAATAATTATTAGTACTATTATAATTTTTATAATAATAGTAATAATAATAATAATAATAATAATAAAAGTAATAATAATAATAGCAATTATAATAATTATTATAATAATAGTAATAGTAAAAGTTATAATAATTATAATAATAATAATTATTATTATTATTATAATAGTAATAATAATAATAATAATAATAGTAATTGTAATAGTAATAATTATTATTATTATTACAGTAGTAATAATAATAATAATTATTACTATTATAATTATTATATTATTAAATATAAATAATAATAATAATTATAATTATAATATTATTTTAATAATAATAATAATAATAATAATTATGATAGTAGTAATAATAATAGTAATAATAATAACAACAACGATAATAATACCTGTAACACCCCAGTCCCACATCGAAAGATAGGGAAAAAATTTGTCTGCATATAAGAAAATAAGTTACTACCAATAATACCTTCAAGTCATGACCTTTTGGGTGAGCATGTAGTGGGCTAAGTTGTAAGACCCCAACTTATTATAAATAAAATTGAATTTTCTTTATTCATTATTCTAAATTAATAAAGTGTTAATTTGATATAATGCTTTGGTTATGGGTGAAATGTGTAAATTTTACAAGATAAACAAGTGGTTATAAAATATTCATTTTTGTCGGGGAATATTTTTTTGGTCGTGGAATATTCTTTTTGTCGGGGAATATTCGTATGACGGCGCAGCCATTCGTGGGGCTCATAACAGAATAACTGTCGGATGAAGAAAATGACAAAGTATGAGTTTTTATAAATATCGGCATAGTTGTTATCGTTAACACTGTTGGAATACCTGGTGGTTAAAATACAGTAATACGCGTGGTTGCACAGTAGCACACGGTATTGCACAGTATTATTGAATTATTGATTCGTACATAAGAAGGCACTACTCAATAATTGTTACAATAGTTACTGTTTAATATTTTATTTTATTGATTCAATAATTGAAGCGTTGATATTTAATATTATTGTTGTTTCAATAATTGTCACTGCACAGTATTTCCCATTATCAGATCAATAATTCATATTATTTGAATAATATTATTAGATAAAATTATTGACAATGTCTAGAAAGTTCTGTCTAAGGAGAGGTTTGGTCACCTAATTGCGCGTCAGTAAGGAGAAATCCTTATTAGAAAGCCCCCTCTTTCTTGGGAACGGCCTGGTTATCATAATTGTGATTCTGTAATATTATTTGTAAATAATTAATTATTGATTTATATGATAAGAAAATATTTATTTGATGTAGATATAAATGATGGATTTATTTACGTGGTTATAAATGAAGGAATTAATGCTGATGTGTTTTATCAGTATTTTGTCGGAACGGATGTATTAAAAATCACCCGTTTATTGATTTCAGATATTTTCTAGTTGGAATTTGAAAAAACTCAAAGCTAAAAAGTTGTAGAGAATTCGATTTCGTGTGGAATGGACATAAAATTCATATTTTTCTGATAAACGGGCAATTTTTTATGAATTACTGAAGTTTTGGAAAATAAAATGATTTTTATTAAATTATGGGTGGGACCCACTTTTGTTTTAACACATGTGGGCTGCTGAATTTCTTCCTAGATGGCTGCCTAAAAATTCAACAAAGCATGCACAGGAATGTTGAATAATAATAATAATATTTTATTATTTAGTTTCCTATGGCGTTCTAGCATTTTTCTATAAATAGACGCTTAGGTTAGAATTGAAAATTACACCAGAAACAAGTTTTCTTTCTCTCTAGATTATCGAGCATAGTTTTGTGAGTATTTAGATACTTTGAGAGTTGCTGTTCGGTACAAGTTTCCTTCGACTTTCTATCCGATATTTCGACTAGAAGTACCGTTATTTTGAGGTAATGGATGTTATTTTCTTCTTAAATGATATTATTTTCTTCAATATCATTATGCCGAAACATTGGTGAACTTTTTAATCAAATTTAAAACTTTTTGTGTCGGAGTTACTATTCACGTATACTGCACTATTCACGTATACGGCATTATTCACGAATACAGCACTATTCATCAAAAAATAAAAAAATTTCTTTTTGTCCAAGATGTCTATTTTGGCTACTATCTTTGATTGTATCCATGTTTTGATCGTTATTTTTGAATTCTACTTCAAAATTGGTTATTATGAAGTATTAGTGACCTTGGATAAACTGTAATACGAATCCCTAATATTGTCCTTCTGTCTCACTGGATTCATTCTCTAAAATGTTTTCATCATCCTCAGTCCTAAATGATGATATTATTTTATATCTTTGGCCTGTAGTACAGAGATGAATGATTAACTGATGAATATCTTTGGCCCGTAGTGCAAAGATGAACAGATGTTGAGATGAACATGACCAACTGGTGATACAAATGAATATCTTTGGCCTGTAGTGCAAAGATGAATATTTGATTAAAGATGTTTACTGATTGTTGTTACAGGGATAAAATATTGATGGTGAACTTTTAAATCTTAGAAGATAGTAGAATTCATTCTCTACGTGACTTCTAATGGATTGTTGTTTCCGCTGCAGTTGTTGATCTAAAATTTGTTGTCTATTGTATTCTATCAGATTTTTCCTTGTTGAAGACTAATGATAATTTGTTGTATATTATCTTAGTCATAATATTCTTTACTGGGCTAGTTGAGCTCACCCTTTTCCTTTTTGTTCCATTTTTTATTCTCAGGAGGTGAGAACATAGCGGGATCGAGTCGGGGTATGGAGTGATGGTTCTAGAAAGATGTTTTAGCAGTCCTCACTATTTCTGTAAAATAGTGTATGAATAATTGTAATGAGGACTTATTTGAGTGTTGATATTGTCTAGAAGACAATATTTGTATATAATTGTAATGAGGACTTATTTGAGTGTTGATATTGTCTAGAAGACAATATTTGTATTTAAACTCACAGTATGTGTTGTCGTATTTTGTACGATAATTGTATTATTGAAGTTGTAGTTTTCTTTCTATACCATGTATTTGGCGACTCAGAATGGTTGTTGTATACCTATTTTGGGGGCATCACATAAGTTGACCTAAGAAGATACTATTGGGCCAGTAGTTTGAGGCCTTATTTTGATGGATTTGATTCGATTCGGACTTGGGATTTGACCTAAGATTTGTTCCAGACTCGGGATTTGACCCGGGTTGTTTCTTATGGTATTAAAGCCGACTCTCGAAAGCTCAGGTTGGGATATCCGATCGGGTTGCCGAAGGTGGGGACACGAAGGCTGGTGGTATTATCCCGCAATGGAGAGATGGAGGTCCGGTGGTGGGGACACGAAGACATTCGGTATTATCCCACAATGGCTAGAGAGGCAAAGATCTTTGGGCCGTGTGTGATCGGTTCTAATGGGGACGTCAAAAATTTAAGTGTGGGAGTTTGTAACACCCTAGTCCCACATCGAAAGATAGGAGAAAAATTTGTCTGCATATAAGGAAATAAGTTACTACCAATAGTACCTTCAAGTCATGACCTTTTGGGTGAGCCTGTGGTGAGCTAAGTTGACCCAAGAAGATACTATTGGGCCAGTAGTTTGATGCCTTATTTTGATGGATTTGATTCGATTCGGACTTGGGATTTGACCCAAGATTTGTTTCGGACTCGGGATTTGACCCGGGTTGTTTCAATACCAATAATAATAATAATAATTATAATTATAATAACAATAATAATAATAATAATGACAATAATTATAATTATAATAATAGTAATATTTATAATAATAATTATGATAATAGTAATAATAATAACAACAATAATAATAACAATAAAAATAAAAATAATAATAATAATAATTATTATTATTATTATTATTATTATTATTATTATTATTGTTATTGTAGTGGTGTGGTGAATTATGAAAATTGTTATTGATGATTTGTAAGTTCTGTAGACAGATTTAAATTTTTCTGGATATCTATTTAATTATAAATGAAAATTAATTATTGTGGTAGTGTGGTGAATTATAATAATTGTTATGTGTGATTGTAAGTTATTTTAGACTGCAAAAAGTCTTTAGATAATGTAATATTTTTTAAATTTTTATCTAATTTTTCGTTACGTCGTGACTTCAGGCACAGATAATTACTAGTACTACTATATGCATGAATGGTGGTCCTAGCTTGGATTAATTTCTGGCCGGCCAAGAGTTTCTTCTTATCACAATCAGAACTCCCCCAGTTAGACGGAGGAGAGTACTATGCTTTCATTTGACTTGGTATATGCATGCCAAACTTTTGAGGTTTCTTAATTATAGTAATTATTTTGGTGTTTGATCGAGTTCAGTACTCTTAGTGGTGCAGACAGGAGTAGTTAGCATGAAATAAATTTGATGGTAAGTTTATTTTATGTTCAATGCAGTACTGATACACAAGTATGAGGATGATCTCTCTATCTGCGTGTCAGCACTATATTACTCATGCTAACTGGATCAGGTGCAGAACTCCATGCATGCATGCTATATTTAATTATAAGTTTCAACATGTAATTTATTTTATTAAAATTTATTACAAAGGGACTGAACTATATATATATTTATATATATATATATAGATATATTCAACTCCAAGTATGTATATATGTACATATATAATTAATAAATTATTTGCCGTTGGGCAAATTAACAATCGATCTGGCATTTATTTCTTAAGTTTGAATATATCTTTACCTTTAGCTCACTGATGAATTGTTTCATATTTTTCTCCGACGATCCATCGGTACTCACTAATGCATTTTCCAACAACTTTTTCACTTGCCTGACCTTTTTCCGAAAATCATCACCTGATTTTCCGCTCATTAGACGATTAATCTTTTCCGAAACCTCAAATTTAGCGACGGGCTTCCGATCACATAAATTAATCCCAACCTTCCATTCATCAACCACTAATTTTCTATTAGTAAATTGATCGGTGTACAATGGAAAACACAATACCGGCACTTCACTCCAAATGCTTTCCAATACTGAGTTCCAACCGCAATGGCTCAAAAACCCACCAATCGCTGGGTGCCCCAACACTTGAATTTGGTTGCACCACGTTATGATTATCCCACGTTCACCCATCTCTTCCCTAAACCCGTCTGGAAGCGGCTCCGGATCATCCGAGCTCACGATATCCGGCCGGATAACCCACACAAAACTCAACTTGCTATCCAATAAACCATTACCTATCTCAACCAGATCCTTTTTGGTGAGATGTGCATAACTACCAAATGACACATACAAAACTGAACCGAGTGGCCTGCTGTCTAGCCATTTGCTGCAGTCCGTCTCGGCCCATAGGCTTGTGGTAATTGGGCTTTTGTTCAACCCAAATGGAATAATGGGGCCAATGGCTATAAATGGGATTTTGGACTGTAGGGCTGATATGGTGTCAGGCTCGAGCTCATGGACTGTGTTGCATAAGACAAAATCTGCACCCCTAACATCTTTAAATGCGTTGAAGATAATTTGGTGAACAACTGTGTTTGTGTCGATATCTTGAAGATATGAGGTCATGTCCTTTGGTTCAATGTATTGGACGCCCGGTACGTAAGTGATTGCATCCTCACGTGCATCTGCATCATTAATTAATTATCAAAAAATATTATATATATATATATATATATATATATATATATATATATATGAGGAATGATGTTATGTATTTGCTATGGATGAAAAATAGATAAATAACATCATAACCATACATTACGGCTGATCACGACATTAACTATTATTTTCGTGGCTTAATATCATTAAAGAGGTATGAATTGAATAATTTTTAAAGAAAAGAGACTTACCAATACAACCAAAGTGAGAATTTAATCTCAGAAGATCCACATGATAATAAAGTGTGAAAACTAGGGCAGTCTCTGTCCAATAAGAAATATACAAAATCCCAAACTTCTTGGCAAGTTTTGACGGCCACACAAAAAACGTATCGGCGATCAAACAATTAACCGGCGGTCCCGATTTCACAATCAGCTTCTCCACCGCCTCCTCCACGTGAGCGGAGAACACATGCAACAAAGAAGCCATAAACTGGTCATGGTTAAGTGACCGGTCAAACTCTACCGGCAGGCCATCGGAGATGGTCACATAACGGATATCGAGACCCGAATTCCGGGCACCGGCAAAGATGTCCTCGTCTTCGTCGCCGCCTCCAGTGGTGGATCGGGCTTCAGATCTCTTGTGGTGTACATAATGAGTATTTATGAAGGTGATGGTGAAGCCTCTTTGGGCAAGCTTGATGGCCAAATGGACTGAAGGGTTAACATGGCCTTGTAATGGATACGTTACAAAAATTGCATGGGGTTTTTGATCTTCATGTTCCATTATTTTTTATTTTTTTGAGTTGGTTTATTTGTGTTTAAGGAGAGAGAAAGGTATGGATATTGAAGCCTTATATCTAGTTTTTATTCGATGGACCTAAATATTCTCTTAATTAGTGACCGAACAACACTAATTGTCGGAAATGTAAAGGATGAAATGATCTATATATATATTTTTTACCGCCTTCTTGTTATCAATGGCTATTGTTTAAGTTATTTTAATGTATTTTTTTTTTGGCTATTGGTGGAGCATGCATTCACCTTTGAGTAATTTCGTAAAAAATAATATTATGTGAATAAATTGTACACAAAAAATTGTGAACAAAGAGTATCTCGAGTTATGTATTATTTACCAATTAAAAAATTTATTATATAAAATTTTTAATTATAAATCCAGTTATTTATTTATTTTTATTTTTAATTGTATTATCTGTATAATTTATGTGCATAACATTACTCTTTGTAAATCACCGGATGCATGTAAAACACGCGTATTCACCTAATATTACACAAATCATGCAAGTTTTGTTTGGATGACCCAAAGAAAATAATTATTTTTATCGAATATTAAGCTCATATTTATGTTTTGAAAGACACTTATTATTAATAGTATCATTATTTTTTATTGTGGGTCCAAGTATAAAGTAGTGTTCACTTGACCTATTCGAATTATATGCACAAATTAAATTTCACATTATGATTAAATGAAAAGACGAAAGAGTCGAAAATAAAGAAGCAAGACCTGAGAGAATCTTCCACGTGTCCCGAGGCAGAAGACACGTGAAGGCGACTCATTTTGGGAATTGATTGAGGGATTGGATTGGTGGCTAGGAGGGCAGGACGATCTGGGCATTACTCTGATAACTAACGGTAATTTTGGAATTTCTCCGAGATCATGTGCCTAGCACATGACCACTCTCCAAAAAATCCTATAAATACTCCTTCCACTCCATTGGGAAGGGGACCTCACTTTGGACTCTTAGACCTTTTGGAAGACTAAGAGACTTGAAGATTCTCTCTCAACCCGAAGTCCTTAAGAAAGCTCTCTGAATCCTTGCTACCCTAACAAGGTTCTCGGATTCTAGGAGTTCTGCCACGTGTCGTTGGAGTAATCGCTCACCTGTTCTTCTCCCCTCTTCAATCAATCAATCAATTACGTACTCTTCGTAGATTTTTGTCCTCCTCAGCCAACACGAAACCCTAACCCTAGCAAGGTACAATTTCCTTGCCCACATTTCTTTGGCGACTCTGCTGGGGAGGTGTAGAATTCGTGAAGGGTATGCCCACAACTCGAAGCGGGAGAACTACCGGAAGAGTGTCACCGACAACGAGCATTACTTCACGGGATCCAGTTCCAAGGCAAGCAAATCAAGCTCCCCAAGGCGTTAATCTAGATCTCGATCAACCCGTCCCTGAAGACGCCTTGGAAGGAAGTTCAACATCACCATATATGGCTTATCAACAACCAACAAATGTCAGGCAAACAGGAGCGGGAAGGCATGACGTGGAAGCAAGTGGAGAGCAGACGAATGATGTGCAACTGGAGATGCTTAAGGCATTGAAGGAAGCACGGGAAGGATAGGGAATGATGGCTATGATGCTAGAGATGAAAAGGAAGCAAGAGGAAATGGGAAATTTCCGCCAACAGTTGATGCAAATCCCCACTTTCAAGGCCATGTTTCCAAGCAGTTCGCAGGAGGAACGAGCAGGAGTGAAGGACAACAACAACAATAATAATCACAGAGAGAATCATATTGTACCTCCATTAACGGAGAATCAGTCGGTTCCAATCATCAACTTGGATACCCAAAACAGTGATAATATGCCACGACCCAGACTGGAAGCAAGCCAGCCTCAGACAAACATTTTCACGCCCACATTTTCACAAGTGCTGGTGCCAACCATCCCAAGCCACGTCCAACGAACGAGCCAACAAGCACAACCAATAAAGCTTTGCACGATGCAAGTGTGCATAAACCAATTTCTTTACCATACACACCGCCAATGCAGCAATACGTCATAACACCACAAAGAGTCCATGCCACGACCCTATACGTGACGAAGGATGATATGATCGATGTGATCAATCAACTTCACAGACAGACATCCCGACCTTCGGAATTAGACTTTACTCCACCTTACCCGACACATATTCGGAGATAACCTTACCCGACATGGTATATCGAGCATCCCCACAATTTTCAAAATACAATGGAGAGAAAGGAAATGGCAGGGAACATATTTCTAGGTTTGTGGAGGCGATGTCCCCATGGTTAGGATATGATGAAATAAACAATCACAATTTGTTGATGAGGGAATTCAACAAGACTTTGACAGATAGTTCCTTCAGTTGGTACTACAATTTGGATAAGGGATCAGTCCATAATTGGGATGATCTAAAATTATATTTTTTAAGATATTTTTCTATGTGCAAAAACAGGTAACCATTGTAAAGCTCATGCGATTCAAGTAGAAGCCAAACGAGGAGCTGTCGGATTACGTGGACAAGTTCAGGGCCCAGGCACAGAAGTGTGTAGAGGCAATTAAAGAAAAGAACTTGGTCAGCATATGCAATAATGGTGATTTAGACGCCTTCAAGCATTGTGATTATAGCCTCGAATCAAGCATTGTAATCATAGCCTAGAATCAAGCATTGTAATCATGTATATATACTGAGTTTGTGAAATGAGAATGACTCACGGAAGACATTTCCTTCATGCAAGGGCAGAGCCAGGAATTAATTTTGTACTGGGCTACCAAGTACCAATTATATCCACAAAAAATTGTCCCACCAAGATCAATCACAAATTCAAAATCATACATAGTAGTAAGGTTCAAAGGTACATAACATGCAAGAAAAAAAGAAAACAAAACACAATATTTAAGTTGCATCCTTCTATGCTTTGTAGAAGAGAATTCGTCTATTAGGGAATCTGAATTGATATCTTCAAGAAGCTCTCATTCAATATAAATCATCATAGAATCTGCTAAAAACTCATCTTCCATTTTATTGTGAAGAGCAGTTTTAACATGTTTCATAGCTGAAAATGCTCGTTCTGTCGTGGCTGTGGAAACAGGTAGAGTCAAAACAAGAGGAATCAATCTATCAATCAAATTATAAGTCTGCAACTTATTTGTTTCAACTAATCCGCGACACGATTCATTGATGGTAGACATATTTTGAAAGCTCTGATGACGGAGCACATCAATTTTATAATGATTTAGTTGACATCTCAAATAATTCATTTCTTGCTCACTGAAATCTTCTGGATAAAATTTCTCAGCAAGCTTGCAAATATCATCAACTTTGAATGATTTAAAGTTGTCCTTAGGTTCTAAATCTCAGCTAAGTATAAGGAGTTCCACTGCTTTATCACTAAATCTGGAATTCAACTCTTCCTGCTGAAAATCTATTGCTGAATTAAACCTTCAATTGCTACATGATCTAATTGCTACATGAAAATTAATTAGACCTTCAATTCGAAGTTCCAGCAGTTCCTTAGTCCTTGGCTCCTTGCTCGGTTGCTCCTCTTTCTTAGCCCTAGATGTGCTCCTCTAATCCTCTTGCTCCTTGCTCGGTTGTTTCAGAATTTAGAGTACTGAGTATCCCGTTTCTTTTTTTGAGATTACTTGGGTTTTTGTTTGTTGGCTAAAATATTGGGCTGAGCTAAGATATATAAGTAAAAAAAAAATTAAGTTGACCTGGGCTACAACCCAACCCAGCCCCTACATGGCTCCGCCCATGCCTTCATGGTATTAGATCCATAAACCCTAGTCGTTCCCTAGGTGTTTCTCTATCGCCCATCTCCTTCTTTTGCCTCATCTCGTTTTTTTGTTGTTCTAATCTCATTTCCTCTCATTCTCCATGGCCGATAACCCACACTTCCATTTGGCCCTAGCTATAAGCAATATCAAGAACTTTATCCCAATTATTCTTGAGATAGAGAAAGGCCAATACTCGTCATGGGCAGAGCTTTTTAAGATCCATTGTCGTGCGTATCAGGTGATGGACCATATCATCCCTACGCCACCCATGTCGTCTGACAAGGGTAAGGAGACGTACAACAACAGTTCGAGACGATGAATTGTGGTCTCGTTTGGATGCAATAGTCCTTCAATGGATTTATAGAATGATTTTGAACGATCTCTTCCACACTATCTTGGAGCCCGACTCATCAGCACAACAAGCATGGGAACACTTGCAAAGCATTTTTTAAGACAACAAACACTCACAGGCAGTTTACTTGGAAAATCAATTCACCCAAGTTCATATGGATAATTTTCCTAATGTCTCGGCGTATTGCCAAGAACTCAAGATGCTTGTGGATCAACTGTCAAATGTTGGGGCTCCAGTTAATAATCACAGGTTGGTTCTCCAATTGATTGCGGGGGTAAATGAGAACTATGATAGTGTGGCTACGTTCATACAACAAAGTGACCCATTACCTCCGTTTTACGAGGCTCGCTCGAAACTAATTCTCGAAGAGATGCGCAAAGCCAAACAGGTGGCTATGGCGTCAAGTGCCTCCGGCACGGCTCTCGTAACAACCAACACAGGCAACGAAGAGACACACGGTTCTGGACGGGGAATAAGCCATGGTAATGGTCAATCTTGAAACAATACTGGTGGACGTGGGAAGAACAATAATAGCCAGAACAACCGTACAAATAATAGAGGGAAGAATAATAGCAGACGTGGTCGAGGAAAGGGTGGTCTAAACCAGTCCTTCGGTGGTGGCAACCACCAAAAAGCCACCCATCCCCGTCCATGGCAGCATCTGCCACCATGGTGGCAGTATAACGCCAGTTGGGCTCCATCGGGTTGGGCAGTGCCTCCATGCCTGTACCCATCATCTTCCTGGACACGCCCCCCATCAGTACGTCAACCGGGAATTTTAAGACAACGTCCGCAACAGGCTTACAATGCTCAGGCGCCCAGCTCCCCCTCATGTGCACCCATAGATATTGAAGCAACGATGCATACTATGTCTCTCAACGTTCCTGATGACAATTGGTACATGGACACCGATTTTACTTCGCATATGACGGCGTTGCAAGGTACTCTTTCGTCTTATTTTAATTCGAGCAGTAATAAAAATATAATTATTGGAAGTGGTCATGTTATTCCGATTCGTGGTTATGGACAAAAATCACTTTCTCCACCTCATCCACCCCTAACACTTTTCAATGTCCTCCATGCCCCCAAACTTAATTAAAAACATGGTTTCTGTACGTCATTTCACAACTAATAATCATGTTTCTATTGAATTTGATCCTTTTGGGTTTTTTGTGAAGGATATGCAGACGGGGATTCCCATAATGAGATGTGATAGCATCGGGGACTTATACCCCTTATCCACTACCACGAGTCTTTCCGCCACCACTCCATCAACTTTTGTTGCTCTTTCTCCTACTTTATGGCATAATCGTTTGGGCCACCCGGGAGCATTAGTTTTCTCTCTCTCTTTGCAATAATAAATTGATTACATGTAAACAATCTTCATGCACTAGTATTTGTGTTTCATGTATTTTTGGGAAACATGTTAGGTTGCCATTTTATCCTTCTACTTCTTGTACTACTATGCCATTTGACATTATTCATAGTGACTTGTGGACATCTCCCGTTTTAAGTTCAGCATGACAAAAGTATTATATTTTTTTTCTTGATGATTATTCTAATTTTCTGTGGTCCTTTCTTATTGGCAAGAAATCGCAAGTCTACACCAGTTTCCTTTCCTTTAGGGCTTATATTAAAACTCAATTTGAGAAGGAAATTAAATGTTTTCAAAGTGATAACGGGAAGGAATTTGATAATGAACATTTCCAATGTTTTTTTCGCAACCATGATATGAGTTTTCAGTTCTCGTGTCCCCACACCTCCTCTCAAAACGGGAATGTCGAACGTAAAATTCGCACCATAAACTACTTGATTTGAACCCTTCTTGCTCACTCATCTATGCCATCGTCATTCTGGCATCATGCTTTACATATGACAGCATATTTATTAAACATTCTCCCAAATAAAAATCTTAAACATTTTTCTCCTACTCAAATTCTCTACTTTTGGGATCCCTCATATGCACATTTAAGAGTATTTGGTTGCTTGTGTTTTCCTCTTCTTCCCCCCATTAATATTAATAAACTCCAAGCTCGTTCTAACCCGTGTGTTTTTCTGGGCTACCCAAAAAACCATAGAGGATATAAGTGTTATGACCTCTAGAGTCGCAAAATAATTATCTCTCGACATGTTGTGTTTGATGAGACTAAATTCCCCTTTGCTAATTTTCATACGCCTCCATCCCATACCTATGAAGTTCTTGATGATGGAATCCATCCCGTGTTACATGAGCTCGTTATTCTTCTTGCTCCCACCATCAGCTCGCAAATTGGGCCCAACTCCAATAACACTCTCAGTGATCCTCCACCCGGCCCACTACAATCCCGTTTTCCAGTAACCAGTCCTACACCCGGCCCAGGAAACTCCCCATTTCTCCATAGCCCATCAAGCTCCCAGCCAAACCCATCCACATCCCCACCTGATCCACACATACACCACTCCCATCCAAACCAAAACCGCTCCATGGCCACACACAGCATGCATGGGATTTTTAAGCCCAAAAGTTATTTTAATTTAACTTCTTCGGTTTCGCAATCCCCTCAGCCATCTAACCCCAAAACTGCGTTGTCCGACCCGAATTGGAAAGTGACCATGTTGGATGAATATGATGCTCTTATTAAAAATAAGACGTGGGAGTTAGTGCCCCGTCCGTCTAATGTGACTATTATTCGGTGTATGTGGATTTTTTGTCATAAAAAGAATTCTGATGGATCTTTTGAGTGGCATAAAGCCCGTCTTGTTGGTGATGGCAGGTCTCAGCAGGTTGGTGTCGACTGTGGTCAAACATTCAGCCCGGTAGTGAAACCCGCTACAATTCGCACTGTGCTCAGTTTGGCTTTATCGAACTCTTGGTCCATACATCAACTGGATGTCAAGAATGCATTTTTGCACAGTCACTTACAGGAAACTGTCTACATGCATCAACATATGGGTTTACGCATCCCAAACCATCCAGATTATGTATGCTTGCTCAAGAAGTCTCTGTATGGCCTCAAACAGACACCCCGAGCTTGGTATAAACGGTTTACGGATTTTGTCTCTACAATGGGGTTTAAGCATAGCCAATCAGATCATTCTTTGTTTATATATTGCAAAGGAAATGACATGGCATACATTCTTCTCTATGTTGATGACATAATCCTTACCACATCATCTGAGGTTCTTCGTCGACATATCATGTCTATTCTGGCATCTGAATTTGCTATGAAAGATTTGGGCCCCTTGCATTATTTCTTGGGAATTGTTGTGACCCATCACGAAAGAGGTTTATTTCTTTGCCAAAAGAAATATGCTGAAGACATCATTGAGAGGGCAGGTATGTCTTCATGCAAGCCGTCACCCACTCCTGTGGATACGAAGGCAAAATTGAGCAATTCGGGTGGCGCACCTTATAAAGACCCCACGCATTATCGCAGCTTAGCCGGAGCTTTGCAATATCTTACGTTTACCCCACTACAAAAAAATGGGCCTTTAGCAACGATTTACCCCAAGAGCGAACACATGACTGCACTTAAGAGAATCCTGTGATATCTTTGTGGATCGCTCGACTTCGGCTTACATCTGTACAAATCCAAGTTTTCTGTTCTCATTGGCTATACGGATGCGGATTGGGGAGGGTACCCTGACACTCGACGATTAACATCCGGTTACTGTGTATTTCTTGGAGATAATTTGATTGCTTGGTCGTCTAAGCGACAACCCACCTTATATCGGTCTAGTGCTGAAGCTGAGTATAGAGGTGTCGCCAATGTTATTGCCGAATCATGTTGGCTTCGAAATCTACTGTTAGAATTACATGTTCCGATCATTAAGGCAACGATGGTGTACTGTGATAACTTCAATGCCATCTATCTTTTCGGTAATCCTGTACAACATCAACGTACTAAGCATATTGAGATGGATATTTTATTTGTCTGAGAGAAAGTTGAAAGAGGACAAGTTCGTGTGCTTCATGTCCGATCTCGCTACCAAATAGTTGATATTTTCACGAAAGGGATTCCGCGCATACTCTTTGATGATTTTCGGAACAGTCTCAACGTACGACAGCCTCCCGCTTCGACTGCGGGGGTATGATAGAGTATATATTTAGTATGTAAATAATCAGTGGTATTTGATTAATCATGTCCTTAATTATAACCTAGAATCAAGCATTGTAATTATAGCCTAGAATCAAGCATTGTAATCATAGCCTAGAATCAAGCATTGTAATCATGTATATATACTGAGTTTGTGAAATGAGAATGACTCACGGAAGACATTTCCTTCATTTTATTTCTATATTTAACGGTTGTTCCTTCCACTTATATAAGAATATTACAAGAAGGTAGTTGAATGTACTTTTTTCACGTCTTTTACACCCACTCCATGTGTTTTGGATTCATAATTAAGTTGTTTAAAAATTCAATTTTATAACCAATACGACAGAAAATGATGCAATATGAGCCATAGATAAAGTGGCATATGTAATTGATAAGTTGACCATGAAAACAATAACATAACATGTGATGAAATGCAGTGTATAACGTCCTAATTATGCAAGTAACAAGGTTGGTCTATTGATCAAGAGGTTTGCTCCCTACCTTGATTTCTTGGGTTCAAACCATGGGACCAACATCCTGTTACAAACAATAGGAGAACCACACCTTAAAAGCTAGTTATTAAAGTTGGAAAGCCCAAAGTTTATAAATATCCCACATCAAAGTCCCATACCATGGATGTGGCACACAAGTCCCATACCTCGCAATTAGGATCATAACATTCCACCACGCTCTGCAGTCCCAACGCCCACGCGGGCTGGTTTTGTGCTAGACGATTCTAGCCCCGGGCGAACACTACAATACCGACGTCACCGCCCTCGCCGCACGATTGCAACTGGGAGGTAGTGGACGGCTCTGATACCAATTGTAAGGAATTAAAATCTGGATTCAGTTTTTAGCTCAGTCAATATACCAAAACAAGAGAAAGAAAAATTAACTAAGAATGAAGAACAACAAGATCAGAAGGAAAGGAGACTGAATATTGAAGAGAGACGAAGAGTAACAATTCTATTTCATACTTTCAACTGATTACAGCTAGCCCTTTTTAAACAAAGCACCTTTTATACAAAGCAAAAGGAGCATAAAAATAACCGACTCAATTTAGCCAACAATCTAACAGATTACTGCTATGCTATTTAATAAAGCAAAAGACTATTATTGTGAGACCCCAAATTTTATGAATAAAGATTTAAATTTCTCGAAATATTTTTTTTTCAAAATTATGGCATGGATTTGAGATAATGTTATATTTGTGGATAATATTTATAAATTTTGAAAAATATGTAAGTTGTTATATAATATTCGATTGGTCGGGGAATATTCATTTTAACAGGAAATATTCATATGACGGCACAATCATTGGTGGACCCCACAACGGAATTATTGTCGGATTGAGAAAACGACAAAAATATGTTTATGAAAATAACGACTGAAGTTTTACCATTAACTGTTTGAAACACCCAGTGTTAAAAGTACAGTAATACGCGTGGTTGCATAGTAGCACACAGTATTGATTATTGATGTTTACGTGAGAAGTGACTCAGTTTTATTCAATTATTACTACAGTAATTGTTGCATAGTATCTCACGTTATTTGATTCAATTATTGTCGATATTTTTTATATTATTAAATCAATAATTGAGACGACGAAGTTATTAATATTATTATTTGCAATATTAACGATGTCTAGAAGTTCTGTCAAGGAGAGGTTTGGTCACCTAATTGCACGCCAATAGGGAGAAATCCTTATTGGAAAGCCCCCTCTTTCCTGGGAACGATATGGTCGATTAATATTGTGAATTATAATAATGATGATAAATATTGTTAAATATATTGAGGTGTCTTTTTATGAAGTCACATAAGTTTATATATATATTATATATATAAATTTGTTTTATTAGTATTATTAATGTAATAAAACAGAAAAGCTTTTTATATAAAATAGAATACTTTTATAAAGTTATTTATTTTATTAGACAATAATTAGAATATAATATATTTTATTATGCATAGTGTTTTGCATAGTAAAATCTTTTTATATAAAATAGAATACTTTTATAAAGTTATTTGTTTTATTAGACAATAATTAGAATATAATATATTTTATTATGCATAGTGTTTGCATAGTACCTGCATAGTGTTTGCATAGTAAAATCTTTTTATATAAAACAGAATACTTTTATAAAGTTAATTGTTTTATTAGATTTTAAATAAACTATATATATATATATATATATTATATTTTATTGCATAGTATCCTTTCTATTTTCATATAAATAGGATGCTTAGTTAGAATTGAAATCACACCACAAGTTCAGATAATTCTTCTTCTATAATCTTGAGCGTATTTCTTTAGAGTTTAAAAAAGCTTTGAGCGTAGTACAAGTTTTCTTCAAGTATATCTCCGCCCTACTTGTCGGAGTACTCTTCTTTATAAGGTAAGGGGTATTATTTTTTTCGTATTTATGAAGAGAACTTCTGTTATTCAATTCTTTATTATTCTGTTGGAATAACCTGTATATACGAAGTACCGCATACATGGTGAAATTCCTGTTATTCTATTCCTTATTATAATGTTGGAATAACATGAATATGCGAAGTACCGCATACATGGTAAAATTCTTCTGTTATTCCATTTTTTATTATTCTGTTGGAATGTTCTGTCTGTGCGTATTACGCATGACCTGGTTCCATTATTTATTATTCTGTTAGAATAACCTGTCTGTGCGGTCTATCGCATGCATGGTGATTTTTGTTGTTATTCCATTCTTTATTATTCTATTGGAATATTCTGTCGGTGCGAATTTCGCCTGACCTGATTCCGTTCTTTATTATTCTATCGGAATATTCTGTCTGTGCGTTTACGCATGACCTGGTTCCATTATTTATTATTCTGTTGGAATAACCTGTCTGTGCGGTCTATCGCATACATAGTGAATTCTTCTGTTATTCCATTCTTTATTATTCTGTTAGAATAACCTGTTTATGTGGATTACCACATGCATGGTGAATGATCCTTCGTATTCATTTCTTATTAAATTGTGGAAATGACCTGTATACGTGGATTACCGCATGGCGGGTAAAAATCCATTGCAGTTTTATACATTCTATGATACTCATTTGGTTAAAATTTTGTCTTCTATAATCCATGAAATTAGTGGAATATCCTTGATATTTGCGCTTCATCCAGTATCTTTTCATGAAAATATTCTTCTGAGCATTCTTGAATTTTACTCCATAAAGCAGTATCATGTTGACAATTTGGGCATTATTGAGTTCAGGATAAATTAACTTATAAATCTTTAAAATTTATTCTTGAACTTGTTTTATTAAATTATTATGTCATTGTCATGATGAGTTATGTTGGTTATTATGTGAAAAACATGAAAGTTTCTTAGAAATCACAAAGGGTTGAAAATCAGATTTTGGTGAAAATGGAATATGAAATTCAATTGACCATATCTCCTATTATATTTCGAATTTTTGAGTGTGATCAAGTTCTAGAGTTAGATCTATGAGTTTTCTAACTTATCCAAGTGGAATCACTGGAAAAGGTGTTGTAAATTTTCGTGTGGACTGATTTTAGCAAAGGAGTCAAAAACTGCAAAGTACCAAAAAGCTACTGCCCATAATTTTGTAAGGGTTGTTTCGGTCACTTAATTTGTGAGAAAAATTCTGGACTTTTGGGACATAGAAATATATGGTACAAAGTACCTCCTGTCCAAAAATGAGCTCATTCCAACTTAAAATGAGCAAGTTATGACTATTTCAATATTTAGATTTTTCTGACGAAAAACGCTATAGCCGGAGTTCTATAACTCCGATGACCGTGAAATTTAAACTGAAAGCTAATGTTAATATGTGTAAGATCCTACCAAGATTTGGGAATTTCTGGAGTTAAACTTGATGTAGCTAATTTCTTAAAGAATTAATTAGAAATTAATTTTTGAAAAATACTTAAGGGAGTTGAAAAATTATAAAAAAATACTTGTTGTGTATGAAATATATGTATATATGTTTGGACAAAGGATAGAAAAATAATAATTCGATTTGGTAATTTTTCATGAAAATGGTTTAGTTTCAAACATATGAGTTAAATATGTTATGTGAAGTTGAAGAATTGGTAAATAGTATTTTAGGGCTTGAAAATCCTATATAAGTTGTATGCAGATTTTTGATGAGTGTTTTGATCATTGGTGATGAAATCTTATGAGTACGACATTTTTGAATGATTAAATACATTATTTGGTAAAGTGTAAACAATTAAATTAAATTATTTATAAGTTTAAGAAGTGATTAAAATATTGTTATAATATTAACAATATTAGATTATGAGTTATTTAAGTGATGGATAATATTTGGATAAATTTAAAGTCTTTAATATTTATCCTTTTTTTCGTTTGATTAATGCTTATATTATTGTCATCATCCTCATGCTTATATTGTGATGAAAGTCGTCATTGGCTTACGTGCAGAGATGTACTTGGTATGATTATTGTGACGCCCCCAAAATAGGTATACATCACCCATCTTGGGTCGCCAGATACATGGTGCAGAATACAAATACAATCTTTAATATATAACAAGAAAGCTGTGAGTTTTAATACAAATATTGTCTTCTAGACAATATCCACTCTCATAATAAGTCTTTATTACATTTATTGTCACACTATTTAACAGAATAGTGAGGACTATTAATGCTATCATCTGGACCATCACTCCATCCTCCGACTAGTCCCTGCTACGTTCTCATTTCCTGAAGAAAACAGTGAAAGAAAGGGTGAGTTCAACTAGCCCAGTAAAAAATATTTTGACTAAGATAATGCAGGATAAATTATCATTAGCCTTCAACAATGTTAAACTGATAAAATACAATAGACAACAAGTTTAACTGCAGAGGAATAAATAATCCATTAAAAGAGTCAAGTAGAGAATAAAGTCTACTATCTTTTATGATTTAAAAAGTTTTTCATCACTTTTATCGCTGAGACTCAGCTTAATAAATAATCCACATCATCCCTGCACTACGGCTAATGATATTCATTAGGGTCACGACCACAAATTATCAATGCACTACGGGCCAAGGATATTCATGTATTCATCAATGGTTATGATCATGCCAACAACTGTCCATCAATGCACTACGGGTCAATGAGGACTTTTACCACATCATTTGTAACATTACGGTCATGATTATACCGAATAATTCCTGGTCATAATCATACCAAGTCTATCTATGCACTACAGGCCACAGATGACTTTCAAAAAAACATATAAACATGAGGATGATGACAATGATATAAGAATTCAATAAAACAAGTTCACGAATTAATTTATCTAGGAACTAATAACGTCCAAATTGTCAACATGATACTTTTTTGTAGAGTAAAATTCAAAAATGCTCAGAAGAATATTTCCATGAAAAGATACTGGATGAAGCGCAAATATCAAGGATATTCCACTAATTTCATGGAGTATAGAAGTCAAAACTATAACCAACTGAGTATAATAAAGAATGAAATAACAAAAGAAATCACCAGGCATGTGATAGATAGCATAAGCAGGTTATTCCAACAGAATAACAAATACGGAACCAGGTCCGGCGTAAAACGCACAGACAGGATATTCCAACAGAATAATAAAGAATGGAATAAAATAAGGATTTTACCATGTATGCGGTACTTCATATAGACAGGTTATTCCAACAGAATAATAATGACGGAACCAGGTCCGGCGTAAAACGCACAGACAGGATATTCCAACAGAATAATAAAGAATGGAATAATATAAGGATTTCACCAAGTATAGGGTATGCCACGTATACAGGTTATGTATAGGGTATGCCGCATATATAGGTTATTCCAATAGAATAATAAAGACGGAATAATATAAGGATTTCACCAAGTATAGGGTATGCCGCGTATACAGGTTATTCCAACAGAATAAATAAGAATGGAATAACATAAGGATTTCACCAAGTATAGGGTATGCCGCGTATATAGGTTATGTATAGGGTATGCTGCGTATACAGGTTATTCCAACAGAATAATAAAGAATGGAATAACAGAAGTTCTCTTCATGAATAAGAAAAAATAACACCCCTTACCGTAAAAGACACTGGATATCGAAGTAGTGAAGTAGCAGAATACTCTTCTTCTTTCTCTCTATAATTTCTCTCTCTAGAGTTTCAGTGAATTCTTAAGAAATAATGAAGGAATGAGCTTCTATTTATAGAAGAATGGATTGAATAGTAACTAATTCCTGAACGGTCCAGATTGATTTACTTTTAAACAGACGGTCTAGATTAATTTACTATTAAAACTTAAAGCAACGGTCCATACTGATTTACTATTAAAACTTTAAACCAGCGATCCATATTGATTCATTATTATAACTTTCCACCAGCGGTCCATATTGATTCACTAATATAACTTCAACCAACGGTCTGAAAAATTAGCACATCTCCTCATGGAATAATATTGTACCCAAATACCTGAATGCACAATACTAGAGTGAATAGTAACCGGGTGAATATTAACTCATGAATAGTTACTCGTGAATAGTACTCTGACACGAAAAGTTCCCCGAATACCCGATTGAACAATATAACCTCTAAACATCAATTATCATCGGAATAGATGTCGATTTCTACTAACACAAATAATCCCAACATAATGAAACTATCAAATTCATCTTTAATCAATACGAACTTATTCATCATTAATATTATAACTCACAATATTTAACAACAAGGTTGTTCTCAGGAAAGAGGGGGCTTTCCAATAAGAATTTCTCCCTATTGGCGCGCAATTAGGTGACCAAACCTCTCCTTGACAAAACTTCTAGACATTGTAAATATTGTAATTTAATAATATGAACAACTTTGTCGTCTCAATTATTGATTTAATAATATAACATATAATGCAGATGATATTGACAATAATCGAATCAATAATATGAGAGATATGATGCATCAATTACTATAGCAATAATTGAGTATAACTGAGTGATTTCTCACGTAAGCATCAATAATCAATACCGTGTGCTACTATGCAATCATGCGTATTACTGTACTTTTACTACCGAGTAGTTCAACAGTATCAACGGTAAAACTTCCGCCATTATTTTCAATAAAATACTTTTATCATTTTCTCAATCCGACAATAATTCCGTTGTGGGTCCACTAATGATTGTGCCGTCGTACGAATATTCTCCGACCAATCGAATATAATATAACAACTTGCATACTTTGCAAAATTTATAAATATTACCCACAACTATAACTTTATCTCAAATTCACACCATAATATTCAAAAAAAATATTTTGAGAAAATTAAATCTTTATTCGTAAAATCTAGGGTCTCACAATTATGACCAGGGATTATTCGGTATAATTATGACCGTAATGTAACTAATAATGTGGTAAAAGTTCTCATTGGCCTGTAGTTCATTGGTGGACAGTTATTGGTATGATTATGACTAGGGATTATTCGGTATAATCGTGACTTATATGAATATCCTTGGCCGTGGTGAAGGGATGGTGTGGTTTATTTATTAAGTTGAGTCTCAGCGATAAAGTTTATGAAAATCTTTTTAAATCATAGAAGATAGTAGATTTTATGCTCTACTTGACTCTTCTAATAGATTGCTTGTTCCGCTGTAGTTAAACTTGATGTCTATTGTATTTGATCAGTTTAACATTGTTGAAGACTAATTATAATTTATTCTGCATTATCTTAGTCATAATATTTCTTACTGGGCTAGTTGAGCTCACCCATTTCTTTTATTGTTCTCTTCAGGAAATGAGAACTTAGCCGGGACTAATCGGGAAACGGAGTGACGGTCCAGATGATAGTATTAGTAGTCCTCACTATTCTGTTAAATAGTATGGCAATAAATTTATTGAGGACTCCTTTGAGTGTGGATATTGTCTAGATGACAATATTCTTATTAAAACTCTCAATTTATGTTTTGTCGTATTTTACACGACTGTTGCATAATTAGTTTGTATTTGTATTCAGTACCTTGTATCTGACGACCCAAAATGGGTGATGTATACCTATTTTGGGGGCGTCACAGTTGGTATCAAAGCTTAGGGATATAATCCCTGACTGAGATGTGAGGCAAAACCTAGAAGGGGAGAGATAGGGAATTCCTTCGCTAGTATGACCTACCTAAGTTTATTTGGTATTTAATTGGTCGGTTAGAGTATAGGGATAATATGTGATATGTCAATTAACCCTTGTTTTGTGACAGTGTTTAAAAATGGCATCTGAAAATGTTGAGATAAGCAATAAAGCACATGAGACCATTGAGCCAGCACAACTAAAAGGCAACGACCAACAACACGATAATAATCTTACCGGTGGCAACGACCATCGGAATAATGATGACCATCGTGGGGGAAATTATCATGCCAAGAATGGTAACCACTTCGGTGGTAATCATGGCCAAAATAATAGAAGTGGGAATTTCAAGAAGAGAAGGTCATTTAGCTCGATTTTGTCGTATAGTCAAGTCAAGTCCAGCTGGGATAGTGGCACCAAAGGCGGATACGGATAAAACAAAGTCTGTGGTTTTAGGAAGAGGGTTTTTTGTGACTTCTCAAGAAGCGAGTAACCCGAACGAAGTTAGCACGAGTTAGTTAATTATAAATTTTTGCAAAGTCTATACCTTATTAGATACCAGTTCTACCCATTTTTTTTATCTCTTTTTCTTGCGCTTAACGTTTAAATTTGACTCCGGAGAAGTTAGACTTTGACTTATCTGTTGAAACTTTGTTAGGACAAACCTTCATTTCATGTGATATCCAAGTCTTGGATGAGAGTTACAGTTTTTAAATGATATTTCTATTGTTAATAAATTTCCTGACGTATTCTTGAAGACTTCTTAGCCTACCCCTAGAGCGTGAAATTGAATTTTGTATTAACCCCAGTACAAAACCCATTTCTAAAACCCTTAAATATTTCTTCAACCAAAACGAACGTATAATACGCCAAAGACATTAGCTCGAGCTGTTGAAGATTATGACTATACCATTCAATATCATTATAGAAGAGCGAACGTGGTAACTGACGCGTTGAGTAGAAGACCGTATGCATTTACGAGTGCGATGTTGTTAACACAAAAACCCATTTCGTATAGCTTACAAATGATGAAGATAGAGTTAAAGACTCTAAGGACCCACGTGGTGATATCAAATATACGAGTAGAATCGACTTTAATCGATAAAGTTAAAGTCGCTCAAGCTACATACTCAGAGCTGATGAATACGAAGAAGGTTCAAGAGAGAGTTATTTTGAACAACAAGAGTTGCTGAAGAGAGGAAATCTCAACCCTCAATTTTATTGGCCCATTTGAAATCCTTGATCGAGTAGGAACTGTGGCTTATAGACTCGTATTACAGCCAAGTATGTCGCGTGTTCATAAAGTTTTTAACGTATCAATATTACGTAAATATGTGTACGAGCCGAACCACGTTATTAAATTAGAACTAGACGAGAAAGCAGAAGATTTAAAGTATGAGGAGATACGCGTTAAAATCTTGGATAAGAAGGATCGTATTCAACACTCAAAGGTTATACCTCAAGAGTTAGAATCTGAAAGGAAGTCAAGGTATCCTCACCTCTTCGGCATACCAGGTACGTACGTAAATTTCGAGGGCGAAATTTCATAAGTAGGGGAGATTGTGAGACCCCGAATTTTATGAATAAAGATTTAAATTTCTCGAAATATTCTTTTTCAAAATTATGGTGTGGATTTGAGATAATGTTATAGTTGTGGGTAATATTTATAAATTTTGAAAAGTATGCAAGTTGTTATATAATATTCGATTGGTCAGGGAATATTCATTTTAACAGGGAATATTCGTATGACGACACAATCATTGGTGGACCCCACAACGAAATTATTGTCGGATTGAGAAAATGACAAAAATATTTTTATGAAAATAACGACGGAAGTTTTATAATTAACTGTTGAAACACCCGGTGTTAAAAGTACAGTAATACGCGTGGTTACATAGTAGCACACAATATTGATTATTGATGCTTACGTGAGAAGTCACTCAGTTTTGTTCAATTATTACTACAGTAATTGTTGCATAGTATCTCACGTTATTTAATTCAATTATTTTCGATATTTTTTATATTATTAAATTAATAATTGAGACGGCGAAGTTATTAATATTATTATTTGCAATATTAACGATGTCTAGAAGTTCTGTCAAGGAGAGGTTTGGTCACCTAATTGCGCGCCAATAAGGAGAAATCCTTATTGGAAAGTCCCTTCTTTCCTGGGAACGACCCGATCGATTAATATTGTGAAATATAATAATGATGATAAATGTTGTTAAATATATTGAGGTGTCTTTTTATGAAGTCACGGAAGTTTATATATATATATATATATATATATATATATATATATATATAATATAAATTTTGTTTTATTAGTATTATTAATGTAATAAAACAGAAAAGCTTTTTATATAAAAAAGAATACTTTTATAAAGTTATTTGTTTTATTAGACAATAATTAGAATATAATATATTTTATTATGCATAGTGTTTTGCATAGTAAAATCTTTTTATATAAAATGGAATACTTTTATAAAATTATTTGTTTTATTAGACAATAATTAGAATATAATATATTTTATTATGCATAGTATTTGCATAGTAAAATCTTTTTATATAAAACAGAATACTTTTATAAAGTTAATTGTTTTATTAAATTTTAAATAATATATATATATATATATATATATATAATATATTTTATTGCATAGTATCCTTTCTATTTTCCTATAAATAGGATGCTTAGTTAGAATTGAAATCACACCAGAAGTTTAGAGAATTCTTCTTCTATAATCTTGAGCGTATTTCTTTAGAATTTAACAAAGCTTTGAGCGTAGTGCAAGTTTTCTTCAAGTATATCCTCGCCCTACCCGTCGGAGTACTCTTCTTTATAAGGTAAGGGGTATTATTTCTTTCGTATTCATGAAGAGAACTTCTGTTATTCCATTCTTTATTATTCTGTTGGAATAACCTGTATATGCGAAGTATCGCATATATGGTGAAATTCTTCTGTTATTCCATTCCTTATTATTCTATTGGAATAACCTGTTTATGCGAAGTACCGCATACATGGTAAAATTCTTCTGTTATTCCATTCTTTATTATTCTGTTGGAATATTCTGTCTATGCGTATTACGCATGACCTGGTTCCATTATTTATTATTCTGTTGGAATAACATGTCTGTAAGGTCTATCGCATGCATGGTGATTTCTGTTGTTATTCCATTCTTTATTATTTTGTTGGAATATCTTGTCGGTGCTAATTTTGCCTGACCTAGTTCCATTTTTTATTATTCTGTCAGAATATCCTGTCTGTACGTTTACGCATGACCTGGTTCCATTATTTATTATTCTGTTGGAATAACCTGTCTGTGCGGTCTATCTCATGCATGGTGAATTCTTCTGTTATTTCATTCTTTATTATTCTGTTGGAATAACTTGTATATGTGGATTACCACATGCATGGTGAATGACCCTTTGTATTCATTTCTTATTAAATTGTGGAAATGATCTGTCTACGTGGATTACCGCATGGCGGGTGAAAATCCATTGTAGTTTCATATATTCTATGATACTCATTTGGTTAAAATTTTGGCTCCCATACTCTATGAAATTAGTGGAATATCCTTGATATTTGCGCTTCATCCAGTATCTTTTCATGAAAATATTCTTCTGAGCATTCTTGAATTTTACTCCACAAAGCAGTATCATGTTGACAATTTGGACATTATTGAGTTCAAGATAAATTAACTTATAAATCTTTAAAATTTATTCTTGAACTTGTTTTATTGAATTATTATGTCATTGTCATGATGAGTTATGTTGGTTATTATGTGAAAACATGAAAGTTTCTTAGAAATCACAAAGGGTTGAAAATCAGATTTCGGTGAAAATGGAATATGAAATTCAATTGACCATATCTCCTATTATATTTCAAATTTTTGAGTGTGGTCAAGTTCTAGAGTTAGATCTATGAGTTTTCTAACTTATCCAAGTGAAATAACTGGAAAAGGTGTTGTAAATTTTCGTGTGGACTGATTTTAGCAAAGAAGTCAAAAACTGCAAAGTACCAAAAAGCTACTGCCCATAATTTTGTAAGGGTTGTTTCGGCCACTTAATTTGTGAGAAAAATTCCGGCCTTTTGGGACATAGAAATATATGGTATAAAGTACCTCCTGTCCAAAAATAAGCTCATTTCGACTTAAAATGAGCAAGTTATGACTATTTCAATATTTAAGTTTTTTCGACAAAAAACGCTATAACCGGAGTTCTATAACTCCGATGACCATGAAATTTAAACTGGAAGCTCACGTTAATATATGTAAGATCCTGCCAAGATTTGGGAATTTCTGGAGTTAAACTTGAGGTAGCTAATTTCTTAAGGAATTAATTAGAAATTAATTTTTGAAAATACTTAAGGGAGGTGAAAAATTATAAAAAAAATACTTGTTGTGTATGAAATATATGTATATATGTTTGGACAAAGGATAGAAAAGTAATAAGTTGATTTGGTAATTTTTCATGAAAATGGTTTAGTTTCAAACATATGAGTTAAATATGTTATGTGAAGTTGAAGAATTGGTAAATAAGATTTTAGGGCTTGATAATCCTATATAAGGTGTATATAGATTTTTGATGAGTGATTTGATCATTGGTTATGAAATCTTATGAGTATGGTATTTTTGAATGATTAAATGCATTATTTGGTAAAGTGTAAACAATTAAATTAAATTATTTATAAGTTTAAGAAGTGATTAAAATATTGTTATAATATTAACAATATTAGATTATGAGTTATTTAAGTGATGAATAATATTTGGATAAATTTAAAGTCTTTAATATTTATCATTGTTTTCGTTTGATTAATGCTTATATTATTGTCATCATCCTCATGCTTATATTGTGATGAAAGTCATCTTTGGCTTACGTGCAGAGATGGACTTGGTATGATTATGACCAGAGATTATTCGGTATAATTATGACCGTAATGTAATGAATGATGTGGTAAAAGTCCTCATTGGCCTATAATTCATTGGTGGACAGTTGTTGGTATGATTATGACTAGGAATTATTCGGTATAATCATGACCATTGATGATTACATGAATATCCTTGGCCGTGGTGCAGAGATGATGTGATTTATTTATTAAGCTGAGTCTCAGCGATAAAGTTTATGAAAATCTTTTTAAATCATAGAAGATAGTAGATTTTATGCTCTAATTGACTCTTCTAATGGATTGCTTGTTCCGCTGTAGTTAAACTTGATGTCTATTGTATTTTATCAGTTTAACATTGTTGAAGACTAATGATAATTTATTCTGCATTATATTAGTCATAATATTTTTTACTAGGCTAGTTGAGCTCACCCCTTTCTTTCACTGTTCTCTTCAGGAAATGAGAACGTAGCCGGGACTAGTCGAGGAACGGAGTGATGGTTCAGATGATAGTTGTGACGCCCCCAAAATAGGTCCATTCCATCCAACCCATTCTGAGTCGCCAAATACATGGTACAGAAAACAACTACAACTTTATTACAACAATTGTCGTGCAAAATACAACAACACATATACTGTGAGTTTGGATACAAATATATATCAACTGTGACTTATGTCCCAACCGTGGACAACACCTCATACTGACACCTTACATAAAGGTATAGTCGAAAACTGTTTTTGAAATTAGAATCTTTGGGAAGTGCTCAAGGAAACCTTCGTACATGGGAGGCCATGCATCTAGGTTATTATAGATATCATATGGCCACAGAATTATCCTTGGTTGACCCAATAGACCCCAAAGAAAAACAAGAAGATTACTATCATATTCTTCCCAATGGCAAGTCTTCTCCTGACATATCATTATCTCCACTGTCTCTAATTGAGAGTTATATTTCAAATAGACTCCGAGATCATATAGATAGTGTTGATAGATATACTCAGCAAGTGGATGAGCACATCCATGTCTTATGATAACACGAGGTGGTATGTCATTAGACATCTTGTATGACAGTGGCAAAACACCCTTCCAAGTTAAATTCACCTCACCCTCAACATCTATAGACCACCGTTCTATTCCCTTGTTATTTCCCCGCTTGACCCAGCTACACTCGTATTACCTGAAAGGAATTGTGAAGCAAAAGGGTGAGCACAACTAGCTCAGTAAAGAATGTCATGACTAAAGATAATTAAATTATCAATAGCCTTCATCAATAATAAATCAGAGATTTAGAACATATGGTAGATAATAAAAATTTCAACCATAGTTGCAGCGGAACGAGCAATCCATTAGAAGAGTCAAATAGACTATAAAATCTATTATCTTCTCCATGTTAAAAGTCCATCAACAATGTTTTATCCCTATAACATCAATCAACAATTCCTGTCCACAATCACATGTATAACTCATAATCGTAATTGTTGTTCTAAATTCCTTTTCTCATCCAGGACAAAGATAATTTTTATCACTTGTCTTTACCTGAAATATCAAAGATCATGGTTATACCAAATCACAGTTCCTGTTCATAATCATACTAATAAATTCATCTTTGCACTACGGCCAAAGATATACATCAATAAGTCATCTTTGCACTACAGGCCAAAGATATTCATCAACAAGTCATCTTTCCACTACAGGCCAAAGATATTCATCAACAAGTCATCTTTGCACTACAGGCCAAAGATATTCATCAACAAGTCATCTTTGCACTACAGGCCAAATATATTCATCAACAAGTCATCTTTGCACTACAGGCCAAAGATATTCATCAACAAGTCATCTTTACACTACAGGCCAAAGAGAACCCTAGTAATGATCATACCAATAATCTACCCATCTTTACACTCCAGTGAAAGAGAATTTCAACATCAGGGTTATAAAAATGTTATATATGATAATAAAATCAATATAATCAATATATAGTTTTAATCTCCAGAGTAATATTCATAAATCAACTATAATTTGGTTAGAAAAAGAAACCAATTTTGTCATGAAGAGTAACTCATGAATAGTAACTTCGTGAATAGTAACTCGTGAATAGTAACTCATGAATAGTAACTTCGTGAATAGTAACTCATGAATAGTAACTCATGAATAGTAAACCCGACTCAAAAAGGTAGAAATCCCATAATAAAATTCATACCAATATTTCAGTATAATGATATTGAAAGAATAATATTTTTTTAAGCTTATAAACAATTTATTTTAATTGTTTACACTTTACTAAAAAATGCATTTAATCATTCTAAAATGCCAAACTCATAAGATTTCATCACCAATAACCAAAACCCTCATCAAAAATCTGCATATACCTCATATATGATTCTCAAGCCATAAAATCATATTTTCTAATTTTCGTACCACACATAACATATTTAATTCATTTACTCATAACTTGTCCATTTTCATGAAAAATAACAAATCAGTTCCAAAAATATTTTTTTTTCTGGGATTTAGTAGAATATAGTCCTATATTGAACATATATTTTTCTCATAATTTTTAAAAGTCAATTACTATTTTTCACATGGCCAAAACCACCGAATATTTAAACATTTATCATAAATTGTACTTTTATCCAAAAATTCTGAAATTCACAGGGTATACTGATATCATATAGATGTACTCCCAATAAAAATTTCATCAATTTTGGAGTTAACCACAAGGAGTTATAAGCGATTACTTTTTAAAAATAGTCTTTTCTCATAAAATCCATAACTCTTAATCTATACATCCAACAACTGCCATTTTTAAACACAATCTACAAAACTCATCAAAATATCATTTCAAATTTTTCCAGAATTTTTGAAGGTTCAGAAGAATTTTGAAATAATAACTCTTAAAATCCCTTATTATCCCTTACCTCAAAACAGCAGTACCTCTGACTGGAATAACGCTGAACGAACTTGCACCGTATAGCAATACTCAAAGTATACTCAAAATACTCACAAGAATACGCTCGATAATATAGAGAGAGAAAACTTCAGTTTCTGGTGTGATTTTCAATTCTAACCTAAGCACCTATTTATAGGAAATTGCTTAGAACACCAAAGCAGAAAATTTAATTTAATATTATTATTATTATTTCTAAATTTTCCTACGTATGCCAACTGAATTCAGCCATCAACCACACATGCAAACCTTCTAGAAAAGTAATAAAAATGTTTTTCTCAAAAACAATATTTTAAACTTCCAAAAATCAATTATTTTGAACTCCGAAACTTCAATAATTCATAATAAATAGCCCTTTTGTTAGAAAATTCGAATCTCGCGATTTTTAATAGGAAATTCAATTCTCTACAACTTTGCAGAAGGAAGTTTTTCCAAATTCCAAACAGAAATTGACCGAAATCTATAAACGGACGATTTTACAGGCTATAATCAAATTTCAGTCAATAAATAGGGTCCACCGACACATAAAACATGCTTTAAATATTTTTGGTAACAAAAATACTCCTCCTCCACATATACTCATATACCCCACATTCATCGTAAAAATATCACCGTTAATATATTATTAAAATAATATATTTAAATGAATTATTTTATCAGAAAAAGATAAAATATTAATTTTCAATAATTGTCACAATAAAAATTTTCTCCATCTATATCCACAAAAAATCAATATTTTCCTTATCATATAAATTAATAATTTAATTATTCACAAATAATATTACAGAATCACAATACTGACAACCAGGCCGTTCCCAGGAAAGAGGGGGCTTTCCAATAAGAATTTCTTCTTACTGGCGCGCAATTAGGTGACCAAACCTCTCCTTAGACAGAACTTTCTAGACATTGCCAATAATGTTATCTAATAATATTATTCAGATAATATGAATTATTGCTTCGATAATGAAAAATATTGTGTAGTGACAATTATTGAAACAACAACAATATAAAATATCAACGCAGCAATTATTGAATCAATAACATAAAATACTGAACAGTAATTACTGTAACAATTATTGAGTAGTGCCTTCTTACGTAAGAGTCAATAATTGGTGCAATACCGTGTGCTACTGTGCAACAACGCGTATTACTTTACTTTACCCACCGGGTATTCCAACAGTGTTAACAGTAACGACTACGCCGTTATTTATAAAAAAACTTTAATTTGTCGTTTTCTTCATCCGACAGTTATTCTGTTACGGGGCCCACAAAAGGCTGCGCCGTCGTACGAATATTCCCCGACAGAAAGAATATTCCACGACCAAACGAATATTGCCCGACAACAATGAGTATTTTATAGCCACTTGCTTATTTTAAAAAAAAAAAATTCATATTTCACCCTTAACTTTAACCTTCTATCAATTTAACCATTTACTGAATTGTAATTATAAGAAAAATTGAATACTTTTATTTCATAAAATTCGGGGTCTTACAATCTCCCCTCCTTATGAAATTTCGTCCCCGAAATTTACGTACCTGGTATTTCGAAAAGTTGAGAATACCTTGCTTTCATTTCAGATTTTATTTCCCGAGTCATTATGATTTCTCCAGTGCTCATCTCCCGTGATAACTTCATTTGCGTTCCTCATTTGTTGGGAAGTCATGACAACCGCTATCCCTTGAACTACTCGGCTTTGACTTGTCTGGGGCAGCATTTGGCGTCATCACTACCGTTGGAATATACTTTTCTATAGGGCATATTCCTCCCTCAACTGCCTCTTCGTACTCCTGATTCATGATCTGAATCATCAATCTTCAATCCATATCAAATTCAGGTTGACCGTTCTGTACAGGATAATTCAAAACTCGATGTTGAGTTCTCCCAATTGCTTTCCAAAAAGAGAAATTCATATCATCTATTTTAGCCTTCTTAGATCGGACAACTCTTTCCACAATATCCACGTGTCGTGTGGCTTTTACCCATGCATCACTCATTCTTACTCGTTCAGTTTTTTCTTCTTTCAGCTCAGATTCCATCTTTATCATCTTATACTTTGCCAAAGAATGCTTCTGTTCAAGCATCACATATCTGGTAACACATGCTTGAATTGTTGCATCCTTTTGCTCCACGACTGCCTGCAATTTTTCAGCCTGCTCTTCTAACTCATGAATACGATTTTGCAATTCTACATTTTGATCATAAAATACCTCTAATAAACTCTCCTCAGGTACCTCTTCTTCCTCTTCTTCCTCACTCTCAGCTGTTACTTCTGTGACTATCTCGGGTGCAACTATAAATTCTTCACTCACCACATGGATATCTCTAATTCCTTCTTCGTCTGTCATCACATTAGTGATTAGAGGTATCCCAACAGTCTCATTCACTCCATTGTTAGCATTCTCAGCTGCCATTCTCAAATACTGCCATAAAACAAGGGTTAATTAAGCAAATTAACATATCACATAATATCCGTATATTATGTCCGACCAATAATTAAGCTTAGGTAGGACATACTAGCGAAGGATTTACTCATCTCTCCCCTCCTAGTTCTATTCCCCGATCTCCGCCAGAGATCATATCCCTAAGCTCTGATACCAACTGTGACGCCCCCAAAATAGGTCCATTCCATCCAACCCATTCTGAGTCGCCAAATACATGGTACAGAAAACAACTACAACTTTATTACAACAATTGTCGTGCAAAATACAACAACACATATACTGTGAGTTTGGATACAAATATATATCAACTGTGACTTATGTCCCAACCGTGGACAACACCTCATACTGACACCTTACATAAAGGTATAGTCGAAAACTGTTTTTGAAATTAGAATCTTTGGGAAGTGCTCAAGGAAACCTTCGTACATGGGAGGCCATGCATCTAGGTTATTATAGATATCATATGGCCACAAAATTATCCTTGGTTGACCCAATAGACCCCAAAGAAAAACAAGAAGATTACTATCATATTCTTCCCAATGGCAAGTCTTCTCCTGACATATCATTATCTCCACTGTCTCTAATTGAGAGTTATATTTCAAATAGACTCCGAGATCATATAGATAGTGTTGATAGATATACTCAGCAAGTGGATGAGCACATCCATGTCTTATGATAACACGAGGTGGTATGTCATTAGACATCTTGTATGACAGTGGCAAAACACCCTTCCAAGTTAAATTCACCTCACCCTCAACATCTATAGACCACCGTTCTATTCCCTTGTTATTTCCCCGCTTGACCCAGCTACACTCGTATTACCTGAAAGGAATTGTGAAGCAAAAGGGTGAGCACAACTAGCTCAGTAAAGAATGTCATGACTAAAGATAATTAAATTATCAATAGCCTTCATCAATAATAAATCAGAGATTTAGAACATATGGTAGATAATAAAAATTTCAACCATAGTTGCAGCGGAATGAGCAATCCATTAGAAGAGTCAAATAGACTATAAAATCTATTATCTTCTCCATGTTAAAAGTCCATCAACAATGTTTTATCCCTATAACATCAATCAACAATTCCTGTCCACAATCACATGTATAACTCATAATCGTAATTGTTGTTCTAAATTCCTTTTCTCATCCAGGACAAAGATAATTTTTATCACTTGTCTTTACCTGAAATATCAAAGATCATGGTTATACCAAATCACAGTTCCTGTTCATAATCATACTAATAAATTCATCTTTGCACTACGGCCAAAGATATACATCAATAAGTCATCTTTGCACTACAGGCCAAAGATATTCATCAACAAGTCATCTTTCCACTACAGGCCAAAGATATTCATCAACAAGTCATCTTTGCACTACAGGCCAAAGATATTCATCAACAAGTCATCTTTGCACTACAGGCCAAATATATTCATCAACAAGTCATCTTTGCACTACAGGCCAAAGATATTCATCAACAAGTCATCTTTGCACTACAGGCCAAAGAGAACCCTAGTCATGATCATACCAATAATCTATCCATCTTTACACTCCAGTGAAAGAGAATTTCAACATCAGGGTTATAAAAATGTTATATATGATAATAAAATCAATATAATCAATATATAGTTTTAATCTCCAGAGTAATATTCATAAATCAACTATAATTTGGTTAGAAAAAGAAACCAATTTTGTCATGAAGAGTAACTCATGAATAGTAACTTCGTGAATAGTAACTCGTGAATAGTAACTTCGTGAATAGTAACTCATGAATAGTAACTCATGAATAGTAAACCCGACTCAAAAAGGTAGAAATCCCATAATAAAATTCATACCAATATTTCAGTATAATGATATTGAAAGAATAATATTTTTTTAAGCTTATAAACAATTTATTTTAATTGTTTACACTTTACTAAAAAATGCATTTAATCATTCTAAAATGCCAAACTCATAAGATTTCATCACCAATAACCAAAACCCTCATCAAAAATCTGCATATACCTCATATATGATTCTCAAGCCATAAAATCATATTTTCTAATTTTCGTACCACACATAACATATTTAATTCATTTACTCATAACTTGTCCATTTTCATGAAAAATAACAAATCAGTTCCAAAAATATTTTTTTTTCTGGGATTTAGTAGAATATAGTCCTATATTGAACATATATTTTTCTCATAATTTTTAAAAGTCAATTACTATTTTTCACATGGCCAAAACCACCGAATATTTAAACATTTATCATAAATTGTACTTTTATCCAAAAATTCTGAAATTCACAGGGTATACTGATATCATATAGATGTACTCCCAATAAAAATTTCATCAATTTTGGAGTTAACCACAAGGAGTTATAAGCGATTACTTTTTAAAAATAGTCTTTTCTCATAAAATCCATAACTCTTAATCTATACATCCAACAACTGCCATTTTTAAACACAATCTACAAAACTCATCAAAATATCATTTCAAATTTTTCCAGAATTTTTGAAGGTTCAGAAGAATTTTGAAATAATAACTCTTAAAATCCCTTATTATCCCTTACCTCAAAACAGCAGTACCTCTGACTGGAATAACGCTGAACGATTTGCACCGTATAGCAATACTCAAAGTATACTCAAAATACTCACAAGAATACGCTCGATAATATAGAGAGAGAAAACTTCAGTTTCTGGTGTGATTTTCAATTCTAACCTAAGCACCTATTTATAGGAAATTGCTTAGAACACCAAAGCAGAAAATTTAATTTAATATTATTATTATTATTTCTAAATTTTCCTACGTATGCCAACTGAATTCAGCCATCAACCACACATGCAAACCTTCTAGAAAAGTAATAAAAACATTTTTCTCAAAAACAATATTTTAAACTTCCAAAAATCAATTATTTTGAACTCCGAAACTTCAATAATTCATAATAAATAGCCCTTTTGTCAGAAAATTCGAATCTCGCGTTTTTTAATAGGAAATTCAATTCTCTACAACTTTGCAGAAGGAAGTTTTTCCAAATTCCAAACAGAAATTGACCGAAATCCATAAACGGACGATGTTACAGGCTATAATCAAATTTCAGTCAATAAATAGGGTCCACCGACACATAAAACATGCTTTAAATATTTTTGGTAACAAAAATACTCCTCCTCCACATATACTCATATACCCCACATTCATCGTAAAAATATCACCGTTAATATATTATTAAAATAATATATTTAAATGAATTATTTTATCAGAAAAAGATAAAATATTAATTTTCAATAATTGTCACAATAAAAATTTTCTCCATCTATATCCACATAAAATCAATATTTTCCTCATCATATAAATTAATAATTTAATTATTCACAAATAATATTACAGAATCACAATACTGACAACCAGGCCGTTCCTAGGAAAGAGGGGGCTTTCCAATAAGAATTTCTTCTTACTGGCGCGCAATTAGGTGACCAAACCTCTCCTTAGACAGAACTTTCTAGACATTGCCAATAATGTTATCTAATAATATTATTCAGATAATATGAATTATTGCTTCGATAATGAAAAATATTGTGTAGTGACAATTATTGAAACAACAACAATATAAAATATCAACGCATCAATTATTGAATCAATAACATAAAATACTGAACAGTAATTACTGTAACAATTATTGAGTAGTGCCTTCTTACGTAAGAGTCAATAATTGGTGCAATACCGTGTGCTACTGTGCAACAACGCGTATTACTTTACTTTACCCACCGGGTATTCCAACAGTGTTAACAGTAACGACTACGCCGTTATTTATAAAAAAACTTTAATTTGTCGTTTTCTTCATCCGACAGTTATTCTGTTACGGGGCCCACAAAAGGCTGCGCCGTCGTACGAATATTCCCCGACAGAAAGAATATTCCACGACCAAACGAATATTCCCCGACAACAATGAGTATTTTATAGCCACTTGCTTATTTTGAAAAAAAAAATTCATATTTCACCCTTAACTTTAACCTTCTATCAATTTAACCATTTACTGAATTGTAATTATAAGAAAAATTGAATACTTTTATTTCATAAAATTCGGGGTCTTACAATAGTATTAGTAGTTCTCACTATTCTGTTAAATAGCGTGACAATAAATGTATTGAGGACTCCTTTGAGTGTGGATATTGTCTAGATGACAATATTCTTTTTAAAACTCTCAATTTATGTTTTGTCGTATTTTACACGACTGTTGTATAATTAGTTTGTATTTGTATTCAGTACCTTGTATGTGACGACCCAAGATAGGTGATGTATACCTATTTTGGGAACGTCACAATTATACCCGTATTGACTCGTGACTGAACTTTCTAAATGAAACCAGCACTTCCTTATACATCCAGAAGAAAATCTCTTGAATGCACCAGGCCAAAGTGTTCGTAAGTTGATCCGAGAATAGCCTTATCGTTCAACAAAAAAGAAGTAAAAGGGTTGGCATAGTTGGAATATAAAAATACTTTATGCATTGTTTTTCCAAGGAAAATATATAACTTTCTTCTCAAAATCCTCTTGAATTGGGCATCAGATTATTGTGTTCGTCTTGGCTGAGTAACATGTATAGGTTGTTCTTAGCTTGTAAGATCCTTCTTAGCTTCTAATCTCAATTCGAACAGGTATTATTTTATTTTTTTTGCATAGATTCATCCCTTGAGCAATATGATGCAGATAGAATAAGTTGTACTCAACACAACTAACACATTAATTACGTATATACCCCCCAGAAAGCAGTTTCTTATTCCTACACCAAGTCTAATCAATATAAATAAATGTTCAAACATAGATGGTACAATTTATGCCACATGGAATTGGAGTCCTTCTTTGAGTGCGGAGAACTGGAGAAGCGTCCGACACTAGACTCTCCTATATATTTTACACTATTCTTGGACTGTCCAACAATCACATATTCACATTTCGATATCTTACACTATTTTGGACTGTCCAACAATCATATTCATACCCGTGTGAACTTATCTGGGCTTAGGTACTTCACTCTCAACTGAGGAGTCCATTTAACACAAATACAACGCATAAAAGCAACAAATAGCATGTTATATGAAATGGTCAATACAAAATAATATATATATATATATATATATATATATATATATATATATATATATATATATATATATATATATATATATATATCAAGCTCTGATAGATTGGACTTTTGAAGAACTCAACCTCACAGAACCCAATCTCATGTTAGGCTCAATTTTCTCAAACCAAAATCAACCCAATTTCTAAATAAGGTTGCTAAGGTCCTGTTATATCTGGACTGGCTCAGGCTCATCTTGGTTTATCCAGCCCACATTGCACTTTCTTCTCAACCTTATCATGGGAACAATCAACAACTAAACATCAACATTCACTATCCAGGGTCGATCGTATTACAACATTACAAGAGAAATCGATGTTTGAAAACACTAGCAGCAGTAAATTCATTGTTGTGAGAGCATATTATCCGGATTGGTATTAAAAATTAAGGTACAATTCCAACAAGAATATATGTACATCAATTATCAAGACGAAGTAACTGACTCACTTCAATCTTTTTGTATGCTATCTGATTGTGCTTAAATAATGGAGCTAAAAAATCTGAGGGCACCAATCTCGTGTACTAATAAGGTAATGTCGAGGTAAAGCTAATACTCTTGTTTCCCACTGCCACCACATGAACTACAAGATCGGGCAGAAGAGCACTTTGTACAGTAGGCCCATTTCTTAGGAAGCCTGTAAAAGTTTAACTACTTTATAAAATTATGTGATCCCAGAAAAAGAAAGAAAAAAGGATAGAAAGAGGGAAGAGAGATAGTGAGTACCCCGCTGTGTATCTAGTAGCCATATTCTTAGCACTAAGTCTTGCTTTCTCGGCAGTTCCCTCTGAGACTCTCTTCAGCACAAACCCTTCACCTTTACATTCTGAACAAATACCTGAACCACCACAGTCTTCGCAAGTTTTTAACGGTATCTGTGCTTCAAGATAGACCAAAATTAGAAAGATAGTAAAGGACTACACCAAATTGTGGAAGTACATAAATTGCTGATGTTTTTATTTTTCCTTTTCCTTTTTCGTATTGAATTATATGTAATCATTGATAAATGAGTGAATGACATTACTTATCAAGTTATTGGTCTTTCCTCCTTTTTGCAATAAATCATTTAACATTATTATTTAATCTAGAAGATATAAATAAGGCTATAAAATATGTACATATCTTATTAATTGCTAGTATAGCTTTTCAAAGCACAACACATGCTTTTCCTTCACAGCAAATATCCAAAATTATTATTATTATTATTATTATTATTATTATTATTTAAGTAATTAGAAATTATAAAATTTAGTACTTGTGTTATCATCATTCAAGAACATTCTAAAACGCTCACATCCGATCTAAGTTTTCCCCTACCTAGTGCCAAAGACTTCCCATCTGTCCATATTATACCCCCTTCAAAGTGCCCTTCCACTTCCTCTAAATTTTAGGCTTTTAGCCAAATTTACACAACTCTTTATCGTCAACTAAAAAATGTTATTGGTAATCAGGTAAAACATTGAAGTGTAAAAATATGTTTTAAGAATAAATATGGCAGAGGGAAGGCAATGACCACCAAAAGAAAGAAGGAACTCTATGTCATATAGAACCAAAACCAAATGGCTTCAAGTTAAAAGATAACTCTAAGATGACATTTTCATGTCAAATATAACGAAAACAAATGTTGGCTAAACATAAGAGTGGTTATGGTTACTGCTCATTTAGGCTTTATCATGTAGAAGATCACTTAATGATTTCAGACCGATGTGTTCTCAGAAATTTTTGAACCTTTTGAGTGAGCATGTTCCTGAATAAACCCTAGGCTCAAAAAGAATTCTTTATGTATTATGAGAAAACATCAACAATAACATGGTTGATTGGAAAAGGCACCCTACTACTGCATCACTAACAGTTCTTGATACGAGAATCCTAGTAACTTCATTGTCATCTGTAGTAGTTCTCTAAATTTCATTATTCATGTACTCACAGATCTGCATTTTTATCAACTGCCTAAGTAAAACATGTACCTCAGTTGCTTCAGAAGCTCTGGTTCTTCCCACAAGAAGGGTAGCTGCTGCACCAACGACAGTGGCAGCAACTGCAATAGAGGCAGCTGTTTCTGGTATTTACAAACAGGAATATTTTTTTACAAAATTTTATTAAAATAGAAAGACTCAATCAGAAAATAACTATAATTTGTTTCATCCTTCATAAAGTGCCTCTAAGCTACCATAGAGGGTTCAAATGTATTGCAGAGCCAAGTAACTGGTCTAGAATCAAGAAAATAATAAATGTTGGCTTGAAACACAAATAAGTTATGTAACAAATAGGTAACTTGAGGATAAGGATGTTCAATAACCTTCAGCTATCTGAAGAGAGATAGAGCATGATGAAAAAAATGAATGATGTATTAGTCTGCGTGCATGAAGAAAACCTGGTGGCGATTACATCCCTAACAACCTAATTTGATGATACCAATATAATAGGCTTAACTAAATGGTGATGAGCATATGCTATAGCCATACTACACACACTAAAATCAAGTTACAAATTGTGCACATGTTCCATGATGACAGTTCCTAAACTGCAAAGTGAAATACAGTATATTAGGCGGCCGTCGTAAATATTAAGAAGTTTGTTCTCAACCATGTTATGTTCCAAATTTAACAGATTTGAGCAAGAAACTCAGTCATGACAAAAATTAGCGAAATTCCCAATGAAGTATATATTCAATGTATGCGGAACCAAGAATGGATCAACTTAAGAGATTTTTCATGTAAGCAATAATTGGGAAACTGTATTACGGTAGGCTTCCCATAATACATTGCCAACCTCATGAGGAACTCGTATGTAACAATAGTAGTTTTTAAGTCCTAATTTTTGCATTTCCCTTAGTAATACCTAACCAATCTGAAAATCAAAAACAATGTCAATCTTCTTATTATCAGAAAATTATTTTAAACTATCAAGTCTAGGTTTGTCATATGCAAAGTAGGGGAAAATAAAGTTATATGTCAATAAAATGACTTTCTTTTTTCAGGAGATGTACTGTTAATTATTGATGGGATCCTAATTAAAATGTACAGATGCAAGGATCAGCATTTTCGCCATCCCCAATAAAAAGGATTCTTACGGTAGTTCTACCATACCTAAATTTCCATCTAACTAATTCCCTAGAACTAACACTGTGTTTGTGAGTTTTAAAAATGAGAGAAAAGAAAGGAGGAGGAGGAGGGGAATTTGAGAGATTTTTGTGGAGAGAAAAGAAAGGAGAAGGAAGGAGATATTGTAAAAAAATTCTCCTAAAAAATTTCCTCCCAAACTTTGGAAGATTTGGAAGGAAATTTATCAAAGATTTAGATGACAAATTAAAATACCAAAATAGTTATCAAATGTAGATAAATGTAAGTAAACTAGTACACTCTTTTAATTAAAATTTCCTTAAAAAACTCACAAATACAAAGAAAAGAAAGTTTCTTTCAATCTCTTTTTCTGTTATAAATTTTAAATTCTTTTCTTTTCTTTTCTCTCCAGACTTACACAGTTTGACAAGATATTAGAAGCATAATAAATAAAGACCTTCCTCCATAAAATTAACAATCGATTGATATGGTTATTTCACTAAATTTCAAGAACCCAATTTCAAAATGATACTAGAATACTCCATTCATAAAGCCCCCAGCTATATTCTGTGTTCTTAATTATTACTCCTAACATCAACATTTCAATATCATCAACCACCTGTTTTACAATGATTTCAATATTTCAAAAAATTTCATAATTGGATATTACAACAAGAAATCAACGCGGAAGAGAGAGAGATATGAGTTTGTTAGTTTACTCGTAAATGGTAGATTCTGCAAAGTGAGCTCCATTTTTAGTAGCGCTGCGCTCTGAATTTGTAACTGAACAGTCGGAACTGAATTGTTCCTCTTCTAACTTATCTAGATTTTCTTATCTTTTTCAATGACAACCATACCCTTCACAAGTAGCAATTCGGTTATAACCGAATCTAATAGTTTTTTTGAGTTATAACCGAATTGTTCTTATTTTTATCAAAAACCGAATAACTTAAATTCGGTTATTTCAATTAATAACCAAAATTATATTCAAACAAAACGAATACATAATATGCAACAGCAACGTGAATAACAAGGTTAACAAAGTTTAATGTTCCAAATTCTTTTAGCCGCTTCTGGATCTTCAGAACCAGATGGTAATCTGAACATGCAGTAGGATATCATTTCTTTAAAAGTTGCCATTTCTTTTGTGATTATTTTATGTTCTGAACTCTTTTTCCATTAATATAAATGATTTAACAAGATATCAAAATTGGATTAAGATTTTACAACCTAATAAAAGAAAATAATGGGAAAGAAATTGGAGCTTATACGTGTCTAAGGGCGGAGACACATTTGGGATGGGGTGGACTGTAACTCGGATGAAGTTTTTGACAAATATTTAGTGCTTATATATCTTCAATAGCCCATCAAAGCTGAAAATTGAATTGGGAAGGAATTGAAGCTTATTTTCGACAAGAGGAAACTGATTTTAGCTAATATCAAAGCATATAACAAGAATTTTTATAAAAAGTACAAAATAAGTTTTAGTTCATTTATGAAATTAAAGCCATAGTGTTGATTTTGCTATGTTAGCTATAAGCATTTGTGAATTGTTTGTGGAAATGAGAATATATATGGTGGAGTAATAAGGAAAAAGAATTGAAAAATTCTTGGCTTAATCATTTCTAAATGGTTATGAGATTTGTCTTTTAAAGTTATACACTTCACATGTTTGATTAAATTCCTCTTAGAGGCTGTGAAGTTTTAAAAGTGAAAACTTGATGTTATTGTAAACAAGAAAGCTTATCTTTATAAAATATATGTGTCTCAAGTGGCTTAATTGGATTAGAAATGATTTAGAAGAAAGTTTAATTGAATTGAGTAATTTTGGTTTGGTTAAAAACCTAATGTGGCTGAGCAGTTTTGAGCCCATATAGAACCTATGTGAAAACATTTATTTGGATTGGTTTCTATTTTTTTTAAATTGTATGTCATACCTTCTACAACATGTTAAAAATTGGTTCTAATTGGATGTATAGGTTGAGTTAGAAAATTGCAAAGTGACTATGAAAAAATGCAAAATATGAGAATTCTAGGCTGAAGCCCAACGCTGCAGCATTGAAATAGAGCGCCGCGGCTCTGGTCCCCTGCACTAATTTTTAATTCTTGTTTTGATTTTGTAATCCATGAGGAAAAAAAAATTCCTGACTCCGCCCAGTGTGGATGCTTAATTAGTATAAAAATTGATTTTTTGTAAGGGTTTAACTGATTTTCATTTTGACCTATTTGGATGCTTACTATAAAATTTGAAATTCTTTTAAGATTTCTTTTCTTTCTACCGCAACTGCTATCTCAGTTTCTCATTCTCTCTGCCCAGTGCCCACTAGTATTCCTATCTCTCACTAGCTACACCATATAATCCCATCTGCGGCAACCTTCAAGCTTCAATTCCTCATTGCTCCTCTTTTAATTTAAAGGTTTATGAACTTTTAGTATTTTTCTTTTTTAGTGACTTTGAAACCGGTTGAATTTAAACTTTTCTATTCATTATATACATCCCCAACTTTAAGTTTCTAGAAACAGATGTATTGAATCATATATTGTTTTACCGTTGTTAATTTCTTTTCAACTTGATACGTTCCTATAAATCAAGTCGAGCTGAGTATTAAATTGTTCAAATTTGATTTACAAAATTTATCGAGTATAAAATAAAGTTTGATTGAAACTCGTTTAACTACCGAATGAGCACGATCTCGAATCAAGTCCAAGCAGTTTTAACTTTTAAATATCAATAAAAAATTACAACTTGAGAATGTTCGAGTAATTTATCGAATTTTAAAATTTAATTATATTTGAATCATTTATATTTTGAGTCGAGTTCGAATCGAACTTTATTCGAACAAATACGAACTGAGCTCGATTGTTTGCTCATTTTAGAGCATTATACATCCCCAACTCCAATTTAAGGAATATTTTACTATTTTATTCTCTTTAATTTAATTATTTTGTATTTATCTATTTTGTCCTTCAAATTTCTATTGTATTCGTAATTACAAATGTAACGTGTGTGCGAGCTCTATATTCACAAAAAATAGTAAATTTAAATTTTAAAGATTGAAGATCCTACAACCTACACCATATAAAATGGTTCCAATAAAATATGGCATTCTTTTTCTACTAACATTGACAAAGAAAGACAAAATAAAGAAAGCTTAATTGCAACATCCATAACAGGACAGAGAATTATTATAAAGAAGCCGCTAGCTGCTTTTATGGGCTTACCGGAAAAATATAAGTTGGGTTGTTCTTGGCCTTCGGCCGGATGGTGTTTCTAGACATATATAAACAGCATTAAACAGTATACACAGAAACCAAATATAAAATAAAAAACAAAAAAATGAAAGATATTGAGCAGTAAAAAATAATAATACTGTAAGTTCAATTAATATTGCAAGTCACCAATACAAAACTATATTAGAACTATGCATTTGTGATTAGTGAGTTTTAGACCCATGAATTGAGTGTGTTTGAACTTAATCTTTTGTATGTTTTTAAGTGTTTGTGTCTATTCATGGATGTTTTACGTTGTTTTGTAGGAATTGGGACAAAAATTACTTGGATCGACGTTTGGGGTTGCTAGATTCGTATTATCGACTTGCCATTTACAAAGCAACTACTTCAGGGCCAATTTCAACATTTCTCTTGACCTTATTTCGAAAAACTTAAAGAATGAAATTTATAGATCTACTTCTCCTCTTTACGGAACATCTTGAATCATCAAAATCAGAGTCCGAAAAAAGAAGTTATGGTCATTTTCCCAAAGAACGTCAGAGCAGAAAATTTTCAGAAAAGAGACCAGCGTGGTGCAGCGCCGTGAAAAGCGCTGGGGAAGGGTCTGGTCAAGCTTGGACGCGTTTTGGGGCGAATTTTGACACTTTTTTAACTCCAAATTGGATTGAGTTTGTTCCTAAACTAAAAATTGGACTGGTAACCTATAAATACATGATGTAAGACATAAAATAAAGAGAGATTACATAGATTAGATTAGAGATACACTCCATTAGATTATGAATTCATTCATAAACCCTAGTTCTTATTTAACCATTGGAGATTGAAACAACTTGAAGAACACTGAAGATTCAAAGTAGGAGTGGAAGATGAGTCTCAAGACTACTGACAAAAGATTTTATTCTCTTCTCTAATCTTACTTTTATCTTTTAATGTTTATTCAATTGTGGATTCTAGATTTTAATTCAATGACAATGAACTAAATTCTTGTTTAAGATTGCAACGGATCTTATTGCGTAACTTATTTTAGTATGCTTCTTTATTCATTATTGTGATCTATTCTAGGGATTGTCTACTATGATTTGCGCATAATTGTTTAATTGTCTAGCTAACAATTACCATGATAATTTATATGAATTCGGGAGATGAAATATAGATTTAGATCTGATCATAATAGCATGTGATTGTATTTTTTGCATGGTGTTGAAATTCATGATTTGTGTTTAGGATAGGGATATGCCTTTACGCCGCGTGTAATCTGATAAGAAACATGTGCTTTAAATCCACTTTAATTGTAATTCACATAGGAATATAGTGAATTAGTTAATTAGGGTGTTTGATTCAATTCTATCAACTGTGAATTTGGATTAATATGTTTGTGATGCATCAGAAGGTGGTTATAAATACTAATAAGTTCCTGAATAACAATCCAGAATAGTGAACATAATTAATAAGAAGTTTTATTAATTTAAATGAAGCAATAAGTGAAATTGTAATATTAAATCTCCATAATCTGATTTTTAACTAGTAGTAATTAGAATTAGTTTAATTAAATAATTTAATTCAAAACCCTAAATTGATTGTTTAAATAAAATTAGTTTGGTTAAGAACTAATACTTGGTGATTTTTATTAAATAATTACTCGTGGGAACGATACTCTACTTACATTTTATTACTTGTTGACCGTGTATACTTGCACGAATGTTTTGATTACGAAATTGATCAACAATTTGTCACTGCAGTGTATCTTGTTAATCGTATGCCCACATCCACACTTTCCATTTTTTCTCCTTATGAGTCACTATTCCGCTCTCCACTAAACTACACAAAGCTCTGTATTTTTGGTTGTTTATGCTATTCATGGCTTCGTCCCTATTCTAGTCACAAACTTGAGTCTCGCTCCATCCCTTGTGTGTTTGTTGGGTACTCCCTCACCCAAAGTGCCTATCTCTGTCTTGATCCTTTTACTTCAATCAATACATTACGTCATGTCCGATTCTTGGAATCTATAATTTTTTTCATTCAAATCCATTCAAAGTCATCTAAGTCGTCCAAGCCCCGACACACTCCCAAATTGTAACACCCCCAAAATAGGTTTACACAACCTATTCTGAGTCGCCAAATACATGGTATAGAAAATAACTACAACTTCATTATTATAATTGTCATGCAAAATACGACAACACATATGTTGTGAGTTTAAATACATATATTATCTTCTAGACAATATCCAAACTCAAATAAGTCCTCATTATAATTATTGATACACTATTTTGCAAAATAGTTATGACTGCTAAAACAACTGTCTTGAACTATCACTCCACACCCCGACTAATTTCCACTATATTCTCGCCTCCTAAGAAGAAAAATAGAACAAAAAGGAAAATGGTGAGCTCAACTAGCCCAGTAAAGAATATTATGACTAAGATAATAAAAAACAGATTATCGTTAGCCTTCAATAAATCAGATAAAATATAATGGACAATAAGTTTTAGATCAATATTCGCAGCGAAAATAACAATTCATTAAAATAGTTAAGTAGAGAATGAAGTCTACTATCTTCTATGATTTAAAAGTCAATCATCAATATTTTATCCCTGTAACGTCAATCAATATACATCTTGAATCAAATATTCATCTTTGCACTACGGGCCAAAGATATTCATTCGTATCCCTAGTTGGTCATGGTCATCTCAACACCTGTCCATCTTTGCACTACGGGACAAAGATATTCATCAGATAATCATTCATCTTTGCACTACAAGCCAAAGATATCCAGTTATATTACCATCTGAGGATGATGAAAATATTTTAAAGAAAACGAATCCAGTGACATAAAAGGACAAAAATTAGGGATTCATACTTTAGTTTATCCAAATTCAAAGATATTCCATAATAAACAATTGTGGAGCAAAATTCAAGTAGAGCAAAATTCAAGAATGAAGATCAAAACATGGATACAATCAAATATAGTAACCATAATAGAAAACTTGGATAAAGAAAAAAAATTTAATTTTTCTATGAGTAGTGTCGTATACGGGAATAGTAACCCCGACACGAAAAGGCAAAAATTTCACAAGAAAAATCATACTTTGTGAATAGTACTATATTTATGAATAGTGTCGTATACATGAATAGTAACCTCAACATAAAAAGATAAAAATTTCATAATAAAATTCATACCTATATTTCGGTATAATGATATTGAAAAAATAATATCATTTACGAAAAAAATAACATCCCTTATCTCAAAAGATAAGTACTTCTAACTAAAATATCGGATATAATCCTGAAAAAAACTTGCACTGCTTATCAACTCTCAAAGTATTTAAATACTCACAAAAATATGATCGATATTATAGAGAAAGAAAACTTCTGATTCTGGTGTGATTTTATTTTTAACTAAGCACCCTATTTATAGGAAATGCTTAGCATACCAGGATTGACAAAATCCCTACGTAGGCTTCTAAGCATCCATCTTTGAAAAATGAGCACAACACTTTTGAAATAAATCTCAACACATTTCACACCAACAAAGGACAAGAGTGGGGCTCACCCATTTTAGAAAATCTCCACCAAAATATTTTAAATTTAAATAATATTCAGAAACTTCAATAATTCATAATAAATAGCCCTTTATCAGAAAAATTTGAATTTTATGTCCATTTCATATGAAATTTAATTCTCTACAACTTTGTAGAATAAAGTTTTTCCAAATTCTGAATGAAAAATGACCTAAATTTACATACAGATGATTTTTTCAAACCCCCATACTGACAAAAAATATACTAATAAAGACCTCCGTATACCAACTTTTAAAAAAATCAACAATCAACATTTTACAACAACAAGTGGGGCCCACCAACTTATAAAATATGTTTTTAGCATTTATTGTAACAAAATCAATTCGGACCCAATTTTCTCTCTTTCTTCTCATTTTATTCATATACCGTGAATTTAGTTTAAAAATATCACCAGTATTATATTATTGTATTATCACATTATACATTTATAATATAATATAATGATATATTTGAATAAATTATTTTATCAGAAAATATAAAATATCAATTTTTAACAATTGTTACTTTTCTAAAAATTTCTCCATTTATATTCACATTAAATAAATATTTCATTATCATATAAATCATTAATTAATTATTCATAAATAATATTACAGAACCACAATATTGACAATTAGGTCGTTCCCATGAAAGATGGGGCTTTCCGATAAGGATTTCTCCTTATTGACACGCAATTAGGTGACCAAACCCCTTTCCTAGACAGAACTTCCTTAGACATTGCCAATAATGCTATCTAATAATATTATTCAAATAATATGAATTATTGATCTGATAATGAGAAATATTGTACAGTGATAATTATTGAATCAATAATATAAAATATCAATGTAGTAATTATTGAATCAATAAAATAAATTATTAAACAGTAATTACTGTAACAAATATTGAGTAGTGACTTCTTACGTAAGAATCATTAATTTGTGCAATACCGTGTACTACTGTGCAACACTGCATATTACTGTATTTTAACCACCGGGTATTTCAACAGTGTTAACGGTAATTGTGATGCCTCCAAAATAGGTCCACACGACCCATTCTGAGTCGCCAGATATCACACTATAAAAATTATTTACAAACTTCATTTATACAACTGTTGAACTGTCGTGCAGAATACGACCACGGTTAAACTGTGAGTTTTAATACAAATGTATGTAACTCTCATAGTGCCTCGACCACAACCTTACAATAGTATTTTACATAAAAGTACAATCAATAACTGTTTTAGAAATTAAAATATTTGGAAAATACTCAAGGAAACCTTCGTACATGGGAGGCCATGCGTCTAGGTTATGATAGATATCATATGTCCACAGAATTATCCTTGGTTGACCCAATAGTCCCCAAAGAAAAACAAGAAGATTGCTATTATATTCTTTCCAATGGTGAGTCTTCTCTTGACTTATAATTATCTCCATTGTCTCCAATTGAGAATCATATTTCAAACAAACTCCAAGATTATATAGGTAGTGCTCGTAGATATACTCAGCAAGTAGATGTGCACAACCCTGTCTTATGATAACACGAGGTTGTATGTCATTAGACATCTCATATGATAGTGGCAAAACACCCTTCGAAAGTTGGGTTCACCTCACCCTATTCGGTTCACCAAAATTAAATATCAAATGACGTATACAATACGACAAACTTATCTAAAGTTCTCAATAAAATTATTTCCATACTATTTAGGGAGAACGTCAACAGCTATAGACCACCGTTCTATTCTCCTGTTACCCCCGCTCGACCCAGCTACACTCTTATTACCTGAAAGGAATTGTGAAGCAAAATGGTGAGCACAACTAGCCCAGTAAAGAATATCATGACTAAAGATAATTTACATCATCAATAGCCTTCATCAGTAATAAATCAGAGATTTAGAACATATGGTAGATGATAAAACTTTTCAACCATAGTTGCAGTGGAACGAGCAATCCATTAGAAGAGTCAAATAGACCATCAGGTCTATTATCTTCTCCATGTTAAAAGTCCACCAATAATATTTTATCCCTGTAACATCAATCAACAATTTATGTCCACAATCATATGAATAACTCATAATCATAATTGTGATTCTAAATTCCTTTTCGCACCCAGAACGAAGATAATTTTCATCACATGTCTCTACCTGAAACATCAAAAGTCATGGTTATAACAAATCACAATTCTTGTTCATAATCATACTAATAAATTCATTTATGCACTACGGGCCAAAGATATTCATTAAAAAATCATCTTTGCTCTACAGGCCAAAGACATACAACTGTATTATAGAAGAGTCAAGTAGAGCATAATATCTACTATCTTCTACGAATTAAAAGTGTATTATCAATATATTATCGCTGAGACTCAGCTTAATAATTAATCCACATCATCGAATCATCCTGTACTACGGCCAAGGATATTCGTGTTTTCAATTACGGTCACGATTATACCGAATAATTTCTGGTCATAATCATACCAAGTCCATCTATGCACTACGGGCCGAAGATGACTTTTACCACATCATTTGTAACATTACGGTCATGATTATACCTAATAATCCCTGGTCATAATTATACCAAGTTCATCTATGCACGTAAGCCACAGATGACTTTCAACACAATATAAGCATGAGGATCATGACAATGATATAAAGAATCAATCAAATGAGATAAATGATAAATATTAAATATTTATAATATAATTTATCCAGGGTTCAAGAATATCTTAATGTTATCAATCACTTAATAATCTCATAATCTAATATCATTAATATTATAACAATATTTTAATCATTTCTTAAACTTATAAACAATTTATTTTAATTGTTTACACTTTACCAAATAATGCATTTAATCATTCAAAAATGCCATACTCATAGGATTTCATCACCAATGATCAAATCCCTCATCAAAAATCTGCATATACCTTATATAGGATTTTCAAGCCATAAAATCCTATTTACCAATTTTTTTAACTTCACATAACATATTTAACTCATATGTTCGTAACTAAACCATTTTCATGAAAAATTACCAAATCAACTTATTATATTTCTATCCTTTGTCCAAACATATATACATATATTTCATACACAACAAGTATTTTTTTATAATTTTTCAACTCCCTTAAGTATTTTTTTAAAAATCAATTTCTAATTAATTCCTTAAGAAATTAGCTACCTCAAGTTTAACTCCAGAAATTCCCAAATCTTGGCAGGATCTTACACATGTTAACATAAGCTTCCAGTTTAAATTTCATGGTAATCGAAAAAACCTAAATATTGAAATAGTCATAACTTGCTCATTTTAAGTCAGAATAAGCTCATTTTTGGACAGGAGGTACTTTATACCATATATTTCCATGACCCAAAAGGCCGGAATTATTCTCACAAATTAAGTGGTTGAAACAACCCTTACAAAATTTTAGGTAGTAGCTTTTTCTCCCTTTTCACTTTTTCGTGCTTTGTTAAAAATAGTCCATACAAAAATCTACAACTCCTCTTTCGATGATTCCACTTGGAGATGTTAGAAAACTTATCATAATATCCTAAAAAAAATTTCAAGAATTTTTGAATGTCCGAAAAATTACGAAATTGTAAATGGATTTTAACCCGCCATGCGGTAATCCACGTAAACAGATCATTTCCACAATTTAATAAGGAATGAATACAAAGGATCCTTCACCATACATGCAGTAAACCACATAGACAGGTTATTCCAACAAAATAATAAGGAATAAAATAACAGAAGAATTCACCATGCATGCGATAGATCGCAAATACAGGTTATTCTCAACAGAATAATAAAGAATGGAACCAGGTCATGCGTAATCCACACAGACAGGATATTCCAACAGAATAATAAAGAATGGAACCAAGTCATGCGTAATCCGCACAGACAGGATATTCAAACAAAATACTACCTCCTTTCCTAAAAGATTGTCGTTTAAGGTTTTGGCACATGGATTAAGAAAGTATCATTTACCAAGTAAAATTTGTTTGAAATTCCATCACTACCCTTTTATGGGAAGTTGAAAACTATTAATACAAGGGAGAGAATTTCTTGGAACAATGAGAGAAGGTAGGGGTAATATAGAAAAATAAATAATTTATTCTCCTTGAAAGTTGTAAACGACAAACTTTTTGGAATAATTTTTTTTTCTAAAACAACAATCTTTTAGGAACGGAGGGAGTAATAAAGAATGGAATAACAACAGAAATCATCAGGCATGCAATAGACCGCACAGACATGTTATTTCAACAGAAAAATAAAGAATGGAACCAGGTCATGAGTAATCCGCACAGACATGATATTCTAACAGAATAATAAAGAATGGAATAACAATAGAAATCACCAGGCATGCGATAGACCACACAGACATGTTATTCCAATAGAATAATAAAGAATGGAATAACAGAAGAATTTCACCATGTATGTGGTACTTCGCATAGATAGGTTATTCCAACATAATAATAAAGAATGGAATAACAGAAGAATTTCACCATGTATGCGATACTTCGCATAGACAGGTTATTCCAACATAATAATAAAGAATGGAATAACAGAAGAATTTCACCATGTATGCGGTACTTCACATAGACAGGTTATTCCAACATAATAATAAAGAATAGAATAACAGAAGAATTTCACCATATATACGGTAGTTCGCGTATACAGGTTATTCTAACATAATAATAAGGAATGGAATAACAATAGCTCTCTACATGAATACGAAAGAAATAATACCACTTACCTCAGAAAAAAACTGGATATTGGAGTAGTGAAGTAACATACTTCTATTCTTCTTTCTCTTTATAATTTCTCTCTATAATAATTGCTCTATATCTTTAGTGAATTGGTGACAAATGAAGGAGGAATGAGCTTCTATTTATAGGAAAATATAGTTTCAATAATTGCACGTTTTGGGGCTCAAAATATTATAGTATAATACCTTCCTCTTTTTCTTCATTTTTAATTTAGTCCTGCAAGTATTATCAAACTTGCACCACCTCCCCTAATAGTAAAACATTTGACTCAATAGTAAAACATTTGACTCAATAATTCTAATCATGTGGAAAAAATAATTACAGTATAGTACCTCCATCTATACCTCCATTTTTAACTTAGTCATGCAAGTACTATCAATCTTGCACCAACTCCCCTACTAGTACAAGAATGTGACTCAATAGTACACACATGTGAACAAATAGTTATAATCATGTGAATCAATAGCAATTAATTGCTCATTTATCCGGTTAATTACCCGATTAATCAATATAACTTCCAGACATCAATTATTATCGAAATAAATGTCAATTTCCACTAACACTAACAATCCCAACACAATGGAAATATTTTTCTCAAAAATTTTATTTTTGAAATTTCAAAGTGTGACTTTTTCCGAAAGAGTCAACTGTTGACTTTTTGACCAAAAAGTCAACCCCAGTAAATTTTGTGTTTATAGTTTATTTCTACTAATTTCATCGTTTCGGACTCAAATATCACGTTCGCGTCTCCAAATTCAACTCCGAACTCAAATTTAATTTTTAATAACATTCATCATTAATATTATAACTCACAATATTTAACAACCAGGTCGTTCCCAGGAAAGAGGGGACTTTCCGATAAGGATTTCGCCTTATTGGCGCGCAATTAAGTGACCAAATCTCTCATTGACAGAACTTCTAGACATTGTCAATATTGCAAATAATAATATGAATAACTTTGTCGTCTCAATTATTGATTTAATAATATATAAAATATTATGCAGATGATACTGTGACAATAATTGAATCAATAATATGAGAGATATGATGCAGCAATTATTGTAGCAATAATTGAGTATAACTGAGTGATTTCTCACATAAGCATCAATAATCAATACCGTGTGCTACTATGCAACCACGCCTATTATTGTACTTTTATCAATTTAACCATTTACTAAATAGAATAATAATTATAAAAATTGAATACTTTCATTTCGTAAAATTCGGGGTCTTACAGTAACAACTACGCCGTTATTTATAAAAAAAACTCATACTTGTCATTTTCTTCATCCGACAGTTTTCCGTTACGGGGCCCACAAATGGCTGTGCGATCGTACGAATATTCTCCGACATCAAGAATATTCCACGACCAAACGAATATTTCCCGACAACAATGAGTATTTTATAACCACTTGCTTATTTAAAATATTTGCGCATTTTACCCATAACTAAACACATTAATCAAATCAACCCCTTACTATTTCAAAATAATAAATAGAGGAAATTCAATTTTTATAAAAATTTGATGTCTTACACAAATTGGTTTCCATCAGCGTCATTTCTTCCCGCCAACGCCAATTCCAGTCCAAAGGCCAGTCACTCGTAGTCAACATGGGATTTTCAAACCGAACAAGAAATACGATCTTCACGCCCATGTTCCTAAATCACCCTTACCTCGTAATCCAGTGTCTGCCCTTAAAGACCCAAATTGGAAAATGGTCATGGATGATGAGTATAATGCTCTTATTAAAATAAGACTTGGGATTTGGTGCCTCGTCCTCCTGATGTTAATGTGATTCGGTCTATGTGGATTTTTAGACACAAAGAAAAATCTGACGGTTCTTTTGAGAGGCATAAGCTCGTCTTGTAGGTGATGGTGCAAGTCAACAGTTTGGCGTGGATTGTGGCGAGACTTTTAGTCCGGTAGTCAAACCGGCTACTATTCGCACTATGCTAAGTTTGGCTCTTTCTAAAGAATGGCCTATTCATCAACTTGATATTAAAAATGCTTTTCTGCATGGAGAACTAAAGGAAACAATATACATGCATCAACCCATGGGTTTTAAAGATCCCGTACATCCTGATTATGTTTGTTTATTGCGAAAATCCTTATATGGGCTTAAGTAAGCTCTTCGAGCGTGGTACAAACATTTTACAGATTATGTTTTATCTATTGGTTTTTCTCACAGCAAATTTGATCACTCTCTCTTCATCTATCGTAAAGGTATTTCTATGGCTTATATTTTGCTATATGTGGATGATATTATCTTAACTACTTTCTTTGATGTTCTTCGCTATTCTATCATGACTCTTCTCAGCTCCGAATTTGCTATGAAAGACTTGGGGCCATTGAGTTATTTTTTGGGTATAGCTGTAACTCGTCATACATGTGGTTTAATTTTATCTCAGAGGAAATATGCAGAAGAAATCATAGAACGTGCTGGCATGTCATCTTGTAAGCCATCTCTTACACCGGTTGATACAAAACCGAAATTCAGTGCTATGTCTAGCACACCGTATAATGATCCATCACATTACTGCAGCCTTGCAGGAGCCCTGCAATATCTGACATTCACGAGGCCCGATATTTCTTATGCTGTGCAACAGATCTGTTTATCCATGCATAACCCCATGGAGGAACACATGCATGCACTTAAGCGCATTGTGCACTATATACAGGGCACTCTAGATCACGCCTTGCATCTTTATCCATCTTCGACTGCCACCCTTGTCTCTTATACAGATACTGATTGGGGTGGATGTCCAGATACCCGACAATCGACTTCTAGGTATTGTTTATTTCTTGGTGATAATCTAATCTCTTGGTCCTCTAAACAACAAGCTACACTATCCAAGTCCAGTGCCGAAGCCGAGTACCGAGGGGTTGCCAATGTAGTTTCTAAGTCTTGTTGGTTACGAAACCTTCTTCTAGAGTTTCATTGTCCTATGCAGAAGGCTACATTGGTTTATTGTGATAATGTTTGTACGATATATCTCTCCGGGAATCCAGTTCAACATCAACGCACTAAGCACATTGAGATGGATATTCACTTTGTTCGTGAAAAGGTTGCTCTTGGACAAGTTTGTGTCTTACATGTCCCGTCGCGCTATCAAATTGCAGATATCTTTACGAAAGGTCTTCCATTGGTTCTTTTAGAAGATTTTCGAGACAGTCTCAACGTACGATAACCTCCCGCTTCAACTACGGGGGTGTGATAGAATATAGAATATCTTTATGTAAATAAATGTAAATATGGCAATAGTCTTGGATTAGGTGTATAATAGCATAATTGTTGCCAAGAATCAAGCTGGCAACAATTATATAAGATGATAACTTAATTAACGTAAGGCAGGAATTATTATTCTTTCACTATATTTATGCTTGGATATGAACCAGAGTTATCAGGAACGCTAGCTTATAAATTAAATACACGAAACGAAATTGAGTACGCGTAAAATGTACAAAATATCTTAGTTCTCGTCTTACATAACGATATATAGTTAACTGGTACGTATGTGTAAATTAATTAAGCAGAATATATAAATAGAGTTCATTATAACCCTGAACAAGTCATCGATCAATCAAGGATTCCTGAATTGTCTGCGGACAGTTTCACAACCCAATAAATCATCAAATGTGTGAAAGTTTACAAATCGGCTCGGAGCTGACGAACGGCGACGACCCTTAGGCATGCATGCTTTCAGTTCCTTCCCACGAAAAATCTTTCCTTCCTTATTCAATCGCGGCTTCATCTTCATCGTTGCAGATTCCCGGGCTTCTGAGGCCAATATTGGCATCATTGTGCTAGGACCACTAGATGGTATAGTTCGCCGTCCGGCGATTGACCGGCCGGCCATTGCTTCTTGTATTGGAAACAAGAAGAGGAGAAGGTAAAAGTATAGTACAATGTAGACATGTAGTGTAGTAGTAGACGACATCTAGAAGTCGAGTAAAATCTTGGATCTTTAATTAATTGTATACAAAGATCGATATATGGTTATTTATAATATATTGAGGACTTTAAATAAGCTCGTGAATAGGTGAGAAGGTGGCAGATATGGAAGTACAGCTCATAGCTTGCTTGCAAGAGGAGAGAGACAATGAGTTGTTAGTACTTTGCATGAGGGTGAGGAGGTGATATCTCTTTTTGACTCTGTAAATTAGCAGTAGAGGAGGTGAGGATGCTCGTGAGTTTCTGTTATTGCACTAACGTCAAAGGAAATGTCTCAAATCTTAGTCTAGTCCTAGACCATATATCACTTTTCCAAACTTGGTTCATGTTTAACCTTGTGAAAAAAAGTTAAATAGGACACATTTATAAGATAGGTAATTAAGTGTGTGTGTGTGTATATATATATATATATATAGAAAGCATACCCCTTATTTTATTCACCCGTGCTCACCCCCCTTTAGCGACGGACCCAGCGACGGTTTCGAACATACAACCGTCGTCTATACTTTTAGCGACGGACAACATATAGTTTCGCTAAAAGTATAGACGACGGTTGTATAACCAAACCGTTGCCGGGTCCGTCACTAAAGGGGGTGAGCACGGGTGAGTAAGATAAGGGGTATGCTTTCTATATATATATATATACATATATATATATATATATAGAAAGCATACCCCTTATTTTATTCACCCGTGCTCACCCCCTTTTAGCGACGGACCCAGCGACGGTTTCGAACATACAACCGTCGTCTATACTTTTAGCGACGGACATCATATAGTTTCGCTAAAAGTATAGACGACGGTTGTATAACCAAACCGTTGCCGGGTCCGTCGCTAAAGGGGGTGAGCACGGGTGAGTAAGATAAAGGGTATGCACTTGATCTGGACTATATATATATATATATATATTTGTTTCATTTTTATCTCAAAAATATAATCAATTTGTACAAACTTATGATGTGTTTGATGTATTTAAAAAAGTGATCAGAAGGGTTAATAACTAGCATATCTGTCCCCAAGTTATACACTCAAGAAATTTTATTTTCCCAGATATATACGATGGCGGAACCAAATCAATTTTGTAGGGGGGTCAAAATTTTTAAATCAAGCGAACCGAAATTATTAATACCACCACTTGTGAAATTTAGGACGACGTTGACTTTGCTTAATTCCTAGTTTTTAGCAAAAACAGTCCTAAGAGGACTTTTAGCGAACATGTTATGTGCGCCACTTTAACAATCAGATTTTTTAGTCATTTCTTTGTGTTCCAACTCGAATTCGCCATCCTTATTACTCCGCACACTAACAACTATACTCCATGTCAGACACCCATAGGGCTGAACCGAATAAAAGAGTTGCATCCGATTATCCGAATTTTTGTCAATACCCCTGATTTTATTGATAAATACATAAGATAACTACTAAAATGAAAAAAAATAGTATATATTTTACGAAAATACATTATATTTCAAAATAATGGGAAAATTAATTAAGAATAAGCATAAATCACAATCAGTTGAGGCTGAGGCTCTTGCAAGTTGCAATAAGAATATTTAAGAATTAAGAATATCAGGCTTACAGGCTAAGCACAATCAAGAATAATTAAGAATTAAGAATATCAATCAGAATAACTAAATAATCTCTTGCAAAACGAGTAAAAATTTAATTACCTGGACCTTCGCAGTAGAGGCGTGGTCCGTGTGGAGCAGAGTCAGCAGACAGCGTCACAGTGGCCGGCCGGCGATGGGCGACGACGGACGGAGTAGTGGGCTAGTGGCGGCTGAGGCTGAACTTGGTTATCGGTAGCAGGGAATAGACGAAGAGACTACAGAGGGAGTCAGGGAGAGGCGGAGAGTGAAGCCGGAAGCGTACTGTAAACAGTAAAGAGGGAGACCTAATACTTTTTTATTTTTTTAATGAAACGACGTCGTTTCATGTTTCTTAAAAAAAATGTTAAAACAGACCGCTGCAGTCGGACTGTCGGAGAAGAAGGCTGACCTGCTCGTTGACGCCTGGCCTGGTTGCATTTGGCCCCTTGACCCCCTATCTCCGCCTGGACCGCCACCCTACCGAGGATATATATGGTTTGCGGTAAAACGTTCAGTACAACTATATAAAACATTAAATATAATTATTATTCGAATACAACTGATCAAAAACTACTCGTGTCAATCTTTTGAATATTGCTAAATTGATCGAATTATTATTTAGGATATCCATTGTGCTTATTTAGAGTTATTTTGAGGAAAAAGCTAGCTAGCTGAGAGAATTTAAATTTTGTTATCACAATATTGTAATTAACTCGGTGTATATGATGGATTGATCAAGTTGGATTGCAACTTTGGTAAAACTTTAAGACTTAAGATGAATAAATTAGAGCGTGATAATTCTTAATTTTATCTTATTTCATATATCCACATGATATGTAATTATTTACAATCATAAATTTATTGTTATATATAACAACTCTTTTAAACTCACTTAGTGGCACAATAATAAAATTATAATAACAAATATTAGAATATTGTGTTATTTTAAACTTCTATTATTTAAAATGAGTCTTTTTTTCATAGAACAGAAGAAATTGGTAGACGTGACACTTCTTGTGGAATTGGTCGTATTTTTTTTAGGTTGGCAAAAAGAAATTTTATTAACACCAAAAAATAATTACAAAAGTAGCAAATCAAAAAGTATTATAGACAGGGCCACGAAGAAAATAACCATAGCTCTCCTAAAAGTGGATCCGGATTGTGGCACCCCCAAAATAGGTATACATCATTCATTTTGAGTCGTCAAATATATGGTACAAAATTCAAATACAAACTTAATTAATACAACTGTCATGTAAAATACGACAAAATATAGCAGAGTTTTTACACGAATATTGTCTCATAGACTATCCAAACTCAAATACAATCCTCATTATATTTATTATCACACTAAATAGTGAGGACTACTAAAACAATCATCTCGGACCGTCACTCCATTCCCCGACTAGTCCCGGCTACGTTCTCATTTCCTGAAGAGAACAATGAAAGCTAAAGGGTGAGCTTAACTAGCTCAGTAAGAAATATTATGACTAAGATAATGCAGAATAAGTTATCGTTAGCCTTCAACAGTGTTAAACTGATAAAATATAATAAACATCAAGTTTAACTGCAGCGGAACAAACAATCAATTAGAAGATTCAAGTATATGCCATGCCGTGGTGGCATATATATATATATATATATATATATATATATATATATATATATATATATATATATATATACACACACACACACACACACTCACTGTGACACCCCCAAAATAGGTTCATTCCATCCAACCCATTCTGAGTCGCCAAATACATGGTACATAAAACAACTATAACTTTATTACAACAATTGTCGTGCAAAATACAACAACACATATACTGTGAGTTTGGATACAAATATATACCAACTGTGACTCTCATCCCAACCTTGGATACCACGTCACAATGACACCTTACATAAAGGTATAGTCAAAAACTGTTTTAGAAATTAGAATCTTTGGGAAGTGCTCAAGAAAACCTTCGTAAATGGGAGACCATGCTTCTAGGTTATGATAGATATCATATGGCCACATAATTATCCTTGGTTGACCCAATAGACCCCAAAGAAACACGAGAAGATTACTATCATATTCTTCCTAATGGTGAGTCTTCTCTTGACTTATCATTATCTCCACTGTCTCTAATTGAGAATTATACTTCAAATAAACACCAAGATTATATAGGTAGTGCTCGTAAATATAATCAGCAAGTGGATGAGCACAACCTTGTCTTATGATGACACGAGGTTGTATGACATTAGACATCTTGTATGTTAGTGGAAAAACACCCTTCCAACGTTCGGTTCGCCTCACCCTATATGATTCACCAAATATAACTACTAAAAGAGGTATACAACACACTTGTCTATACTATTTAGGGAGAACTCCACAGCTAGAGACCACCGTTCTATTCCCTTGTTACCCCCGCTCGACCCAGCTACACTTTTATTACCTGAAAGGAATTGTGAAGCAAAAGGGTGAGCACAACTAGCTCAGTAAAGAATATCATGACTAAAGATAATTAAATTATCAATAGCCTTCATCAGTAATAAATCAGAGATTTAGAACATATGGTAGATGATAAAAAATTTCAACCATAGTTGCAGCGGAACGACTAATCTATTAGAAGAGTCAAATAGACTATAAAGTCTATTATCTTCTCCATGTTAAAAATCCACCAACAATGTTTTATCCCTGTAACATCAATCGACAATTCTGGTCCACAATCATATGAAGAACTCATAATCATAATTGTAGTTATAAATTCCTCTTCTCATCCAGGACGAAGATAATTTTCATCACCTATCTTTACCTGAAACATCAAAGATCATGGTTACACCAAATCACATTTCCTGTTCATAATCATACTAATAACTTCATCTTTGCACTACGGCCAAAGATATTCATTTGTATCACCAGTTGGTCATATTCATCTCAACACCTGTTCATCTTTGCACTACTGGCCAAATATATTCAACAACATGTCATCTTTGCACTACGAGCCAAAGATATTCATCAACAATTCATCTTTGCACTACAGGCCAAAGATATTTATCAATAATTCATCTTTGCACTACAGGCCAAAGATATTTCTCAACAGTTCATATTTGCACTACAGGCCAAATATATTCATCAACAGTTCATATTTGCACTACAGGCCAAATATATTATTATCTCAAAGAAATATATAATCATTTCAGAATTTATATAAACAATAATTATAACCATGTTGATCATTTCACCTTTGCACTTAAGCTAAAGATATTCAATTATAAATTCAATGGTCACGATCATACTAGTCAACAATTCAACTTTGCACTACTGGCCAAAGAGAACCCATAGTGATGATCATACCAAAAACCTACCCATATTTACACTCAAGTCAAAGAGAAATACCATCATTAAGGTTATAAAAATGTTATATATAATTGTAAAATTAATATAATCAAAACATCTAGATTTAATCTCAAGAGTAATATTTATAAATCAACTATAATTTGGTTAGAAAAAGAAATCAATTTTGTCATAAATAGTAACTCGTAAATAGTAACTCATGAATAGTAACTTTGTAAATAGTAACTCATGAATAGTAAACCCGACACAAAAAGATAGAAATTCCACAATAAAATCTATACCAATATTTCGGTATAATGATATTGAAATAACATTTCTTAAACTTATAAATAATTTATTTTAATTGTTTACACTTTACTAAATAATGCATTTAATCATCCTAAAATTCCAAACTCATAAGATTTCATCACCAATAACCAAAATCCTCATAAAAAATCTGCATATACCTCATATAGGATTCTCAAGCCATAAAATCCTATTTTTCTAATTTTCTTACTTCACATAACATATTTAATTCATTTACTTATAACTAGTCTATTTTCATAAAAAATACCAAATCAGTACAAACAAATTTTCTTTTCTGAGATTTAGTAGAATATAGTCCCATATTGAACATATATTTTTCTCAGAATTTTTAAAAATTATTTACTATTTTTCACATGGCCAAAACAAGCGAATATTTAGATATTTATCAAAAATTATACTTTTATCCAAAAATTCCGAAATTTACAGAGTATACTTCTATCAAATACATGTACTCCAAATAAAAATTTTACCAATTTTGGAGTTAACCACAAGGACTTATAAGGGTTTACTTTTAAAATAGTCTTTTCTCATAAAATTCATAACTCATATTCTATACATCCAAAAATCACCATTTTTGAACACAATATAGGAAACTCATCAAATTATCATTTCAAATTTTTCCAAAATTTTTGAAGGTTAGAAAAATTACGAAACTGAAACACATAACAACGTTTAAAATCCCTTACTATCCCTTACCTTAAAAGAGCAGCACTTCTGACTAGATATCGAATATGACGCTGAAAGAAACTTGCACTGAAGAATAGAAACTCACCAAGTATCTAAATACTCACAAAATACACTCGATAATCTAGAGAGAGAAAGAGAGAAAACTTATTTCTGGTGTGATTTTCAATTCTAACTTAGCCCTTTATTTATAGGAAAATGTTAGCACGCTGAAGCAGACTTAACCTGCAACCTGATGGCTTTACCTACTACTATTCCCACCCACCACATTTGAAAATTCAATTGAGCACATTTCTCACCAACCAAAAGTGGGGCCCACCAATTCTAGAATTTTCTACCAAAATCATTTATAACCTAATTTCTGAATCAGTCACCTCTTAAAATTCATAACAAATTATACGCTCATTTTTAAAGGTTCAAAATTTGTGAACATATACTCAACTTATATATGTATAACATGTCCAAAAATTACAACGATCCAACGGTCGGATTAAATATTATAACTCATAAAATAAAGATGTAATAACACCGATTTGATCTTTTAATACGTCCAATCCGACAAAATACTGATAAAACACCTCAACATTAACTCCTTCATTTATAACCACATAAATAAACCCATCATTTATATCCACATCAAATAAATATTTCCTTATCATATAAATCAATAATTAATTATTCACAAATAATATTACAGAATCACAATTATGACAACCAGGCCATTCCCAGGAAAGAGGGGGCTTTCCAATCAGAATTTCTCCTTACTGGCGCGCAATTAGGTGACCAAACCTCTCATTGACAGAACTTTCTAGACATTGCCAATAATACAATCTAATAATATTATTCAAATAATATGAATTATTAATCTGATAATGGGAAATACTGTGCAGTGATAATTATTGAAACAACAATAATATAAAATATCAACGCAGCAATTATTGAATCAATAAAATAAAATATTGAACAGTAATTACTGTAACAATTATTGAGTAGTTCCTTCTTACGTATGAATCAATAATTTAAAAATACTGTGCAATACTATGTGCTACTGTTCAATAATGCATATTACTGTATTTTAATCATCGGGTATTCCAACAGTGTTAACGGTAACAACTACGCCGTTATTTATAAAAACTCAATTTTTGTAATTTTCTTCATCCGACAGTTATTCGTTTGAGGCCCACAAATGGCTGCGCCGTCGTACGAATATTCTCCGACAGAAAGAATATTCCACGACCAAATGAATATTCTCCGATGATAATGAATACTTTATAACCACTTGCGTATTTTGAAAAAAAAATTCATATATCACCCTTAAATTTAACTTTTATCAATTTAACCATTTACTGAATAGAAAAATTGAATACTTTTATTTCATAAAATTCGGGGTCTTACACACACCATTCCACCAATTCTACCAAAATCATCTGTGATTCCTCCCCCCACCCAAACATGATTTCTCCTGTGGGCCCCACCTCATATTTTATATATATATATATATATATATATATATATATATATATATATATATATACTGAATAACTTTCTATCGATTATTTTGAAAAATGAGTAAGCGGGGTTCCATATAATAAGCAAAATTTACAACAATTACTTCATAAAAATTTCACAACATTTATTCATCATTATTATAACTCAAAATATTAACAACCAGATCGTTCTCAGGAAACAGGGGCTTTCCGATAAGGATTTCTCCCTATTGGCGCGCAATTAGGTGACCAAACCCCTTTTCTCGACAGAACTTTTTAGACATTGTTAATTATGCAAATAATAATAAGAATAACTTGTCATCTCAATTATTGATTTAATAATATAAAATATTATAATAATAATTGAATCAAATAATGTGAGATACTATGCAGCAATTACTGTAGTAATAATTGAATAAAACTGAGTGACTTCTCATGTAAGCATCAATAATCAATACCGTGTGCTACTATGCAACCACGCGTATTACTGTACTTTTCATCATCATGTATGTCAACAGTTAACGGTAAAACTTTCGCCGTTATTTTCATAAAAAAATATTTATGTCGTTTTCTAACTCCAACAATAATTCTGTTATAAGGTCCACCAATAATTGTGCCATCGTACAAATATTTCCTGTTAAAACGATTATTCTCCGACCAATCAAATATTTTATAACAACTTGCGTACGTTGCAAAATTTATAAATATTACCTACAACTATAGCATTATATCAAATCCATACCATAATATTCAAAAATATATTTAAAGAAAAATTCATCTTTATTCATGAAAGTTGGGGTCTTACACGGATCCTCTCCACTTCAATTTGAAATACAGTCTTTATTTAAAAGTTTATATTTAAAATTATTGAATCTAAAGCCTAAAAGCCGTCACCTCATTTAAAAGTCACTAACCTAACTCTAGCCATTAATTTAATATAACACTAATATATTATTATTATTATTATTATTATTATTATTATTAACACTTTGTCATGTCTCTCATTAGTTTTTCTTAATAATTATTTTATTATTAATATTATTATTATTATTTTGTATTCCGTTTTTTTCTTCTCTTTTTTGGTGTAAAAGTTATGTTTCTATTTTGTCTAAATATTTATTGAGTGGAGCTTTGTGATAAGCACTTTATCATGTTAAGGTTATGAAAGACAAAAAAGAAGAAGAATAAAATAGAAATTATAACATGTAATTTACTCAAAAAAAAGTACTTGACTACATGTAATCCTAACTTACACATGACAACCTACAATTTTGAGTTAAACTATATATAAAATACTATTAATTTTTTTTGCTACGTTCATTAATTAAATGACTGGTAAAAACTAATTTTCTTTTAAGTTATTTCATACACATATTAAGATATGTTAAAAGATATATTTTAAAAATTGATCCATGTAATTTTTTAATAGAATAACTGGCATTTAAAGAACATGTAAATTTATATAGCATAATTTTTTTGTCCTTCATAATCTTAACATGATAAGGTGCTCATCACAAATAAGGGTGTAAATAAATCGAGTCAAGCCAAGTATTGAGTTACTCAGATTTGGTTCACAAAATTTATCGAGTATAAAATAAGATTTAATTGATGCTCGTTTAGCTACCGAGTCGAGCACGATCTCGAATCGAGCCCGATCATTTTGAACTTTTTGAACGAATATGATCCGAGTAACAATAGAAAATTATAATTTGAGAAGGTTCGAGTAATTTTTTTAACTTTAAAATTTGCTCATATTTGAATCATTTATATTTCGAGTCGAGTTTGAATCGACATTTTAGTCGAGCGAGTACGAATCGAGCCTGAACTGTTTGCTCATTTTACAGCCTTAATCACAAAGATCTGCTCAATAAATATTTAGACAAAATAGGTACATAAGTTTCGCACAAAAAAAAAAGAAAAAAAACATAATACAAAATAATAATAATAATAATAATAATAATAATAATTATTATTATTATTATTATTATTATTATTAAAAACAATGAGTGAAATAACAAAGTGCTCAGTAATGGCTAGAGTTAGGTTAATGACTTTTAAATGAGGTGGCTAGAGTTTGGTTAGTGACTTTTAAATGAGGTTGTTAGAGTTAGGTTAGTGACTTTTAAATGAGGTGGCAACTTTTAGGTCTTAGATTCAATAATTTTAAATCTGAACCTTTAAATGAAGACTCTTCGTTTCAAATTGAAATGAAAAAGGTCCGGATCCGTCATAAAACCAAACATCGAATTGATTAAGAACAGAAACATAAAAAATGAGAACAAAATAATTTTCTTGAGATCCCATGCACGTACCTTTCAATTTTCAGCCAGCTCTTGCAATGCATATGTTTTCCATTTTGACAAACAAAATTGAAGAAACCCCAATAACATCGTAGTGAGTTAATTCCTGATAAAATTGAAAGGCTTTATACTTTCATAGTAATTCCCATCCATCTTCATCTATCCCAGCTCCCAATAAAAAATAGCTATTCAGAAACTCCTTTTATCAAAATTTGGTTACACAATTATAAAAAGTACTTTGTGGGTTCAAGTGAAAAATTAGGATTCACGTGACCTAATTGAATTAAATGCACAATTAGGGTTTCACGACCTCATTAAATGTGTAAATTAGGGTTCGCATAACTTAATCGAATGAAGACAAAAAAGTCAGAAACAAATATGCTAGACCAGGAAGAAGCCTCCACGTGTCCCGAGGTAGAAAACTCGTGGAAGCGGCTCGTTTTGACAATTGATTGAGGGATTGGATTGGTGGCTAGAAGGATATGGTAATATGGGTATTGTTCTAATGATTAAAGGGTTTTTCTGAAATTTTTCTGAAGACATGTGCCTGACATTTGACTACTTAATTTCAGGAAACTCTATAAATACCTCATCCATTCTATGAAGTGGGGAACTCTTTTGGTGACTTAAGACTTGGATATTCCATCTAAAAGCACTAAAGGGTTTGGACATCCTCTCAACTCGAAGCACTCAAGAAGACTCTTGGAATCCTTGCTACCCTAACACGGTTTCTGGATTATAGGAGTTCTGTCATGTGTCGTTGGAGTAATCGCCCACCTGTTTTTCTCCCCTCTTCAATCAATCAAAAAATTCCGTGCTCTTCGTGGATTTCTCTCCTGCTCAGCCAACACGAAACCCTAACTAGCAAGGCGCGATTTCCTTGCCCACATAATTTAAAATATTCTAGACATTACTTGAGATTTTTTTAAAAATTAGGACCCTCCTATAAATTAATTTACAAAGAAAAAAAACAAATACATTTTTTTCATGGAACGGAAAGCCAAAAATAATCAATATCTATTATTTCATTCTACTTTGTCTCCTCTCCTGATTTGCAATATTCATATTATTAAATGCATGTATTTTTATTATTTAATTTCTTAAAATTATATATGGGAAAAAATTCAATCGCTTTACATTCTTTTTCGCTTATACTTATTGTTAGAATTTAAGAACGAATAATATTACAATCACACAAATATTATATGAAAGACGAAAAAATAAGAACACTCGATATACACAAGTTCACCAATTTGGCTAATCTTGCTTGTCTGATGTATTCATAACATGTCTCACACACTCTACAATGATCCACACACCCAACACATGAGACCCAATACATTAGTAAAACCCAAGACCATACTACTAATAAATCATAAATCCCAATTACACTTTGTGCTTGGCCAATAGTCGAACCCCCAACTACCGTGTCGTAGTGGTCATTAGTCGAACCCGCAGAAGTATAAGTTAATTCTAACACTTATTATATTAATATTATAATATTTTATAATAAATTTGGTCCCCTAAAATAAATTTCTGATTTCACCGAGGGGGGAAACCATTCTTTAAGGTGTGGGGTCAATTGACCCCACTGGAAAAAAAATTATATTATAATATATGATAAATTTAGAAGAAATTTAAGTGTAATGAATAAATTGACCCCACTGATGAAATTTTATAAATTTTTTAATATATGGGGTTAAATTGAATTTTTTATAACTTTCTCAATTCCTTGTTATTTCTACTCCTTGATATATGTATCTTCCTCTAATATTATTAAAATAAATAATAATCTAATTTATATTATTTTTATAACATAAGAAATTTAAATATTTATTAACAAATTTGTGATTAGAAAAACGTATTAGGGGTTATAGGCCCAAGTGCAAAATTATGGTTCACATGCATGACCTAATTGAATGAAGACGGAAAAGTAAGAAATAAATGTGCTAGACCCGAGAGAAGCATCCACGTGTCCCGAGGCAGAAGACTCGTGGAGGCGGCTCATTTTGGGAATTGATTGAGGGATTGGATTGGTGGCTAGAAGGACAGGGCAATATGGGCATTACTCTGATGATTAAAGAGTATTTCTAAAATTTTTCTGAAAGCATGTGCCTGGCATATGACCACTTTTCAAAAAACCCTATAAATACCCCTTCCATTCCATTGGGAAGGGGACCTCTCTTCAGACACAAGACTTGGACTCTTGGAAGATCAAAGGACCTGTGCATTCTCTCTCAACACTCAAGAAGACTCTTGGAATCCCAATAACCCTAACAAGGTTTTCAGATTCTAGGAGTGGAAGGACTCAAGAAGAAGGCTCTTGGAATCCCAATAACCTTAACACGGTTTCTTAATTCTAGGAGTTCTGCCACGTGCCATTGGAGTAATCGCCCACCTGTCGTTCTCCCCTCTTCAATCAATCAATCAATTACGTGCTCTTCGTGGATTTCTATCCTCCTCAGCCAACACGAAACCCTAATCCTAGCAAGGTACGATTTACTTGCGCATATTTCTTTGTCGACTCTGCTGGGGAGGTGTAGAATTCGTGAAAGGTATTCCCACAACTCGAAATGGGAGAACTACAGAAAGAGTTACTTCACCAACAAATAGCATTATCTCATCGGATCCAGTTCCAAAGCAAACAACTCAAGCTTTCCAAGGCGCAAACCTGAATCTTGACTAACCACTTATTGAAGACGCTTCGAAAGGGAGTTCAATATCACCATATACAAACAAACTTAGGAAGGCAAGGCGAGGATGCAAGCGAAGAGCAGGCAAATGCTATGCAACTGGAGATGCTCAAGGCGTTGAAGGAAACACGGGTAAGAACAAGGGATGATGATGGCTATGATGCTAGAAATGCAGAGGAAGCAAGAAGAAATGGGAAATTTCTACCAGCAGTTGATGCAAATCCCCGCTTTCAAGATCATGTTCCCAAATAATTCACAGGGAAAACAAGCATGAGTGGAGGACAACAACGGCGATAGCAACAATAAGGAGAATCAGACTGCACCCCCATTGACGAAGAATCAGTCCGTTCCAATCATCCACTTAGAACTTCAGAACAACGGTGACGTGCCACAACCCATACTGGAAGTCAGCCAGGCTCAGACAAACATCATTACGCCCTCTATCCCCACATTTTCACAAGTGGAGATACCAACCATCTCAAGCCTCGTCCATCGAACCAACCCACAAGCACCACTGATACAGAATTTACATGATGTTAGTGTACAAAAACCAATTTTTGTACCATACATACGACCAATGCAACCATACATCACAACACCACATAGAGTCCATACCACGAGCCAATATGTGACAAAGGATGATATGATCGATGTGATCAATCAACTTCACAGGCAGACATTTCGACCTTCAAATTTAGACTTTACTCCACCCTACCTGGCACATATTCGGAGAGAACCTTACCCGATAGGGTATATTGAGCATCCCCCGTAATTTCTAAAATACAATAGAGAAAAAGAAAATGCCAGGGAACACATTGCCAGGTTTGTGGAGTCGATGTCTCCTTGGTTAGGATATGATGAAATAAACAATCACAATTTGTTGATGAGGGAATTCAACAAGACTTTAACGGATAATGCCTTCAGTTGGTACTACAACTTGGATAAGGGACCAGCCCATGATTGGGATGATTTAAAATTGCAATTTTTTAAGAAATTTTTCTATGTGCAGAAACAGGTAACAATCGTAGAGCTCATGCGATTCAAGCAGAAGCCAAACGAGGAGCTGTCAGATTACGCGGATAGGTTCAGGGCCCAAGCATAGAAGTGTGCAGAGCCAATTGAAGAAAAGAACTTGGTTAACATATGCAACAATGGTGCTTTAGACGCCTTCAAGCCCCACCTCATTAACAAGGCTTGTGATTCATTTGCGACCCTCTCATCTTTTGCACAAGACTTGGGAGAAATCATGACATTTCCCACCAACCATACGATGGTTACATAGAAGAGCAAGATGACAGCAACCGTGGCTTTGGCAGATTCTCAGTCAAAACCACAAGGGGGCAAGAGGGAGAAGAATGAGACATTTGAGTGAAGCAGAGAAAAGCATGGGGACAAGTATACCAGAATGCCAGTTCTGGAGGCTATCACATGCAGTAAGAAGGTATTCAACAGCCTGTACGAACAATGGGTCGAACATGGAGTGGTGAAACCTCCAAGTCCCCGGTTGGTTGTGATGAAAGAGATGAAAAGAAGACCAGACTTCTGTGTATACCACCAATATGCAGGGCATTCCACTATGGACTATTAAAGTCTGCGGAGGATATACCATGAGAAGCTAGCGGCCGGGGAGATTGAACTAGAAGAAGAAATGTGCAACATTATCACCCATGGTGCAGTCCCGGAAGTCAATAACCAAAATACTAGCTCTATCATCGAAAGAACTCTGAACTACAGATGAATTAAAAATCCACCCAAGATGGTGGTCCACCAAAAATGGTGGTTTAAGTCATCAGGAGTATCCCTTGCCAAGTAATTGGATGACCAAGGGAGGAGGCACAAGAATTGACGAATTAAAAAAAATCCACCCAAGATTGTGGTCCACTATAAATGGTGGTCAAGTCCTCGTAGACTGCACTTGCCAAGAAATTAGACGACCTAAGTGACGAGGCACCTGATTTCATGTCCTCGTAGACTGCACTTGCCAAGAAATTGGATGACCCAAGTGACGAGGCACCCGATTTTAAGTCATTGTAGACCGTACTTACTAAGAAATTGGATGACCCAAGTAATGAGGCACCCGAGTGTTACACTTTATCATCAAAAGTGAATGAGGCACCTGACTATAAGTCCTCGTAAGTTATACTTTCACCTTCAAAAGTAATCGAGGTACCTGACTAACAACCCTAGGAAGTTATACTTTCAACTTCAAAAGTGATTGAGGCACTTGAGTATAAGCCCTTAACCCCAAAAGTTACACTTTATCTTTAAAAGTGGCGAACGTTATGCTTCATTCGACAAAAGCAAGAAAGTTGCACTTTATCTCTAAAAGTGGCGAACGTTACGCTTTCTTCGATAAAAGCAAGATTTATTATATGAAACGTTATGCTTTTCGTTAAAAGCAATATGATTATCAATGAATTGACAAAATTTTACTTATACTTGAATGTTTTCCTGATTTCTTAAAAAAAAGTATAAATTCAAGTGTTGGTTTGTAAAAAATATATATAAATGTTTTTTTAATAAAATTCATGTTTACTTATTTATAATTCCTATTGTTGTCTTGGAGTATTAATTTGAATAACTTGAGATTCAATGATAAATATTGAGTTTTAAGGAATCATTCAAATTAAAAGCAATCAACAAGGTTAAAGAAACTACAATTTGATGAATGAAATACATGTAAATGAATTTTCTGATACAGGAAATGGAAAAAACTACGAAAAGCCATGACTTGTCGAACTGAAGAGAGGGGAATAGCTAAAGCCTCCAAGTCGACAATGGTGGAGCCCCGAGCCTTCGTATTTGAGGCTATAAGGCTTTCAAGGTCTTGGGCAGCTGAATCAATTTCCCAAAATCTTGGTCTTTAATTTATCTATGACATCTAAAGCTCCTAAAGCTCTACATAAAATAAGTCATTCTTATGATGATGTGAAATGACTTCCGAATGAAGTGCAACAATATGATTGGAAATAAAGAGATCCAACCTAACATGGAAGGGAGACATGTCCAAAGAGAGTTAGGAGAGGCCACGTAAGATGGAAGGTTATTTAATACACCCAACGTGCTATCCACAATACCCTTCCGAGCAATCACCAATTTGGCGGAATCCTCCTTGGGAGGATGAACATCAGCAATAGTCTCAGAAGGATTCTTTCTCAAAGAAGCAAGAGTCTCATTGGTACTCTTAAAACTGTCATATGAAGAAGTTATAGAAAGGTGTGAAGAGAGCGTTGCACCACCCACAGCAGGCCATCCGAGCTTACATCAGACAAAGAATTCTTAGCATCAAGACTCGAAAGATTACATCATGTGGGGAAGGATTAGATCGAAGATTTTCCAAGATATCTCGGAAGAGCTCCTCTAGAGCTCGCCCTCCTAGGGTTTGCTTCCCTAGAGGTTCCCTCTCCTAGGACTTTCATTTTCGAGGCTTGCAAAAAATATCAAGCCCCACGAAGTGTTTAGAAACTGGAATCAAGACTTCAACACTTAAAAATATTTTGTGCGATCATCTCACCAAAGGCGTGACTCACGCGTAGGGGGAAAATGCTTACTGATAGATGACATAGACATCCTCCAGAGTAGAGGTGCATTCCCCCCAAGAAGTGATGAATATGCATGTAGAGGAGCACCATGGTTCTGTTGGATACGAATGTCCCTGCATAGCTAGATGTAACGAAGAATGTTAGCCTTATTTTTAGTATATCCACATAATCAGCATTCCCAAGTATCTCGCCGGTCCAATGTTGCCATTTCTGAAGGTGGTTACATGAATAAGACAAGAAGTGAAGGATAATGCGATCAGAATGGGGAAAGTCATCCCAACTTCTACAAGCTGCTAGATATAAAAACAAGCCTTCCTTCTCTGGTGGAGGAAAAGTTATACGGTCATAAGTTTGGACTTGCTTCCAAAAGACGTCAAAAAGACCAAAGGAGGGGAGCCCTTCCCCAATCATTGAGAAATAGGGTCTCCTTGTATGGTTGTTCCCTTCATCCTTTAAAAAAAATAGCCTATAGGGTTCGGCCATGTAGGCTTCGCCCCCCTAGGGTTTGTCCATATAGGCTTCGGCCACCTAGGGATTGTTCCTTTCATCCTTGAAAAAAACCTATAGGTTTGGCCATGTAGGCTTTGGCCACCTAGGGGTTGTTCTCTTCATCCTTAAAAAAAATCCTATAGGGTTCGGCCATGTAGGCTTCGGTCCCCTAGGGTTCAGCTTTGTAGGCTTCTCCCACCTAGGGGTTGTTCCCTTTGGCCTATAGGGTTCGGCCATGTAGGCTTCGGTCCCCTAGGGTTCGGCCATGTAGGCTTCGACCACCTAGGGGCTGTTCCTTCATATCTCCAAGGTCTTGTTGCTCCATGAATCAACTGCTTGGAACGAATCCTCTTTCGCCGCAAAAATTATAACCTTTCTCTGATGAATTTCGAGGGAAAAAACCAAGATATGATCACGGTAACGGGGCTCAAAAAATAGAAGAAAGGCTACTATTACCTGAATATATATATATATATATATATATATATATATGAAACAATCATGAGGAATTGGTCAACGAAGGCTGTGCTAATTTTTGAATTAATTATTATGTACAAAGAAGGGATGGTGGTTCTTCCATGTGCTTTCATCGTGATACAAAACAAGACATGTTACATGGTTACCCTGTTGCTCACAGGAGTCTGACCTAGTATTTTCACCAACTGAATTTCACAAGTGGCTAATTAGATTACCTACGTTTGGGACATGTATATTATTTCTAAAATAAAAAAAGATTTGATTTTATTTCCAAAATAAAGAAAGATTTGATTTCATTTTCAAAATGAAGAAAGATTTGATTTTATCTCCAAAATAAAGAGAGATTTGATTTTATTTCTAAAATAAAGTTAAGATTTGACTTTATTTTCAAAATAAAAATTAAGATTTGATTTGGTAAAAGGGGAAGATTTGATTTACCAAAAGAAGGATTTTATTAGATTGAATTTTATTTGGTGGTATTTGATTATTTTTTTCTTGTTTTCAATTTCCAGAAAAAATAAGGAAACAAATCTTCGGCAAGTTATGAAAATATTTTTGGAGGATTTCCCAATATGTCCAAGGAAGAGCCCTGCTAAGTTTTGCCTCCCTAGGGTTTAACCCTAAGGGTTTGGCTCCCTAGGGGTTCCCTCTATTAGGACCATTGTCTTCAAGACCTGTAAAGTGAAGTCCCGCAAATTCGCTCAAAGGCTTAAAGTATTCTTACACGATCATCTATTTGGGAATGTGACTCTCGCGCAAGGGGCAAATGTAGGCCCAAGTGCAAAATTATGGTTCATATGACCTAATTGAATAAAGACAGAAAAGTCAAAAATAAATGTGCTAGACCCGAGAGAAGCCTCCACGTGTCCCGAGGCAGAAGACTCGTGGAGGCGGCTCGTTTTGGGAATTTATTGAGGGATTGAATTGGTGGCTTGAAGAACAGAGCAATATGGGCATTACTCTGATGATTAAAGGGTATTTCTGGAATTTTCCTGAAAGCATGTGCCTGGCACATGACCACTTTTCAGAAAACCCTATAAATACCCCTTTGCATTCCATTGGGAAGGGGACCTCTCTTCAGACACATGACTTGGACTCTTGAAAGATCGAAGTACCTGTGCATTCTCTTTCAATACTCAAGAAGACTCTTAGAATCCCAATAACCCTAACAAGGTTTCCGGATTCTAGGAGTGGAAGGACTCAAGAAGAAGAAGGTTTCTGGATTCTAGGAGTGGAAGGACTCATGAAGAAGGCTCTTGGAATCCCAATAACCCTAACACGGTTTTCGGATTCTAGGAGTTCTGCTACTCGTCATTGGAGTAATCGCTCACCTGTCGTTCTCTCCTCTTCAATCAATCAATTAATTTCGTCCTCTTCGTGGATTTCTCTACTCCTCAGCCAACACGAAACTATAATCCTAGCAAGGTACGATTTCCTTGCCCATAGGGGTCAATAAGGGGGGTGTGTGTGTATATGTGTATATATATATATATATATAATGTTATTATTTGTTATAGTAACAATATCGTAGTCAAATACATATTTTGCATATATGCAATCGGCCAAAAAAATACAAAATTATTTAAAAAAATTGACTCAAGACCTTGGTTTCGAACCCCCACCAAATTATTTATAACATCACAATATTTTAATCCCACTAAATAAAATTCTTGACTTCACCAATGATTTCACCCGTGTTTATCACAACGAAAAATCCTTTTGGCTCCTTTAGGTTAGTCATAAACATATTTGTACAGTTGTACTATATTCTATTGTAGTATGTCATTATGTAAGATGCCATTCGTTAAATTTAAAATTGAATCATTAATAGACGCATGCAATTATACAGAAATTAGATAAATAACAAAAAATATAAAAATACACGATATACTCATATTTACTAAATTATGGTTAGTCGTGCATATTTGATGTATTCATTAATTTATCTCACACACTCTATATTCTACAATAATTTGCACACCAAATATTATTTTTATAATAAATAGAAAACTTTAACCGTTATAATATCAGTTCATGGTTGTAAAAAAAAACTCTTTATGCAAAGGAGCAAGTACTATTCATGATTTATCTTCTCTTGTGGATGTTATTAAATTTTTATGACTGGGTAAATACTGACTACTGAGTAACGGACACATCATTCACATGATTCTATTCCTCTTCTTCAGTTCCAGGCCAATAATATATATATATATATATATATATATATATATATATATATATATATATATATAATGGAGCATTAACATACCTTCAGGCCAATTAAATATCCTTTTTGAAAATTTGAATAAGAAGAAGATAGAAATTAAGTACATGACCGCATGCATGCATCATTTTCTTTGGTGACTGCCATATGCCAAAAGGAACAACTGGATGCATATTGCATGCAGCAGTTCTTGTTTCCTTCACATGATAACAATGTGATTCATTCATAAAGAATCTGATACACGTACGTACAGAATTAAATAAAGAACCTTATATTTACTTTTGTTTCCTTAAATACGTTTCTATATGTCGGACAGGCAGACAGACAAATGAGTATATAACTAATTATAAAATCTACAAGGTTAACTTTAAATAACCATTCCATCTCTCTTTAAGGTTAAAATAACTTATAAGGTATATATTAATCTGATGGACCATTTAAATAATCACTAAATAATAATACATGTGCTGATTTTTAGTGATGATTAATATTACTGTCTCGTGTTAATGTTATTAGTTTAGACATTAATTGTAATTTTGTACCGCTTGTAACGGATTTGAATATCATAAAAATAAAAAAATCGTATTGTTCTTGATTCAGCGGTAACTCTTACTTTATAATTTTCATGAAGTCAAAGTTCGATTCTTTCAATTATTGGGTGTGTAAGTGTGGTGTGGGTGTGAAAATTAGCAATATATATATATATATATATATATATATATATATATATATATATATATCTTAAAAAAAAGTTTGTAATTTTCTACCGTTTGTAACGGTTTTGAATATCATAAAAAAAAGGTATGTTAATGTGATTATTTTACCATGGGCGGATCTGCTTTCAAAGGAAACATAGGCAGCTTATGTTCAATTTTTTAAGTACTTTTTTTTGGGAAGTATATGGACAAAAATATAAATCAATAAATTTAAAAGGGCATAAATATAGTTGGATGAATTTGTTTGTTTGGGGTTAAAAGTACACTTCTTAACCAAATGAGTTAAATGAATGATTGTTTAGTTATTTATATTAAAAATGATGTATTTAGAACTATTGATATTGAAGCTATGGTGGACCATTTCTAAGCTACCGGGCTAGAAATTAAAATGACATTGTAATTTTTAAACAACACTATCTTCAGCTAATATTTGAACAATTTGTATATATTTGTTAAGTTCATAGTTTATGAATGATTAAAGTCAATGCAATGCAGTATGTTCAAATTGTATAGTGGAAGTTATTTTTTAATTTTGTTGATGGTAAAATTACGATTTCTTGATCATTAAACTGATTTTTGTCCTTGAAATAATAATTTCACACTGACTTACGGGAAGACAACTGTGTTGTTAAGGATCATGCAGCATAATGAATTCTTGAAGCATATATGGAAATAATACTTAGCTTAGCATATGGAAGCATATACCTTTTTTTTAAAGCTTTTCATTATAATTTCTATAGACCTAACGGTTTTTGGTGCTATTAATTCCCTCAAGAATGAGGATATAGTTAGACTAAAAGGATTGTTTAGATGGGGAAATAGCATTTGCATCCTTAATGTGAAGTCGTATAGACTTTTTTGTGAATATTATTAAACAAACTGTAGGATAGTAGTTGATATCATCTATTATCATATAACATGTTTATTGTTTCTTTGAAGTTCCGTAAACAGTTCATTAACTAATATCTGAAGCATAATGAGACTTCTCTCTCTTCCTCATTCATGAAATCAAATTACAGTTATCTTTGTCTTTTTGATTCCTTGCTTGCTGTGATGAATTTATTATTCTCATTTAATATATGTTGTCCAATTACAGGTTTCTTTTCTCCTTGGTTTGTCTCATTGTTTGTAGCATGGTTATATTCTGAACTTTTGGAGTATAATAAAAACTCAGCGCCATCCAAAGTGTGAGTTAGACAACACTTCAACACTGATTATGAAATTTAAGTATTTGCTTAATTGTATTATTTAGTCTTTCTTGCCACTTCTCTTAAAATCAACTTTTTTGCAAGTAAAAATAGTTCTCTTCAATCAAAATTCTCGACTGATTATGTGTGCAAATTATCTAAAAAAACATCTTAGAGTTGGTAATTTTATTACATGCTTTTCTCTTTTATTTATAAAAAAAAGTATGTTTCATTTTTTATCCACCAAAATCAGTTCTCTCATCTTGTAGAACACTCGTTATGATAAAACGACAAAATGTCAAATGACCGGTTCGAGATGGGTTCTGTTATTGATTTCCTAGAACTTTTCTAGGGAAAATAGAATAATGAGTATGGCATTTTGTTAGATATGAAAAAAATAGTTTGATCATGAAAACAGGAATTTTTTTCTTTGTTGCAAATGTGCGCTCCGGAAATATGTGAAAATGAAGGTAAAAACACTGCCCTATCATCGTTTGGTTTAATATGTTATCATGGGTCTATTTATATTTTAAGAATGTTATTATGAGGCATTTTTCTATTAAAAATTGATATTTATTAGCCACTATTGGAAGTTAAGACCAACTCTTAAAAACAAAGTTTTTAAAAAGTGTGGAGTCATGAAGCAACCGTTGCAAGAATATACATTCTTGATATTTCACAGGTGTGTGGTAATATAAGAGATTATTTTGTAGAGTTGGAGTTTGTTTTTCAGTCAGATTTCTAAGTTATATGACAGATAATTAATACCTCTTACATGGCACCTCTTGGTTTGTGCAATATCAAGATCAACTTCTGATTGTAATACATGCATTGTTATTTTGATTTTTTCATGATGGAGTTTTCCAATTTCAATAGTAAAGGATTAAGTATGTCTTTTAATTTATGTGGGATGTAGAATGCAGATTCAAAGGTATATCATGAAGCGTCAAATCTATTGCATATGAAAAATAGTAATCATATTTTAGAGATATGACAAATTCATAACTTATATTTATGTCTAAAAAAATATTATTACCTTCATAATGTGGCTGATGTTCTGTTAAACTCTGAGGTGGAGGATTCGTATCTACGGAAATTGGATGCCAAATTCGTTCAATACTAATCAACTCAGGATCAGTTTCTACAGGTATATCGTAGAGTATGATATTTGTTTATTTAGAGGTCATCAATCAGTTATTGAAAAATTAAATTCATATAAATATTTACCAAACTCAATGCTTACCATATATTCTATCTATTTGCAATTGCATAATTATATTTCTTTAGCATACATAATAATTTATGTATTCTGTTACAGGTCTAATACAACAACAATTTATTGTGTTAATATCATAATATGTTCACCGTTATCACGTGTCTGTTGTGGTGGAGTATCTGCCAAAACCACATTAAAAAAAGATTGCATTTCCTTTTGTAATTTATTTTTCTCACTGAATGTCAAGTGCACATTCACAGGTATTTCATGAAGCATCAAATTTATTTCATACGCAAAATAGCAATCAGATTTTAATGACATTATGGCAAATTCATAACTTATATGTATGACTATCAAATATTTTTACCTTGACAATGTGGTAGTTGTGATGTTAAACTTTAGGGTGAAGCACTTGTATCAACGAAAATTGGATGTCAAGTTCGTTCAGAACTAATCAAGTCAGGGTCGACCTCAAGAGGTACATCATAGAGCATGATATCTGTTTAAGTAATAGGTCACCAATAAGTCATTGATAAATTAAGGAATTCATATAAAAATTTACCAAACTGAATGCTTATCATATTATCTATATTAATTTCAGGCTCAAGATAGTATACTTATCATTTATACACGTTGGCATGTTATTTAAAACTGATTTTACCATATTAACATTAGGGCAACTTCTGATGCTTACTAACACGCTAACATGAAAAAATGATAATTATGACAAAATCATAACTTACATGTATGACTAACAAATATTCTTACCTTGACAATGTGGTAGTTGTGATGTTAAACTTTGGGACGGAGCATTCGAATCAATGAAAATTGGATGCCAAGTACGTTCAAAACTAATCAAGTCAGGGTCGGCCTCGAGAGGTACATCATAAAGCATGATATCTATTTAATTACAGGTATCTGTTTAATTACAGGTTACCAACCACTCAATTGATAATTTTAGAAAAACATATTACCTATACATACATAACTTAAAAAGGATTTTTTTATACTAATATTTACGTTTTGCAGTCCACAACGGTTCTGATTGCGCATTCGTTCTAACCTTAGACATGGAGGCTATGATGTAATGGGTTTAGCCCAACTTACATTTAGTTCAATTTGAGGTGCTACAATTTTGTAGTGTTTTTTGCTGCTATTTGGAAGAGAAAAGAAAAATAAAAAACAATGGATTGGAAAAGGCAACTGGATTGCAGTTTTGAAGATGAAAGAAAAAGAAAATCCGCTGGATTGGAAGATGCAGCTGAATTAATGGATTGCAGTTTTGAAGATGAAAGAAAAAGATCATTGGATTGGGAAGAGATAACTGAAGTAAAGGGTTTCTGTTATGTATTAATGGTTATCTGATTTCAAATTAATCTGAAACTATTTTATGTATTAATGGTTGCAGTTTTGAAGATGAAAAAAAAAGAGAAAAACCGTTGGATTGGAAGAGGCAGTTGAATTAATGGATTGCAGTTTTGAAGATGAAACATTGGATTGGAAGAGGTAGCTGAATGAATGGGTTTCTGTTATGTATTAATAGTTAATTGATTTCAAATTAATTTGAAACTATTTTCTGTATTAATGGTTTTATTAATATTAAGTAATGGGTTTCTGTTATGTATTAATGGAACTATGAATTTCAATTGATTAAAATTGGGTGTGTTAATTGATTGATTTGAAATTTGAAATTAATTGATTTCAAATTAATCTGAAACTATGGATTTCAATTGATTAAATTTGGGTATGTTGATTTGAAATTAACTGAGTTAACTCTGTTGGAAATCAAGAAATTAATTGAATTAACTCTGTTGGAAATCAAATTGTATGGTAGATAATTTCAAATTAAGTGAGTTGACTCACTTAATTATGTAATTTTGAGGATAAGATGTGATGCCTTTACATATAAATATTGATTTGCTTTACAAATTTTTTTTATTAAAATCTGCCCCAATTGTTGATCATCCATTGACATAAATAGTTCATGGAAAAAAATTAAGTTATTTGGGTCTCGGAGGATATTGATAGAGAGAACTACTAGTTTTCAAATACATATCCATCCTAGTCATGACTATGGATGTACTTATCCAATTGACCCATCTGAAGGAGCAAATGTCAGATTTGTTGGATCTTTAGCCATTTATATGAAGATTATGGGGATCAGATCTAAAATTAAAGCTCGTTTTATGAAATTTTTTAGAGATCAAAAGGGGGCACAAATGTTTTATTTATCACCACGTAAAGATGAATACTATATGGTAGCGATGAAATATTCTTTGGCCTGGAATCATAGTATTCAGGAAGAACATGTTCTATCTCAATATTACTGTCAAGAATTCCCGACTACTGCATAGAACATGTTTATCTTTAAAGTATTTTTTCCTTCCAATGTTTTTCTATTAGAGCTTCACTCATTCCTTTTATCGAGCATAATGATATATGTTGGTCGGACTGTAATGAGTTCGAAATATACAACACCAAGTCGTTCCACTTTTTCGGTTCAAGAAGTGCATTGTAAAAATTTGGTTGGAATGCCAAACGACTATAGATTCAGGGGCTCTTGATATAACGTTGAAACACAAATAATGAATTTCCATGTGTAATTGATGTAACCTTAGGGGCAGTGTAGTAATTTCACTACTAAAAAAATGGTCATTTGTGATGGCCAAAATCCATCACAAAAAGTAGGAAAATCATCACGAAAGGTTTACGTGATGGCTTTAAGCATCACAATACGACATTCTTTAGATTTTTATATTTATTTTTAACTATTTAATTATTAACCTACTGATAGGACACTTATAAGAGCTTACTGAACGAACGTTATCCTGAAGGCACCCCACGTCCCTCAATTGATCAAGAATTATGGGAGAGGGCTTTAGTTGTGAATAACTACGTCAAAGGCCAAGGACAACGATGACGTCCAACCATTAGTGGCACAGGCAGCTCTGCTACCCAATTGATACAGTCATCGGGTCATTCAGCTTATCATATTCCTGCTGACTGTGTGAGAGCAATCTGTCGAGACCGTGATCTTATTCGTATACTGGGTGGGCATCTGCTGGCTCTGAGTCCTGATGAGTTAGCAGATGCAGTGGCGGCAGCAGCACGACATCAGGATGGCGACGAGGTAATCTTAGTACTTATTACAATCAAATTAGTCCTTTATATATATAAAGTTGTTTAGATTTCTCTCACTTTGTTTTGCATAAGTAATACATGTATCAACATATATACTATATATGTAACTTGTTTTACTCTTTTGTTAATTACACGGTAGTACTAATTTGGGCGATGATCGATGCATGACGAGCTAGGCTTGTTTTAGACCTAGATATTTAAGTATTGTACTTTTATATTTATTCTTTGGACGACTGCATGTTACTTAAAGATGACATTTGTATATATTTATTGACTTCATATTGATTTATTAATGTTTATATAGTTTATATTGTGTTGGTTTATGTGTTTGCATATGGATAGATTTTTATATATATTGTTGTGCATGTTGGGATATATATAAAGCATGAATGTATGTTTATATATACTGATATGTGTTGGGATATAAAACAGATACAAAATAGGTACAATTTTCTTTGGGAAATTCAAAAAACAAGTAAAAAAAATTTAATTAAGCATCAATGACTACATGTAGTTGCTGATACTTATCAACGATCGCTGATGGTCTCAGGATATCTGCAATCTACCCGGTCGTTAATGTTAGTTGCTGACAAGTGGGCTACGTCAGCTTCAAGACCTGAACCACAATGACTCAGCTTAGCGATGGACTCGATCGCTATTGGCTGTCGTAGATATTTTGATCACTAATAGTGGTGTCGCTAGTGTCCATTCCAACGACCAAATTATATGCGACCACTTTTAGTACTGACCGCATTCTGTCGCATATTAATATTAGCGACCGAATGCGTCGCTGATAGGAGGTCGCAGATAAACCTTTTTTCTTATAATGGAGAATTTGTACTTGTAGTAGGGTACATTTATCCCCGAATGGAGCCTGAAGCTGAAGATTTTAATAATTTATATATTGGTTGGTAAGTTTGATTTCGTAAATTATGTTTGAATTTTGATTTTAATTGTTATACATGTTTTTTGCACTGTGTAAGCTTGTGAAAATTTGTTAGGTTCACAATAGAGGTAAATTTATGTTAACAGTAAATGTTCATGCTTCTCCGAGGCTGGAGTTTCTACTCAACAGAGAAAGCAACAAGCTCTGACTCTTTCTGTGAGTCAAGTATCTGGCTCATCCGATGTATCTGGCTCCCATGAGCACTTACTCTAAGTGCCAACAAATCAATTGACTAGGAAGGCCGAAAACTTCTCCAAAAGGTCGTTGAAAATATTTTATATGAAGATCCATTTGAAGTTATTCCTTTTAATGAAGCTCCTGATGATCGAGGACTAAACCTTGGACAAGCAACATCATCAAAAGCCACAAGAACAAGATTGTGAGGAATATAACCAGCTACATATGGTGAAAGAGCTTTTGATTGAAAAATTATCCACCTATGGTATATATTGTGGAGAAAAATAACCAGATGGATTAAGGTTAGGATAAAGTAAAGTTAATGAAGTCATTTGGTCAGTTGCTGCCAGTTGCATACATGGAGGGTTGGATCCAGATGGGTGTGGCATTAGTTATCTCATAAGGTAATATCCTTAAAAACTTATATTAACTCCCAAAGATCATACTTGAAAGATAATAAATACATGTGGGAAAAACTAAGTCCCACATAGGTTAAGATTAAAGTTTTTATATGTTTATATACAAGGAAAGTGTTCTTAGGTTTGGGCCACAAGGGGCACCCCACTTTTGTGGTAGGGAGAGGACCTAGCCAAGGCTAGGTTCTAACCCACACGCGCGCGCCGCTACAGCCATTCGTCCGGTCGGCCGGCCTGGCCTGGCCTGGCCTGGCTCTGGCTCTGGCTCGAGCTCGGGGCACGAGGCACAAGGCACGTGGGTCAGGGTCCTGTATATAATTTTTAGATAAAATTTATTTAAATTTTTTAATTAAAATTTATTTATTTAATTCTTTTAGCAAAACTGTGTCGTTTGAGAATTATCAAAACTATGTCATTTTGAAGAGCGGTATTTATTAAAACTGTCTCGTTTTGAGAAGCGGTATCTGCTGAAAGGGTATAAGTCAGAACGGGCGGCCCAAAACTACGTCATTTTTGTCGCGTCTTTTCTTCTAAGACTAAAACTGCGTAGTTTTGATTCTGCTAATGCTTAAACAATGTCGTTTTATAAGTCCGAATAGACGCGCCTATACTGCATATGATCAAAACTACGTCGTTTTGACCAATGGATGCAATATATGCCTTTTCAGTAGGCACCCATCCGAAGGGTCACCAACCCTCCTATAATTAGATAGGAGGGGCTAGCCTTTTCACTCACTCAATTTTCACAAGCAATTAGCATTAATAGTCATTTTAGTATTATTTTTTCATCATTTTTCATAGTTCTAATAGAGAGAAATAGAGCATTCAGTTTGGTTCATTGTGTATTTCTTTTGTAGTGCTGTTAAGATATACGGAGTCATTGTATCTTGGGAGACAAGTGCTATCAGCTCTGAGCACCATACGGAGGGCATAATTGTCTTAAGGACATAGTACCAAGTACTAGCCTTGACAAATTATTTTCTACATAATAAGTTCATATATATATATATATATATATATATATATATATATATATATATATATATATAATTTCCTTTAATGTAACAATCTTAAGACAATTATCATTTATATATATATATATATATATATATATATATTTGCAACAAATATGGATACCAATTCTGTTACTATAATTGGTTCTTCTTCTACACCTTCTATACCAAATGTTCCTGTGAACCATGGTGAAAAATAGAAAAGTTCAATGGAACGGAATTTAAAAGATGGCAACAAAAGATGTTGTTTTATCTCACAACTTTGATCTTGGCGAGGTTTCTCCACGAAGATCCACCTATGCTCAAAGAAGATGAAACAGACCGGCAAATTGTTGTCGCAATAGATACATGGAAATATGCAAATTTTTTGTGCCGAAATTATATCCTTAATGGATTGGATAACACATTATACAATGTGTATAGTTCTCTTAAAACAGCAAGAGAATTATGGGATTCCTTGGATAAAAAGTATAAAACAGAAGATGCTGGCACGAAGAAATTTGTAGTTGGCAGGTTTTTGGACTACAAGATGGTGGATTCCAAGGAAGTCATCAACCAAGTCCAAGAATTACAAGTAATCCTGCATGAAATACATGCAGAAGGTATGTCTCTAAGTGAATCTTTCCAAGTTGTTGCTATTATAGAAAAACTACCACCTATGTGGAAAGATTTTAAAAATTATCTCAAGCATAAACGCAAAGAGATGAAACTTGAAGACTTAATCGTAAGATTAAGGATAGAAGAGGACAACCGTGCCTCTAAAAAGAAAATAGGAAGGACCTTTGTGGAGTATAAAGCCAACGTAGTGGAACAAGGTTCGAAGTCCAAAAAGAGAAAATTCTCTGGTAATGGGCCTCAACAAGGAACAAATAAAAAGTTCCAAGGCAAATGCTACATCTGTAATAAGTATGGACATTGGGCAAAAGATTGTCGAAAACGCAAAGACCGGAACAAGAAGTCTGCACAAGCTAATGTAACGGAAGTGGATAGTCTTCTTTAAGATGTTTCTGAAATGAACCTTTCAGCGGTTGTTTCAGAAATAAATATGGTTGAGAATCCAATAGAATGGTGGGTGGATACTAGAGCAACCCGCCACGTGTGTTCCGACAGGAAGATGTTCTCCACATATCAAGAAATTGAGAATAGAGAACATCTATACATGGGAAATTCTTCTTCATCGAAGATAGCTAGACAAGGAAAGGTGATTTTGAAGATGACATCTGGCAAGCAACTCACCCTCAACAACGTGCTCCATGTGCCTGATATTAGGAAAAATTTAGTGTCAGGATCCCTTCTTAGTCAAAAGGGATTTAAACTAGTCTTTGTATCACACAAATTTGTATTAACTAAAAATGGGATGTATGTGGGGAAGGGTTATATGAGCAATGGGCTCTTCAAAATGAATGTAATGACTGTTGTACCTTCCAATATTAATAAAATTACATCTTCTGCTTATATGATTGAGTCATCTAATTTATGGCATGGTAGATTAGGACATGTTAATTATAATACTGTACATAGATTAATTAATATAGAATGTTTGCCAAAATGTGAGATTAACTCTAATCATAAATGTGAAATTTGTGTTGAGGCAAAACTTAGAAAATCTTCTTTTAAATCAATTGAAAGAAGTACAGAACCTCTTGAATTAATACATACTGATATTTGTGATTTAAAGTATATACAGACAATAGGATGTAAGAAATACTTTATCACTTTTATAGATGATTGTACAAGATATTGTTATGTTTACTTATTGAGAAGTAAAGATGAGGCTTTGGAAATGTTTAAACATTACAAAAATGAGGTTGGGAATCAACTTGATAAAAAGATCAAGATAGTTAGAAGTGATAGAGGTGGAGAATATGAATTTCTATTTGTTGAAATTTGTTCACAATATGGTATAATACACCAAACAACTGCACCTTATTCACCACAACAAAATGGTGTTGCAGAAAGAAAGAATAGAACTTTAAAAGAAATGATGAATGCATTGTTATTAAGTTTTGGGCTACCACAGAATTTATGGGGGGGAGGCAATTCTTTCAGCAAATTATATTCTCAACCAAATACCTCAAAAGAAGTCTAATGTTACACCCTATGAATTATGGAAAGGACGTAAGCCGCCTTATAAACACTTAAAAGTGTGGGGGTGTTTAGCAAAAGTAATGGTTCCTCCACCCAAAAAGGTGAAAATAGGACCAAAAATAATAGATTGTATATTCATAGGTTATGCTAATAATAGCAGTGCTTATAGATTTTTGGTTAATAAATCAAAAATAGAGGAAATACATGAAAATATGATTATTGAGTCAAAAGATGCTGAATTCTTTGAAACAGTATTTCCTAATAAAAAGGAACAAGAGCCAAGTTCTAACGAACAAGGAACAAGTTCAAATAAAAGAACTTATGATGTTGTTAATGACAGTAATCATGGTTTAGAAGATATTGATGAACCTAGAAGTAGTAAATGTGCTAGAACATCAAAATCTTTTGGTCCAGATTTTCTAACCTATTTGTTAGAAAATGAGCCTCAAACCTATAAAGAAGCAATATCGAGTCCTGAAGCTCCATATTGGAAAGAGGCTATAAATAGTGAAGTGAAATCCATTATGTATAATCATACGTGGGAATTAGTAGATCTCCCACCAAGCTCTAAAACTCTTGGATATAAGTGGATATTCAAGAAGAAAATAAAAGCAGATGGATCTATAGACAAATATAAAGCAAGACTTGTAATCAAAGGATATATATAGGCAAAAGGAGGGTTTAGATTATTTTGATATTTATTATCACGTGACAAGAATATCCTCAATTAGGATGTTAATAGCCATTGCAGCTATATATAATTTAGAAATACATCAAATGGATGTAAAAATAGCTTTCTTGAATGAAGATTTAGAAGAAGAAATGTACGTGGAACAACCAGAAGGATTTATTGTTCCAGGACAAGAAAAGAAAGTTTGTCGGCTTGTAAAATATCTTTATGAATTAAAACAAGCACCTAAACAATGGCATGAAAAATTTGATAATGCAATGTTATCAAATGGTTTCAAAATAAATGAGTGTGACAAATGTGTGTATTCAAGGACACTAAGAATGGGTATGTTATTATATATCTTTATGTATATGATATGCTCATTATGGATAGTAATAATGATATCATTAAAACTACTAAACTAAAAGAATGTTAAATAATATATTTGACATGAAAGACATGGGTGTTGCCGATGTAATATTAGGAATTAAGATTTCTAAAACATCGAATGGATTAGTGTTATCACAATCACACTATATTGAGAAAATACTCAGGAAATTGAATCAATATAATTGTAATCATGTGGGAACACCGGTAGATATAAATCTACACCTGTCTAAAAATAAAGGAGAGAGCATATCACAACCTGAGTATGCATAAATAATTGGAAGCATTATGTACTTAATGAATTGTACACGTCCTGACATAGCACAAGCTGTCAATAAATTGAGTAGATTTACAAGCAATCCAGGACAAGATCATTGGAAAGCAATAATAAGAGTTTTAAGGTATTTAAAATATACTCAAAATTTTGGATTGCACTACTCAAGATATCTAGCAGTACTTGAAGGATACTGTGATGCGAATTGGATATATATCGGATACAAAAGACTCTAAATCCACAAGTGGTTTTGTGTTTACACTAGGAGGAGGAGCAGTATCATGGAAATCTTCTAAACAAACATGCATTGCTCGATCAATAATGAAATATGAGTTTATTGCATTAGATAAGGCTGGAGAAGAAGTTGAATGGCTTCGTAACTTTTTAGAAGATATTCCTATGTGGCCTAAACCTGTGCCGCCTATTTGTATCCATTGTGATAGTCAACCAGCAATTGGAAGGGCACAGAGTCAAATGTATAATGGTAAGTCTAGACAAATTCGTCGTAGACACAATACCATAAAACATGTCTATTGAGTACATAAAGTCGAAAGAAAATATAGCGGATCCGTTGACTAAAGGTTTGACTAGAGAGCAAGTAAAAATAACTTCAAGGGAATGGGTTTAAAGCCTATAAACAAGGATCGTCATGATGGAAACCCAACCTAGTTGACTGGAGATCCCAAGATCTAGGTTCAAAGGGACAACTAAATTGTGAATGATTCAACCAAATCACTATAAAGAAATTAATTTCTTCTGCCCATTCCTATGATACGAGATAGTGATACCTGCAGCGGTTACAGAATAAGCTTTGCTTTTAATGATTCTTAAATCTTGATAAACTAGGATACTCTTATTAAGAATCACCTACGTGAGTGTGAACTAGGCCAATTCTATGAGAAGGATAAGGCTATACTTCTCTAAAGCACTCATAAATCCGGGATTTTTTGGAGCCAAAATGAACAAAATTATGATAATCAAATAATGTCTAGAAAGATTTTGTGTGAATTACTATTGTCTCGATTTACACAAACGATTAGACAGTTCAAGACATCAAGTTCACTGGACAACCAGTAAACCCGATAGTTTTCACAAAGGAAGGTTCAAAGCCAAAAGCTACCTCTCTCGATACAGAAAATTTTTAATTATGTATCTCTCTCAGAGTCTGTATAACATTTGCATAAGGCTGGCAGTCAATATCATTCATGTGGGGGATTATTGAAATTTGAGCCTAAATTAATGTGGGTGTCATTAATTAATTTTAATGATTTCATATATTAATGTGTTCTACTCCATGAGTAGATTAAATTAAGTATTTGGAAGCTCAAATCCATAGAGTAATGAATGAGATATTAACTCCCAAAGATCATACTTGAAAGATAATAAATACATGTGGGAAAAACCAAGTCCCACATAGGTTAAGAATTAAAGTTTTTATATGTTTATATACAAGGAAAGTGCTATTAGGTTTGGGCCCCAAAGGGCACCCCACTTTTGTCGAAGGGAGAGGACCTAGCAAAGGCTAGGTTTGATCCCACACGCGCGCGCCGCCGCTGCCGTCTGGCCTGGCCTGGCTCATGGCATGTGGCAGTATTTATCAAAACTGTGTCATTTTGAAGAGTGGTATTTATTAAAACTGTGTCGTTTTGAGAAGCGGTATCTGCTGAAAGGGTAAAAGTCTGAACGGACGGCCCAAAACTACGTCATTTTTGTCGCGCCTTTTCTTCTAAGACTAAAACTACATAGTTTTGATTCTGCTAATGCTTAAACTACATCGTTTTATAAGTCCGAATAGACGCGCCTATACTGCATATGATCAAAACTACGTCATTTTGATAAATGGATGAAATATATGCCTTTTCAGTAGCATATCATGCCCTTTCAAAGGGCTAGGCACCCATCCGAAGGGTCACCAACCCTCTTATAAATAGATAGGAGGGGTCAGCCTTTTTACTCACTCAATTTTCACAAGCAATTGGCATTAATAGTAATTTAGTATTCTGTTTTCATCATTTTCATAGTTCTAATAGACAGAGTTAGAGCATTCAGTTTGGTTCGTTGTGTATATCTTTTGTAGTGTTGCTAAGATATACGGAGTCATTATATCCTAAGAGACAAGTGCTATCAACTCTGAGCACCATACGGAGGTCATAATTGTCTTAAGGACCTAGTACCAAGTACTAGCCTTGACAAATTATTTTTTACAAGATAAGTTCATATAAATATATATATATATATATATATATATATATATATATAATCTCCTTTAAAGTAACATAAATTCTTAAAAATACACTCTTACACTGGAATTACATACCTTTTTTGTTAAAAATGTATTGATACATGTAATTCATGTTTGCTTTTCATTTTTCTTGGGCATAACAGGTTAATCAACCATCTAGATGGGTTTACAACTTGGAATTCCTGAATGAGTACAAAGCTTTCTCCCATACTGAAATTCTGTCGGGGGCAAGCTAGGTTTTGTATGGTGTCACATTGCCATGCCGGTAATATGTCTTAGGGGACAATGATTTTCAAAATATTAATTGAGTGGTCTTTTAACTATTTGTGAATTTCTAATATGAAAGTAATGCGAGACAATAACTGGTAAACTGAGTTAGAATAGAAGTTATGGTGCTTTGAGAGATTATATAACGAGTTAAAACACTAGGTTTGAAGGACAATAGCATGATTGAAGAAATGTAAGGATATATCTATTTGCTTTTATGTTTTATTTTACTTTTGACTCTTATTTATTTTTGTGACTATATATATACATGGGTGCAACTATAACAATGGGATAATTGTTTTGATTACTGTTCAGAACATCTGTATACAATGCTAGACGAATCATGTTATGGTCAACTTTTAATAACACGAGGATAAATAAAAGGCATAATTTGTTTCTAAACCAAATATATTCTAGATTATTCAAGAAATATCTTAATTAATATTAGTACGTGAATTGGTGATATCTAAGTACATGAATGTATTTGAATTGTCTTGGAACATGTAATGGTTTGGTTCGTGTACATGAATATGGTCATGTAGTAATTATTATTGTGGATCTATAAGTGTCATATGAGTTCTATAAATAGTCTTGTACTTGGATCATTTTAATCAAGTGAAATCAAAGTATTATTATATTCTCCAAAGTTATATTTCACTTCCTCCCTAAATTATATTCTCTTCCTAATTATCCAACAAGTGGTATCAAAGCTTGAAAGGAAAACGGGACCATCAAAAAAGTAGCAAAGAAGAAACAGTTGAAGAATCAACTGATATTACAAAGGAGCAAGTGAAACTTTGGTAATACTCGGGTCCACCACTAAACTGAAGCACCAAGTGAATAAAAGACTCCTCGTGGCATCAATCAAAAGAAGATTTAACAAAATTTTCAAGTCTTTGTGGACCCACGGGAAGAAGTAATTTCAGTCCCAACAAACTGAATTTACTTGTGGATTCCTCGCTCCTCGTGGCGCTGGAACTTGGTGCTGACAGAACAAAATAACTTTTTTTAAAGTAATAGGCTCAACAATTTTTTTTAAAGTAACATCGTGATGGCAAATTCAAACAATCTAGTCTCTCTAATTACTCGTTTTAATGGAGAAAACATTGATTATTGGAGTCATAATATGAAAGTATTATTAAAGTCCTTCAAGTTGTGGAGTATTGTTGAAGATGGCTATGAAGAACTAGAAACTGAAAAGGGTTTGTCACAAGCCCAGAAAAATAGCTTAAATGATAAAAGGGAGAAGTATAACAAGGCACTCTTCCAAATTTATCAAGCAATTGAAAGACCAATTTTTGATAGAATTTCGAAGGCAGAAACTTCAAAAGAAGCTTGGGATATTTTGCCATCAATATATAAAGGTGAAGAAAAGGTAAAAAAGGTACGACTCCAATCTTTGCGTCTAGAATTTGAGAAGTTGCAAATGCAAGAAAATGAAACTATTGCTGATTATTTTTCAAAAGTTACTTCAATTGTTAATCAAATGGCAACTAATGGAGAAGTTTTACAAGATCAAAAAGTTGTTGAGAAAATTCTTCGGAGCTTACCACAAAAGTTTGATTTTATCGTGGTAGCTATCGAAGAGTCCAAAGATGTGTCAAAATTGTCTTTAGAAGATTTACAGGCTTCTTTAAAGGCACACGAGTTCCGCATTAATCAAAGAAATCCACATTCTAATGATCAAGCTCTCAAGTCTGAAATTACGGGAGGCCGAGGTGCTCCCCATGGTCGCGACCGTGGAGGAGGTCGTGGACGTGGAAGAGGTGGCTTCCAAGGAAACAGAGGTAGAGGCTCTAATTTTCGTGGCAATGGAAGAGGATCACAAGGTAACAATAATAGTTTTAAGGAAGAATCATTTGAGTATTCAAACAATTCTCAAAGAGGAAGAGGTCGTGTTATTAATCAAAGAGGGAAAAAAGGATATATTGAATGTTTTCATTTTCATAGGCTTAGTCATAAAATTAGTGAATGTTGGTTTGCACCATCTAACAAAAAAGAATCCGAATTGGTGCATGAAAATGAATCAGTTGAGAAAGATTGTTCAGAGTCATTATTAATTGCTTGTCAAGAAAATAATAATCATGTTTGGTATTTGGATAGTGGTGTCAGCAAACATATGACAGGGAATAAGGATTTATTTTCTACCCTGGTGGAGTCAAATTTTGGGCAAATAAAAATAGGAGATGCTAGAGCCTATACAATTAAAGGAGTTGGAGAAGTCACTTTCAAAATAAAATTTGGAAAATTTAAAAAATGTCATATGTTTATTTTGTTCTAGGCATTAAAAGCAATTTGCTAAGTACTGGACAACTTTTACGAAAAGGGTTTGATATATTCTTTTATGATAAATTGTGTACTCTGTAAAAAATAATCAGGTCGTGGCAAAGATTAGCTTGGCGGAGAATAATTTATTTCCACTTCCTCTCCAAGTGGAAAATTTCCATTGTTTCGCTGGTTTTAATGAAGAAGTTTTCAAGTTGTGGCATGACAGGTATGGTCAGTTGAATTTCGACAGCCTAAAATTGTTAGCGGTGAATGGATTACCCCAGATTAGTAAAACGGATCGGACTTGTGAAGCATGCCAGTTGGGAAAGTTGCACCGTAATCCATTTCCCTCAAAATCTTCTTGGGGGGGCAAGGCAGCCACTTGAAATTGTTCATTCAGACCTGTGTGGACCTATGATAGTGTCATCTTTTGGAGGTAACAGATATTTTATTTCTTTTATTGATGATTACACAAGAAAAGTGTGGACTTATTTTCTTCATGAAAATCTGAAAGTTTTTAAGCTTTTAAAAATTTTAAAGAAGAAGTTGAAAAGTTTTCTGGTTGTCACATAAAGACTTTGAGAACAGATCGAGGGTCAAAGTATCTTTCAAATGATTTTTAGCATTTTTGTAAAGATAATGGCAACAAAATGGTGTTTGCGAAAGGAAAAATCGTACAATAATGGATATGGTTAGATGCATGCTGAAAAGAAAAAGGTTGCCACACCAATTTTGGGCAGAAGCTGTTTCTTGTGTGGTTTACTTGATCAACAGGTCACCAACAAAAAGTTTAAAAAATTGTACTCCTCATGAAGCTTGGTATGGGAGAAAACCAAGTGTCTAACACTTGAAGATTTTTGGAAGTGTAGCTTTTGCTCATGTACCAAATGCAATAAGGTTAAAACTTGATGATAAGGCAGAAAAATGTATTTTTGTTGGATACAGTGAAAGGTCAAAAGCCTACAAGCTGTATAATCCAAAAACAAAGAAAATTGTCATTAGCAGGGATGTAAACTTTAATGAAAAATCTTTTTTCAATGATGCTGACATAAACACTGCAGATGAGGTACCATTGCTCGTGGAGGATTTGGAAGATAGTAGCAGTATGCCAAGTGAAGATGATACATCCTTGAACTCAACTGATGTTCCATCATCCTCAACAGGAGCGTCTTCTGATAGCAGAATCGAAGCAATCAACACAAGATCTTTGCAGGAGATTTATGATACTACGGAGCCAGTAGATGCAGGAGCTATTTTCTTTGCTTTCTATGCAGGAGAAGATCCAATCTCCCATGAAGATGCATCAAAAGGAGAAAAATGAATAAAACAAACCATGAAGGAAGAAATTATGGCTATCGAAAGGAATGACACATGGGAGCATGTCAGTTTACCACCAAACAAAAGACTCATTGGAGTTAAATGGATTTTTAAGACAAAGTTAAATTCAGATGGCTCTGTCAATAAGTACAAAGCGAGGCTCGTTGCAAAGGGGTATGCACAAAAGGAAGGAGAATATTTTAATGAGGTATTTGCACCTGTTTCAAGACTTGATATTGTTCGTTTAATTATATCACTTGCTGCTCAAAACAATTGGAAATTGTTCCAAATGGATGTCAAATCGGCATTTTTAAATGGGTTTCTTGAGGAAGAAATCTATGTTGATCAGCCACCCGGTTTCGTGAAGAAAGGTGAAGAAGAGAAAGTTTACAAGTTAAAGAAGGCTTTATATGGTTTGAGGCAGTCACCAAGGGCTTGGTATAGTCGCATTAATTCTTACTTTGAGAAGAATGGTTTTCAAAAATGTCCTCAGGAGCATACTTTATACATCAAAATTGATCCTACAAAAAGAAGATTTATGGTGGTAAGTCTCTATGTTGATGATCTCATTTTTACTGGAAATGATATGGAGATGCTTAATGATTTCAAAGCTTCAATGAAACAAGAGTTTGACATGACTGATTTGGGAGAGTTACATCATTTTTTGGGCATTGAAGTTAGTCATTCCAATAAGGGATTTTTTTTTGAAAAAGTTCAAGATGGAGAATGCTAATTCTGTTTTAACTCCATGTGTTACTGGGCTTAAGTTAAGCAAGAAAGGTGAAGGAAAGCTTGTGGATCCAACTATTTACAGGAGTTTGGTTGGAAATTTGATGTATTTAACTGCCACAAGACCAAATTTAATGTTTGTTGTTAGTATGATTAGCAGGTTCATGGAGAAGCCTCACTCTGAACATTGGGAAGCAGCAAAATGAATTTTAAGATATGTGAAAGGCACAGTTGATTATGGAATTTTTTATGAAGCTGGTGTTCCAGTTAATCTTACTGGATTCACATACAGTGATTTTGAAGGTAGCATTGATGATAGCAAAAGTACTTCAGGTTATGTTTTTAATATAGGAAGCGGAGCTATTTCTTGGAGTTCAAAGAAACAACCAATTGCTGCTCTTTCAACAACTGAAGCTGAATATATAGCGGCTGCACATGCTGGATGTCATCTAGTTTGGTTAGAAGAATTTTGAAGTATCTCAAGCAAAAACAAGAAGCTGATCCAACTTTGTTTTGTGATAATACTTCAACAATTTCAGTTACCAAAAATCCAGTTCTTTATGGAAAGACAAATCATATTCGCATTCGATATCATTTCTTAAGGGAATTTGTGAATGATAGAATTATTAATATCAAGTATTGTAAATCTGAGGAGCAGCTAGCTGACATTTTTACAAAGCCGGTTTCTGGAGAAGTATTCAAGAAGCAAATCGCTAAGCTCGGATTGAAAAATAAATTTGGTTTACGGGAGGCCTTGTTAACTAAACCAAATATATTCTAGATTATTCAAGAAATATCTTAATTAATATTAGTACATGAATTGGTGATATCTAAGTACATGAATGTATTTGAATTGTCTTAGAACATGTAATGGTTAGGTTCATGTACATGAATATGATCATGTAGTAATTATTATTGTGGATCTAGAAGTGTCCTATGAGTCCTATAAATAGTCTTGTACTTGGATCATTTTAATCAAGTGAAATCAAAGTGTTCTTATATTCTCCAAAATTATATTTCACTTCCTCCCTAAATTATACTCTCTTCCTAATTATCCAACAGTTTCTCCATTTCAGCGCACCACTGAGCTTCAAAATCCCGCTATTTTCAATCTATCCATCGTGCTTACAGATAGCCACACCATTGACTTTCAAAATTTCATCATCTCCTAACTTAGATCTAGTGTGCTTAGCAATGGTCTCGCGAGTTCTAAAAATCATATATATATATATATATATATATATATATATATATATATATATATAACATTAATCATGGAGGTTTCTCAGTGGGGTGACTCAGAGCTTGGTTAGGGCATGAATGAGTTGAAGTAGTTTTGGATATGTGAGAATGGTGTTGATGGTGGCGGCGGTGGTGGTTGGTGGTGGTTTCTTTTGATTCATCTTTGTTTTAATTTGATGATTTGATCGGATAGAAGATGGAAGAATGATTTAGTACGTGGTTGGGTTTTTTTTTTAATTTTTTTTACATTATCATTAACTTAATTAAGTCATTAAATTAATTATTACAAAAATAATTTTTAAATTAATATTTTATTGTTTAATAATTTTAATACAGTCAAAACGTACAAAACTATTAGTCTTGTCAAAAAATTATATATTCCCGCCAAATTCAACCGGTATTTGAATTGAGATAGGACATTGTGTGAAATTAAGTACTCATGTAATGTAATAGATGTACAAGTCAAATTAATTTAAGGGCCGAATTGTAAAGAGTGTAGAACTTAGTGTATATTACCCTTCTTTTTTTTACCGAGTATTTGTTAAATCAACAAAAGTCAAGTGGCAAGTGTATTAAGGTCCTCCACACAAACAGAGGTGGTGAATTTTTAGCATGAAGTGAAATGCTAGTTTTGATTGTTGATTACGTTTAGAATTAATAAATACTCAAAATTCTGATAACATGTTAAATACTTAATCAACTCACTAGAAGTTTAAATTGTTAGAGAGAAAACCTAACCTAACAATATGTATATATCATGCATGCTAACAGGTGCTCCATGTGGGTGAAATGGTTTGTGGCAAATTAATTAAATCTTAGTTGGGTTTTGGAAAAAGGCAATAGAATTGAAGAAGAAGTAGTATTTTAAAACATTCTTCTCTAATTTTATTTTTCCTTGAGAAAACAATATGATGATCATGAAAATTCTTATCATGGAGTGGCTGTTATAATTTATAAGTCAAATAAATAACATGGGAGCTTCTGATATTTATGAAAAGATATTTTCATAATTCATATTTTACTCTGCAGTTCCACTCAACCCAACTGTCAACTTGTTTGAAAAAACTGGTTAATAATGTACCCTTAATTAATTAAAGAACTCTCAAACCTTTGAAAGGTTGAGGTTGCCTGTATATGTAATTAGCTATTATGTAATTAGAATTTTTACATAATACAGTATTTTTATGTGATTTGGATATCTATACCGAAATATTTCTGTACAGTCTGGGCAGACTGTACATACAACAGTTGGTATAGGTATTAAAAACACACCCAAAACACTGTATTATGTAAAAATTTCAATTCCATAATTTTTTTTTGTTTCAAAAAAAAAAGTAAAAAAAAAAAAATTGGGTCCGAATTTTAGGACCAGTCCGGGATCCTGGACTGGATCCTCTGTGTGTGTGTATATATATATATATGCGGCAAGCATACGATGATATACTACTTACTATATACTTAGTATTTGTTGCCTAGTTAAGGAAATTTGGGTCATTTGACCTTAATTAGTAGTCGTAAAATGTATTAGCAATTAATTAATATAGAACCTTACGTACTACTTGTAAAATTAATTATGCATTTATCAAAGAGGAGAGAAAAAAAAAAAGACTTAGGTCATGTTTGTTTGTAAGGATTATTATCACAAGACTATTAATTCTTAAAATTAAATAGTCCTATATAGTCATATGTTTGTTTTTTATGAAATTATTCATGGGATAACTTAAAATAATCGAATGTTATGTTTGTTTTTTCAGAATTAATTAAAGAATTGGATAAAAAATATCGTTTACTATTATACTCTTACTAATAATAACATATTTTAAATTATAATTTAAATTTATTTATATATCAAAAAATAATGAACAATGATTACATTCATATATAATCATACCATGTAGTTAGATGAGTCGGGTCATGTTATTCAATATATGATCTGTTTTCAATTCCGATAATTTTTTATTTTATTTTTTAAAAAAGACCGTGTTGCTTTATTTTTTTATTTGTAGTATTCATAAAAATAATTTCAATATTTTTTTATAAAAGGACTAAATAATTTATTGACCACTAATTTGAATTACTGTGACCACTGTTAACATTGAACCTCCATTATGTGTATGATCTCAATATTTATTCAAGGTGTAATATGAATGTTATTGTAAGTGATTTAAATATTTATTTATTTATTTAATCACATGGCCACCTGTATGTGAATACTCTCGTCATGTCATTAGGATTGATTAATTGATCAATAGAGTACTGACACGCAGACGATGTGTGTCAGTAGTTTATTGGTCAATTGACCAACTTATCAAAAAATAAACTTCATACTAACCGGATCCATGTCGTTACTAGATTCTCGTTTTCCAAAAAAATACAAAATATTATGAATGTTTAGGATAAGCTAGTCATATTAAAAAAAAATAAAGGTTAGTTTTGTCCATAAATTTTTAATCACTCGTGATGAGATTATAATATCTAGCTAGATATGGTATTTAAATAATCTCCCACCTTAAACTATTTTATAATATCATGACTAATAGTCTAAGTTCAAATTTAAAAATAAATAAAACACTTGAAATTAATAATCCTATCCAAATATAATTTTTACAAACAAACATAATTTTAAATATACTATATATTTAATCCAACTCATTGGCACTTAATGTCTGGTGCCAGACAATGTACGTAATGTGTGTAAAGATCCATATTGTCCTCTTGGTCATTATTTAAAGTTAGATATTTTCTAATAACTAGACAACTTGACGTTTTAACGTAATATGTTGAAAGAGTTATGTTACATCTACTGACTTTTCAGCTAAGTACGTAGACACATTTGATATTCGTAAATATTTAATTACAATTTTACAGAAATTTTTCTTCTTCTATAAGTCTAGTCAGTTATTAATAAGTCGGATGATATATCATTTTAATTTACTCTCTATCTCTTAATATTTGACGTTCTAGAAATTTTCATATAAATTAAGAATAAATACAGTTTTATTATTTTATCCTTAACTAATATTTTAATCTTATTTAATTTTCCATTGACACGAGACTTGATTTCACGCTTTTTCTCCTAATTAAAAACGTTTCACATCCTGATAAAAAAATTTATTTCCGCCAAATTTTTTCCTGCCAAATTTGTTCTTCTGCTAAACACAACAAAAAGAGGCATATGCAGCATAACGGATTTTATTCTCAATAGACTTCAAATTTTGAACTTCTAAGGATTATTTTGATCGTTACTTTGACAGGGCTCCACGACAGAGAAATCGAGCTCCTTTATCTAAAATCGATCTCAATGTCGATTTTGTTGATCTTAAAGATAAAGAAGATGAAGAAGAAATTCAATCGTTTGATTTTAAGAATGAAGTAGAGGAATCAATTTTTCATTCGTTTGATCTTAACAATGAAGCAGAAGAATCAATTTTTCATTCGTTTGATCTTAACAATGAAGCAGAGGAATCCATTTTTGATGATGAAGTGCCAATGGAAGATGATGACCATGCACATGGAAGTAGGATCGCAATTGCAACAAACAAAGGTATTGTATATATTTTCTTCTTTCAATCTGAACAGAGTCAACATTTTTTTAGGTTGTTAGGGGTACAGGGAGTGGTGCTTTTCTTAACTAAAGAATAAGAATTACTTGCATCATTTTAGACCAGTAGCAAAACGGAGTTTGGGTGCTTTTTCAGGAAAAAAACGTTCCACAATACTCCTAATAAAAAAACATTCCAGGAGTAAAAACATAAAATATCGAGGTTGCGCGCGATTCTGCATATCAATGCTTGAGCAAAGTAGCATACCACATGATCCTATATTCAATGTAATGTTTAATGTTATTCATATTGATGAGAAGTGGTTTAACATGACCAAGAAAACTGAAAATTTCTACTTGCTAGTAGATGAAGAAGATCCGATACGATCGTGTAATTAAAAGCAAAAACTTCATTAGGAAAGTCATGTTTTTAGCTACTATAGCACATCCAAGGTTTGATAATCAAGGAAACGAATTATTTTCAGGGAAAATTGGCCTTTTTCTCTTTGTTACCTAAGAACCGGCTAGAAGAAGTAGCATTAACAGAGCTGTCGGGACAATTGAAACAAAACTTATAACTTCAGTAACAAGAGAAGTTATAAGGTCATGCATGATAGAGAAGGTTCTACCTGCAATTAAAGAGAAATGGCCAAGAGAAGATTTTGGATATCCGATATATATTCAGCAAGACAACGCAAGAACACATATTAATTTGACCGATACTGATTTTTGTCGAGTTGCTGCGCGAGGATGGGTTTGATATTCGTTTAACATATCAACCTGCGAATTCTCCATATTTGAATGTTTTAGATCTTGGCTTTTTTAATGCCATTCAACAATTACAGTACAAACAGGTTCCAAAAAGTGTTGATGGACTATTATAAGTTGTTGTGAAGTCATTCGATGAGTATCCTACACGGAAGTCTAACCGCATATTTCTATCATTGCAATCGTGTATAATAAAAATCATGAAAGGCAAAGGTCACAACAAATACAAAATTCCGCATATTAGAAAATACATGTTGGATAGAGGAGGTGAACTTCTAACTCGGATGAAATGTGATCTTGAATTAGTATAAAAAGTTCAAAATTATTTGAATCAATTGGATGAATGTATTTGTGATGAATTTTCTTTTACAATATCATTAATGTGGTATACGATAAATCTGATGTGAATATATCTTGGTTGTGCAGATTAGCTGCTGATTGAGTTTATGGGGCTTGAGTTGAGGATTTTTCTGTTTTTGTCTGAATCTGAGCCTGCTGATGAAGGAATAGTTTTTTGTTCATTGGAAACTGTGATCATCTGGTAAATTAGCTAAATCCAGCCTACGAAAAATACATGCTTCATGGTGCTTTATCATAGTGTGCACAACAATTTTGAAAATCTGCTGATGAAATTAACTGTAATTTTGGTTCTACATACTAGATAAAGTGTTTTTGGTCACAACAATTTTGGTTTTATGAATATTTCTTTACGTGTTGTTTAATTTTGATTCATTCTAGTGAGTTTTCAAGACATGCATTCTGTTCAATCTGCTACCTTTATCATAGTGTGCTTATATTAAAAAATCTCCTGGAGTAAAATAAATGGAAGGCAGTAGAAAATTTGATGGTTATAAATTATGTTGGCGTTAAAAATCTGCTAAAGTAAATTTATGCAGAAAAATCTACTAGTGTTAAAATTTTGCTAGAAAAATCTGTTGGAGTTTATGCAGAAAAAATCTGGTAGTGTTAATTAAGATTCTGCAAAAAAATTTGCTAGTGTTAAATTTCTACAGGAAAAATCTGCTAAAGTTGAAATTCTGAATCTGCTAGTACTTTCTCTGTAACAACAATTGAAGCTCTTGATATCGATGCTCAAAGAGGCTCATTTTGTGAGCAAACCATTAACAAATACTCAGGCAGAAACATTTTGTGAGGAAATCATTAAACATAAAATTGTGCTTGAAAAAGATTAAAGAAAGTAATTGAGCATTGTGTGATGCTTCAAAACAAACCGCACAACATCAAAATGTTCTTAGAAGCAAAAGGGCATAATATCCACAGATTGCCACCAAGCCAAAAATACTTGTGTTTAATGGTTAATTTAATGACCTATTATACTTGTGTTTCTCAGAGGAAAAATTCAGAAAAACCTCCTGTAATATCTTCTCATTCATACTATATGATGATAACAAAAATCGGTTAAGAAACAAAAAACTACAAAATACTCCATTGGTTTTTTATTAAACCAATATCGCATTTGGAGATAAAGAAAGCCAAGAATGGAATTGTTCAACAAACGGAGAGTTCATTCAAAAATTTAACATAACAACTGACATGGTTAATAAAATTTTGGAAGATAAACTTTCAACATAATCCATACTACTTCTTGCAATTTTTCTTCTTCAAAAGTTTCTTCCCCTTCATCTAGAAATTTGTTCAAATCAAATCCTCCAGGTTCATTCAAATCAACGAGCAAAGCTTCTTTCCCTTCGTCTGGAAATTTGTTCAAATCAACGAGCAAAGCTTCGAACTCAGACTTCACGAAATTTCCATCATTCTTTATCTTCAACGGTAATTTCTTCTTTTCGGATTCAGACTCAACAAAATCTTCATCCTTCATCTTCAATGAAACCTAGGGTTTTCTCTCAACTAATGGAACTATAGTTTTTTCCGTAAAAGAAATTCTTACTTGATAACTTTATCATTGCAGTAGAGTTTTGAAGGCTTCTCATAAATGTATTCTTGGAAATCAAATAACATAATTTGAACTGTCTTTTGAAAACAGAGAAAATAGCCATTATTGGTGGTAGAGAAGGAAGGGCAGAGAAGGAAAACAAATAGGCAAAATATTCTTGGTTTTGTAGAACATCAAATATTTTGGAAAGAAAAAAATGCTTTAAACGTCAAATATAAAGGGATGGAGGAAGTAATATTTTTGCGCTGCTACAAAATAGAAAGTTAATTGTTTATCAAGATTGTAAGTTCAAAAAATAAAATTAGAAAATAAATAAATGCAGCAAACCAAGTAGGAAGTAAATAGGCATTACTTCTGACAATAAATTTCATAGCTCCAAAGATTGCACGAATTTGATAGATAAAGATGGTTATTGTCTCGTGTAGTTCAAAGATTAATTTGATATTTAATTTAATTAACTCGGATAATATTTTGCAACTACATGAAGGAAAAGAAATATGAGAGTTCTTTTCATATATCGATTTGAATTTTTATGTAAATATATTCTTATTAATTTTTTATCTTTAAATTTTTTTTTCCCATTGATTTCTATGTTTAGCTTTAGTTTATTGTACATACACATTTTACTTGTTAACTATGGTCGATAAAAACTAGCTAATATATCGAAGTAGATTCAGTTGACATGATTCGAATATTATATAAGATAATAAGATACCCAAACCCTTTGGGACATAGGACGAGGCTAGTCCATATTCAAAATTAGATGCGGCGAAATGGATTCAACCGTTGGGAATCTCCAGTGGCCCTTTTAAATTATTTTTAAATCTCTTAATTGTCAACTCTTACGCCCTATTTAAACAGCACCTTACCCAGAAACCTAAACCTACAACTAATACAATACATTTCATACACGATCCCCAACACTTTCTAAAAAAATGGGTGATGTTGAAGGATCTCCAGGGAGCTCAATGCATGGAGTTACAGGGCGAGAGCCTGTTCTCGCCTTTGCAGTGGCTTCGCCAATTGTACAAACCGATCACCCTGCAAAATTCGATTTGCCTGTGGATTCGGAGCATAAGGCCACCAAGTTCAAGCTCTTCTCCTTCGCCAATCCTCACATGAGGACTTTCCATTTGTCTTGGATCTCTTTTTTCACTTGTTTCGTATCCACCTTCGCTGCAGCTCCCCTTGTTCCCATTATTCGCGACAATCTCAACCTCAAAAAAGGGGACATTGGGAATGCTGGGGTTGCTTCTGTTTCCGGAAGTATTTTCTCTAGGCTTGTAATGGGTGCAGTATGTGATTTATTAGGCCCACGATACGGCTGTGCGTTTGTTATAATGTTGTCAGCGCCTACTGTGTTTTGCATGTCTTTCGTATCTTCTGCTAGTGGATATATAGCGGTTCGGTTCATGATTGGATTCTCTTTGGCTACGTTTGTTACGTGCCAGTACTGGATGAGTACTATGTTTAATAGTAAGATTATTGGGCTTGTTAATGGGACTGCGGCTGGATGGGGTAATATGGGTGGTGGAGCTACTCAACTGATAATGCCTCTGCTTTATGATATAATCCAGCGGGTCGGATCCACTCCTTTTACTGCGTGGAGGATTGCCTTTTTCATTCCGGGTTCGCTTCATGTGATCATGGGGATCTTGGTTTTAACTCTTGGCCAAGACTTGCCTGATGGGAACCTCAGTACTTTACAGAAGAAGGGTGAGGTTTCAAGAGATAAATTCTCCAAGGTCAGTCTCTTTTTCTTTCTCATTAGTCATTCTATTAGGCTAATTTTTTGATAAATGATGATGATGTTATGCCAAAAATACAAAAAGTATAATCTAGGTAATAAAAGTGTATATATAGAATCAACTTGAATCTTAATAAACCCAACTCATATATACAACTAGTAGTATAATAAATCTAACTTATAAGAGGATCCGAACTATATGAACTTGTTAAACCCTTGATTATATATAAGTTCATAGTTTTTTGTTGTATTTGGTATATCAAATGTTCATTTGCCCTTACCCACACAAAAGATGTTAATTAGAGAAGAAAAATAACATATGCAAATTTTGTTAACAACGATATAAAAGACATAACTCTAGGTAATACAAACCTGATTAATCAGAATAAACGTAATTCATAGTTTCATACAACTAGTAGTAGAATAAATCTTAACTTATAATGAGGGGATTTGGATTCTATGATGTCACACAACTCAACCCTTAATCATATGCAACTCTATAATTTTGTTGTTGCATTACTTTGGTAAATGTTACATCAGCATTAATTGTCCAACAAAAAGGACTTTATATGGTAAAAATATAGTGGATTCAATTTTTTTGCAGTAAATGTAACAAAAGGTTATTACGTATGGTTAAGACTGATAATTTCATAAAATCTAAATCTGAGTAGAGAGTCCATCATAAAAGAACTATTAATAGAATGAATTATGCCAATTTGATTTCTCTTGATTATTCAGGTGTTGTGGTATGCTGTGACAAACTATAGGACATGGATATTTGTCCTCCTCTACGGATACTCCATGGGTGTTGAATTATCCACAGATAATGTCATTGCTGAATACTTCTACGACAGGTTGCTACTTAATTCATTCAGTCAACTGCTAAAATCTGAAAATTTGTTACAAACAAAAACTAACCTAATAACTACGTACTTTCCATTTTGCATTTTACAACAGGTTCAACCTAAAGCTACATACAGCTGGAATTATCGCGGCCACATTCGGTATGGCTAACCTTCTTGCTCGTCCCTTTGGCGGATACGCTTCAGACGTTGCAGCCCGAAGGTTCGGGATGAGGGGCAGGCTTTGGACTCTTTGGATCCTACAAACACTAGGCGGTGTTTTCTGTATTCTTCTTGGTCGCTCCAATTCCCTTCCCATTGCTGTGACAATGATGATTATCTTCTCAGTCGGAGCACAAGCCGCCTGTGGAGCAACATTCGGGATCATTCCATTCATATCTCGACGATCATTGGGCGTGATCTCGGGCATGACGGGTGCTGGAGGAAACTTTGGCTCGGGCTTGACTCAGCTTTTGTTTTTTACAAGCTCACAATTCTCGACCGCAGCTGGTCTAAGTTACATGGGGATAATGATTGTGTGTTGTACTTTGCCTGTGACACTAGTACATTTCCCACAATGGGGGAGTATGTTTTTTCCACCTACAAAAGATGTTGTGAAAGGTAGTGAAGAGCATTATTATACTTCTGAGTGGACTGAGGATGAGAAAAAGAAGGGTATGCATCAGGGGAGTGTGAGGTTCGCGGAGAATAGCCGGTCGGAGCGTGGAAGGCGCGTTGCTTCTGCCGCAACTCCGCCAAATTCGACACCAAATCATGTTTGATGTTACAAGATGAACTGGCTATATATGGGGAAATTATGTGAAATGGAATTAATGAGGAGAAGGTGTATATATGGACTATATATACAGGTTGATGTTTGTGTTTTTGCTTTCAATTTTATATGTTGTTTAATGTCAATTAATTCTTGCAAAATGATAAGAAAATGCCGAGTTCTCTTATCTTTATCAGGAAAATACTTTTGCTTAAAATAATTCTTCATTTTTGTATTTCACATGATATATATTTAGAAGTATAGTTTAATAGTAGTATATATTAAGCAAGTTCACAATCAAAATTCCGAAGTTTTTTGTACAAGTTGACTTGCCTTGATTGTGAGAGATAACAATATATATGGGAATTGATATCATTAATTGTTTGTTCGGTCCATATACAGTTTCTACCAAGAGATGTATCGAAGTATTGGACAGAGGCATTTTTTTTCTGGAGTACAAAATGCTTGTATACTAGAGGCACTTATACCATAATATGTAGATATCTAGTAGAAGCACTTGATTAATAATGAGTCAGCACCGTTGCAATATGTCTTCCATATTGTCATCCATATGTAATTAGAACCGTGACCTTCAAGATTCTGTCATATACGTAGGTTGGTAACTTTTTGTTGCATTTACTACATATCGTAGTAAATGTTCATCAAGAGTGTAACAACTTCATGAACTACAAATCCAAGTCTATATTATTGATGGGCGGAACTGAACTAGTTAGGACTTTGGAGCCACTTTTATGACAGTGGGTTTATAGTAGATTTATACTGTTTCTTAAAATAAATAGTTAACATATTTCCTTCTTAAGTATATATAGTATACTTGAATTCTTCAATTTAGAGAGTTGAAAATAATTTTGTTAAGGTATAATTAATTAATTCAATATCAGTTTTGGACCATTTTCTACCTTATATACCTCCTCAACAATGGTCGTGCATGGTTTATCACAGTATAACAACTTGATGAGTTTACCTCCTATCATTTATTTAAAGGACATAAAAGATAAAATTCAATTTGATATTTACTCCAATAGTATTGGGGTAATATATATCGTACGTCAGATAGTTGGCAACAATAAACAATGGCATGCAATTAGTAGTGGAAACTGGAAAGGAAGACGACACTTGTAGGGTCTAAGGTCCTGTTTGGATGTCGGGCAAACACCCCTTTGTCCCCTCCTCAAGCCAGAGACGTGACACTACTCGCGGCTTGAATCTGAAGAACTGGAAGCTAGCTAGCAATACTACAAGTTTTGCTGGAGTCGATCTTGAGATCGAGCTGCACTGATGAAAACAAAAAAGAAAAAATAAAGAAAGAAAATTTACAAAATAAAATAAAATAAAAGCTTTGAGAGCTGCAAGGATGAATATTTGGACTTTGTTTTAGCTTTATAGCCTATTTCATTATTTTGAATTTTTTCCAATTTCTCAGATAGGTCTTTCCAAAATGCTCAACTTTTACATATATGTTGTAATTAATTTTGCCATATATAGTTTGATGTATTTTGTAGTTTGAGTCTGGTTTGTATGTATAACTTGAACCTCTACAAAGTCTTCAAAATTTCAATTTGAACACCATCTGGGATCATATGAAAATTAGGGGTTTTTTTACCAAATCACAATCAAAAGAGTCCTACGGCGACATTGTAGCGACAATATTTTTATTTTTATTTTTTTGGTTTTTTTTTGTAGTACCTCCCAAAAAATGTATAGTATTTATTCCAATTGAAATTTTTGTAAAAAACAGTATTTTAGGTGTAATTTGGATACATACAAGAAACAGGGCATGTACAGTCTGTACAATCCTATTTCTTGTATTTATCCAAATTACACCTAAAATACTGTTTTTTACAAAAATTTCAATTGAAATAAATACTATACATTTTTTGGGAGGTACTACAAAAAAAAACCAAAAAAATAAAAATAAATAAAAAAATATCACTAGAAATGTCACTAAAAAATATCCCCCTAGACTTATTGCAATCAAAACTGTATGCAATTAAGCATTACAGCACTATGATAATATGCAATTATTTTAAACCCACGCCGATTAACTGGACTGGTTGAAATTAATGGAAACAGGTTCTAGCCATTAACCCGTTTTCCAACATTGATTAAACCATCTTACACTGTTTGACCACGATTCAACCATAACCAAAATTGTATGAAAAACTCTATGCTTACATGAAAATTGGATATCTGAGTGTTTTATAATTTTACCTATTTATATTTTGATTAGCGATAAAAATACAAATAGGTGAAATTATAAACACTCATGTCCAATTTTCATATCCAATTATCATGTCCGCATAAAAGAGCTCTAATGGTATGCAGTGTCAAGTTTCAATTGTAATGATTTGGACTTTGTTTTGTGACTGATTAGGGTTTATTTCATGTAAATTGATCAAATATAATTAATTTGGAGGTCTGTACCTCATGATTCTCAGTTTGTATATGCATATTAATCTCTCCTAATTTAGCTCTTTGCCACACCAGAAAAAAAAAAGTTTTGGACCATTTCTTATTTTCAATTTAATTAGTAACAGCAAATGAAATTAGTAACATATCATTACATTACAAGGTTGGGTAACTCACATAGATACCAGATTGGCTTCTCCTGCGAGCTCTTTTTAACAACATTAAAAGATTACACCAATGTAACTAAGAGCGCTGACAAGACTTGAACTCCTCTCTACAGGCCAAGATGGCTCTCAACCCACATTTCTTCTTTTTATTTCATTTAACTTCCCCCCAGTAAGTTGATATTTTAAGTTTAGACCGGTATTCAAACACGGTTTGGTGTCAAATTCGGCGGAGTTGGTGCAGAAGCAACACGCTTGCCACGCTCCGACCGGCTGTTCTCTGCAAAACGGACACTCTCCTGGTGCATACCCTTCTGCTTCTCCTCCTCAGTCCACTCCGATGTATAATAATGTTCGTCACTACCTTTCACAACATCTTTTGTAGGTGGAAAAAACATACTCCCCCATTGTGGGAAATGTACTAGTGTCACAGGCAAAGTACAACAATCATTATCCCCATGTAACTTAGACCAGCTGCGGTCGAGAATTGTGAGCTTGTAAAAAACAAGTGTGAGAATATGAGATCACACACGCACACAAACGATAGAGAATTAAGAAAAAACACAAGAGATTTACCCATAATAGTATTACACAAGAGATTTACACAAGAGATTTAGGGCTTTACAATAAATAGTATTTATAACTACTAATCATATTCCAACCCTACTTCACATTATGTCTCAATTACCCATAATGTCCCTCTAATAAAACATGTACCGTACCACGGGCGACCTCCCCACGACCTTCGGGTCAACCCTGATGGGCTAGTGCGTCGCTCCGTTAAGCTCCGCACTAGCCTTTTTCAGCAACTTCCATATTATGAGTCACAAGTTTCCAACAAATCTCCACCTTGACGAATAACCTCATCCATTTCGAAGATAAGTCACTTGTCCAATCCGATTTTGGGGGGAATCCTCCAAACTAACATTCAAAGATATTAATCAAGTCCAAGCAATGCTTGAACTTGTCCGCGATCACAGTCTTTGTCAACATGTCAGCTGCATTTTCAGAAGTGTGCACCTTCTCCAATATCACATCCCCAGTGGCTATCAGCTCTCTCACCTTGTGAAACCTTACGCTAATATGTTTGGTCCTTGCGTGATACACTTGATGTTTTGCCAAGTAAATGGCACTCTGACTATCACAATACAGCTGTACTCCACCTTGATCTATGCCCAGCTCATTCACAAAACCCTTCAACCACAATGCTTCCTTGCCAGCTTCAGTCAATGCCATATATGCGACGCCCCCAAAACAGGTATACAACACCCATTCTGAGTCGCCAAATACATGGTACATAAAGCAAACTACAACTTCAATAATACAAATGTCGTGTGAAATACGACAATACATACTGTGAGTTTAAATACAAATATTGTCTTCTAGACAATATCCACACGCAAATAAGTCCTCATTACAATTATTCAAACACTATTTTACGGAAATAGTAAGGACTGCTAAAACATCTTTCTAGAAACCTCACTCCATACCCCGACTCGATCCTGTTATGTTCTCTCCTCCTGAGAAGAAAAATGGAACAAAAAGGAAAAGGGTGAGCTCAACTAGCCCAGTAAAGAATATTATGACTAAGATAATATACAACAAATTATCGTTAGTCTTCAACAGGGAAAAAATCTGATAAAATATAATCGACAACAAGTTTTAGATCAACAAATACAGCGGAAACAGCAATCCATTAGAAGAGTCACGTAGAGGATGAATTCTACTATCTTCTAATATTTAAGAGTTCATCATCAATATTTTATCCCTGTAACAACAATCAATATACATCTTTAATCATCTTTGCACTACAGACCAAAGATATTCATTTATATCACCGGTTGGTCATGTTCATTTCAACACCTGTTCATCTTTGCACTACGGGCCAAAGATATTCAATAATATCATCATTAAGGACTGAGGATGATGAAAAATATTTTTAAGAACGAATCCAGTGAGATAGAAGGACAAATATTAGGGATTCATATAACAGTTTTATCCAAGATCAATAATACTCCATAATAACCAATTTTGGAGCAGAATTCAAAAATAACCATCAAAACATGGATACAATCATAGATAATAGCCAAAATAGACATCTTGGACAAAAAGGAAAATTTTTATTTTTCGGTGAATAGTGCCGTATTCGTGAATAGTGTCGTATACGTGAATAGTGTCGTATACGTGAATAGTAACCCCGACACAACAAGTTCCAAATTTGATAAAAAGTTCAACCAATATTTTTGGCATAATGATATTGAAGAAAATAATATCATTTGCGAAAGAAATAACATCCCTTACCTCAAAATAACCGTACTTCTGACTGAATTTCGGTATAGTGCTGACAGAAACTCGCACCGTATAGCAACACACAAAGTATACTCACAAGAATACGCTCGATAATATAGAGAGAGAAAGAGAGAAAACTTGTTTCTGGTGTGATTTTCAATTCTAACTTAGCCCTCTATTTATAGGAAAATGCTAAAACGCCAAAAGAGACTAAATTAATAAAATATTAATTTATTTTTCTTAATTCCTTAGCAGCCTTCTTTGGTCAAAAACATCAGCCACTCATGTGCCAACAACCACAAAAATGTTTTTCTTAAATAAAATAATTAAAACTTTCAAAAATCAATTATTTCGGAACTCCGAAACTTCAATAATTCACAATAAATAGCCCCTTTGACAGAAAATTTGAATCTCGTGACTTTTTATAGGAATTTCAATTCTCTACAACTTTGCAGAAGAAAATTTTTCCAAATTCCAAACATAAATTATCCGAAATCCACAAACGGATGATTTTTAATTCTTCTTGTCCGACAAAATACTGATAAAACACCTCAGCATTAATTCCTTCAATTATATCCACATAAAATAATATATTCATCAATTATATCCACATCAAATAAATATTTCCTTATCATATGAATCAATAATTAATTATTCTTAAATAATATTACAGAATCACAATTATGACAATCAGGTCGTTCCCAGGAAAGAGGGGGCTTTCCAATAAGGATTTCTCCTTACTGACGCGCAATTAGGTGATCAAACCTCTCCTTAGACAGAACTTTCTAGACATTGCCAATAATGTTATCTGATAATATTATTCAAATAATATGAATTATTGATCTGATAATGGAAAATACTGTGCAGTGACAATTATTGAAACAATAATAATATAAACTAACAACGCAACAATTATTGAATCAATAAAATATTGAACAGTAACTACTGTAATAATTATTGGGTAGTGTCTTCTTACGTACGAATCAATAATTCAACAATATTGTGCAATACCGTGTGCTACTGTGCAACCACGCGTATGTATTTTAACCACCAGGTAACCCAACAGTGTTAACGATAACAATTTACGCCGTTATTTATAAAACTCAATCTTTGTCGTTTTCTTTCATCCAACCGTTTTTCGTTATAGGGCCCACAATTGACTGCGTCGTCGTACGGAGATTCCCGACAATAAGAATATTTCACGACCAAACGAATATTCTCCGATAAAAAGAATATTTTGTAACCACTTGCTTATTTTGTAAAATTTTCACATTTCACCCATAACTAAAGCATTATATCAAATTAACCCTTATTAATTTAGAATAAATGAATAAAGGAAAATTCAATTTTATTTATAATAAGTTGGGATCTTACAATATACTCAGATTCAGTAGTAGATAGAGCTACTAGAGATTGAACCATGGATCACCAACAAATCGGTCCACCTGCAAGTGTAAACGCATACCATGTTGTAGATCTCAAATCATCCAACCTTCTAGCATAATCCCCATCCACATACCCTACAACTGATATCCGAACTTGTTGTTTCGCAAACATAATCCCATGATTTGTCGTTCCTCTCAAATATCTGAACACCCACTTAACAGCTTTTCAGTGCTCTCTACCTGGATTGGCGATGTATTTGTTCACTGTGCTGACTGCATGTGCCAAATCGGGTCTTGTACACACCATCGTATACATCAAACAACCAACTGCGCTCGCATAGGGCACGTTCGACATATCTTGGATCTCTTCATCCGATTTCGGACACTGTGCTATAGATAACCTGAAGTGACTCGCCAATGAAGTACTGACCTGTTTAGCATTAGCCATACTAAACCTCTCCAACACTTTCTCCACATATTTCTTTTGTGTCAACCACAGCTTTCCAGCTGCTCTATCCCTGCGAATCTCCATCCCAAGTATATTCCTAGCGGCTCCCAGGTTCTTCATGTCAAACTCTTTTCCCAACAAGTTCTTCAACCTGTTTACGTCAATCATACCCTTTGCAGCAATAAGCATGTCATCCACATACATTAATAGAAAAATATAGGAACCATCCTCAAGGCTTTTCACATAAACACAGCAATCATACTCACATCGAGTGAACCCAATTCGGATCATGAAGGAATCGAACTTCTTGTACCATTGTCTTGGAGACTTTTTCAGCCCATACAGTGACTTCTTCAACCTGCATACCATGTGCTCAGTCTCCGAATGCTTGAACTCCTTAGGCTGCTCCATGAATATCACTTCCTCCAAATCACCATGAAGAAAGGCTGTCTTCACATCTAACTGCTCTAACTTTAGGTCATAGTTAGCCACCAATGCCAAAATAATCCTGATTGAGGTATTTCTCACCACCGGAGAAAACACTTCATCATAGTCAATCCCCTTCCTCTACGAGTATCCCTTTGCTACCAATCGAGCCTTAAATCGTTCCTTTTCTTTTTCTGATACAGCTTCTTTTTTCTTGTATACCCATTTGCACCCCACTGGTTTCTTTCCCTCAGGCAATTCTGACAATTCCCAAGTTTTGTTTTTCTTCAATAACTCCATCTCCTCCACCATAGCCTCCATCCAATTGTCCCTTTCAGAACTACCAATAGCTTCCTGAAACATAGACGGATCCCCACTAGTAATAGATAAAGCATATGCAACCATATCATCAAACATGTACCTCTCTGGTGGTTTGATAGTGCGTCCCTGTCTAAAACCCGTGTCCGCGTAGAAGCACTCAAAGAAGAAAGAGAGAAGCTTCCCATTGACTTAACACTCCAAACTTGGCAAGGAAAAAAGAAGAAAGAGAGAAGCTTCCCATTGACTTAACATTCTAAACTTGAATGGCACAAATAACCACATTTTAAAGAAGAAAAACTTTATGCGAACATGAATGTAGCGGAATTGCACAATCCATCACACGCTTGTGGAAACCGACTCAATAAACATGTTGGATTATCTCCTTTCCTAAAATGTTAACATATTAGGTTGAGATTCCACCATACTTATTAACCCATTTTATACTCTTGAATTTATCTGATGTGAGATTCATGTGAAATATCTCAACAATCTTCATCTTTCACTTAAGCCTCCTGAGCCCGCTCCACCCAACTCAAATCATATTTCATTGCATGGTGCCAAACGCACAAGTGATCATCTTGTGCTCCACCTGACTCAAACCTATTTTTTCAATAACGCCGATTGAGTAACACGTGGCCCAACAATGAGTGCTTTAAAATTTCACCTTATAATACAAATAGATAAAATTATAAAATACTCATGTCCCCATAGAAGAATTTTTAAAGAAACTCATCTCAATCACTGAGATCTATAAATACAAATATATGAATTGCATTGACTTATCATTTCAAAGATCTTCGCATATACATCCACCCTAAAATTATCTTCCATTTCCTTATATTTTCGGATAAGGTTGAACCATCATATAAGGACAATTATTAAGGTTATCCTCCAACCCATGGTACTCTTTTATATAGGCAATCAAAGGGCAAAGGGTCAAAAATGCCCCTGATGTTTACCCCGATGTCCCACTTGTACCCTAAGCTAATTTTTTTTCCAAAAATACTCTTAACGTTACAAATTTTAGCTCAAATGTGCCCCTACCACTAACGGACATGCCACGCAGACTAATTCCGTTTACACCTGGACATTTTTTTCTGACAAAACCAAAATTTTGGTGACAAGGCATGACTACTCATATTACAACACATTCCCTTATTTTCCTTCATCACCATAAACTCTTTTCCGCTCCAAAAACTCATTCTCTCTCTCTGCAATGGAAGAACCAAACAAACAACTCACAAATCAACCGGCGGCAAGGCCCCCCAAGGAACCAGCTAGCAACCAAAGCCCGAAAATTAGCTCCGGCCACTGGTGAAGTGAAAAATCCCCATCGATTTCGTCCCATAACTGTGGCTTTGAGATGACCTAGTCTTTGGTCTCTGTGTTGAATTTCCTCTTAAAGAAAAGACTCATGGGACTTTTATCCAAGATTTTGATTTTTAAAAGTAAAGTGATTTGAGTATGATTTTACCCTGATTCTTTTTTCTTTTTGGATGTAGGGTTTGAAACTAAAGTTTTGCTTTCTTCGGGTTTGGTGTTATATGGGCTGAACAAGTTATTTCTATTCTGATAAAGCTTTTGTTATTAGTTCTTCATGAATTTTCTCGTAGTTTGGTTATACAAATAAATAGAGCATTGCGCTTTTATTAGAAAAAATTAGAAAACAGAGTGAACTTGAGTTGAATGAACTAAAATTGTGAATATGTCGTGGTAATTGTGGTGGATTGAGATGGAAAAATTTATTGTTGATGAGGTTGTATGCCTTGTTTGGGTCTGAAAAGAAAAATCTGAGTAGTTCTTTTGTTTTGTTTTGTTTTTATATCTGAGCAATTTCACTTCTTTTTATTCCTTAAAAAATAAGAAACAGTGGGAAGAATGTCTGAGCCTTCATTTATTGTGTTTCTACTTTCAACCCCATTGGTTGGTGGGCTTTTTATATCATTGGCCATTATCTGGTTGTCGAGCAATCGCACCAAAGTTTCTGGTCATCAGAGTTTCAAGTAAGTATTTTACTTAATTTTGTTGGTAGTTAATAATTAAAATCCTAACAAGCTTGATGTGATCAACTTGAGGATTCTCCATACTCCATTAAGAAACAGAGTGTATGTATTTGCTATTTAGAAAAATTAACTTCTTTTTGGTTATATATTCTCCCTATGCTTATGAAGTGTTGGGATGATTTGTGTGGAACAAAAACATCACTCAATAGATTTTTTCCAATTCTTATCATCATTACTTACTTTTATGGCCGAACAGTGAATTCAAACTTGGCCCAGGTCAGCTTCTTTTGCAAAATTCTGTATCTCTTAGATAGAAGCTAGCTGTAATATTTGAACTGGTTCAACACTGTGATTGATGGTCACGTATTAATTTTATTTCTTTTTAATTGTGATTCCACTGTGATTGGTGGTCGCATGGCTTTTTAGGATTTGAGGTGCCCAGTTGGGCATTGGACCATTTCGTCCCCCGCTTAAGATGAAGCTTGATAACTACTCTGGTATATTAATCAATTGCTTCATTCTTTTATTCGTTTAAATTGTTTCACATTAATCTTATGTCTTCTGTATATTGATTGCTACGATTTGGTACGATTGATTGCTCTAGTAGTAATTACTTAATATGATGTTGAATTTCAGGTGCTGGGTTTTCATAAAAAAGTAAATACATGTTTGGGAAAAGTCACCGTCCAGATCAAACTTGTTGAGGGCGACTCTATACAACGTGGTTTGCTTCCTTTTTATACAGAGAGAGAGAGAGAAGGAAATGATAGTGGAGAGAGAAAGACAGAGCAAATGATAATGAAAAGAGAAAGAAAGAGAGAGAGATGGTTTTAAGATAGAAATTTTAATGAAAGAAAAATTCACGTCAGCAAAATTTATTTAGGTGTCGGTCATATTTGTCTAAATGGCATGTCAGTTTAGGACAGGAGCACAGTTGAGCTAAAATTTGTAACGTTAAGGGCACTTTTGAAAAAAAAAATTAGTTTAGGGTGCAAGTTGGACATCGGGGTAAACATCAAGGGCATTTTTGACCCTTTGCCCGACAATCAAATGAATCACTCACATTAAACTTTAGCTCATTGGGCCGAGATTGTCTTTTACCCATTGACCCTAACATAAAAATAAAAAACCCAATTCGAGTTCCAACAGCTTCCTTTGTCCGTTTAGCTAAACAATTCAAGTTCGAATAATATAATGTTTGGCTCAAGCTTTAGACCCGGCTCGAGTAAACTCACCCGTTTAGCAATTTAATCAAGTATTTTTTTCATTATTATAATAAAAAAGTTATAGAACCAGACATAAAGCCCAATTCGCTTAAGTTCGACTCAAGCTTGACCTATTTATTAAAAGACCAAATTTTAAACTCGTTTAAAATCCGACACAATTCAATTCATTTTAATTTTAAATTAACTTGACAAGTCAAATCATTTCGTTTAATTTTTAAACTAATTTGACATGTCAAAGTCAACTCTACTCGTTTACAGCTTTATACCCATCTAGTAACAAAATATAGTAAAGTTAAGCTAAAAGTCGGGACCTGGCAAATGTTCAGATAGAATGAGGAACCAGCTAATCTCGTCAAGCAAAGCGTAGTGAGGAAGAAGCGAGGTTACTATTCAGTAGTTTGTTGAGGAGCTTTCTCTCTCCCTTTTAGTAGGATGAAGTAAGAAATCCCTTTAATATCTCTTTATCTGCAAATAATTCTTGATGTGAAAATACAGAAACAAATGGCCGATCTTTGAATAAGAAAAAGAGTGAATCTTTTGCAGAGTCCCGAATGAATTGGCTTAGGGGCTGTTTGATAAAAATTGAATGAATCTGAATCTGAATTTGAATAAAAAAAAGTTGTTTGATAATTTATACATCCGAAACATCTGAATAATTTTTTTTTACTATTTTACCCCTTGGTTCAAGTATAAAATTTTATCTGAACATATTAAAAAAATTAAATACAATATTTATTGATGAAAAAAATAAATACAAAGAATGAAAAGCCGTAGTCCTTTTACTTGGAAGGGTGAGGCTCAGATCTGTACATGATCTGCTCAAGAAATTCAACATATTAGCAACAACAGGAGTAGCACCGCCATGGCTGCAATTTGTTGTCCCCTGATTTGCTCAAGAAATTCCTACAAACATTTATCATCATAGCCTTTCATATATCAACATACTAGCAGCAACAGCAGAAGCACCAGAAAAAGAAAGGGTTAAATCCTTTACGCCATCAATAAAATCACCATCTAGAGCAACAATTTCTATTTTTATTGATGACAACGGTCCAGATGTTCTTTTATCTTTTTGGAATTTGCATCAACTAAAACAATTTTGATAACTTCAGTTATCTCAGATTCAACCTTTGCTGCAAGTAAACGAAGAAGAGAGAGCGGTGGTGGAGAGAAGTCATGGCTATTTGGGTAAAGAACATTATTCAGATACGTTCAGCCGATTCAGCCAATTTTTTTCCAAAGAATTGTTCAGATCCATTAAGCTCTATTCAGATTTCAAAACTTGCAAACAAACAGCCTTAATAGCTTATTCGCTCAGTTCTCAGTTCATTCAGTCCTATTCAGTGCAAAACAAACACACCCTTAGTCTCAAGATGTGGTATAGACGGACTTTCCTGCCTCCTGCCTTTAGTAGGCCTAGTATTTTCGACAATGGCAATGGCTTCTTTCTCTTCATGTTGTTAAAGCTAACTCGCTTAGCCCCCAGTCCATGCCGACAATTCCACCGTGTAAACTGAGAACCAGTGCACCAAAGATCTATGAGACCACAATCATTTATCCTATCCCGAGAAGGCCTTAAGAGACTGTCAATAGAATAAGTTTACCGCTTAAAAAAGATTGTGCATCGATAAATAATCGTACCGGACCAGCTCGAACCATACCGAACCAGTTATCGAAAGTGTCCAAAATTGCGTTCCAATATCGATATCAATATCCCAAACCGGTTTAGCAGAATCAATACCGGAACGGTACCAGTTATTGCCTATATTTGTACATGTATGTAAGTATCACTGATCGTCTGATTCACTATTATGAACTAAGGATGAAAATGTTAAATTGATCAAAACACTAAGGATAACTGAACTCCATAAGGAATATGTACATCTATAATCAACTAGAAAACTCTTTTGGAATCTTTCAAAAAGAAAAAATTGCAGGCACATGCAACAAGTGTAGCATAATTGAGAACTTGCTCAGTCTGCAGCATCATGCCATCATATATCTAAAATCATCAAGGAACCCAATACCAAACCAGAGGATGCCACACATATTGGAAATGTACAATCATACAATAAAACCGAAATTCTTATGTACATTAAATTAACCATCAGAAAAACCAAAAAAAACTAAATTCAACAAACATCAGAAAAGTTTAAACAAAAAAAAAAATAGAGTCAAGTATCAACCAACCCACATTCATCATCTACAATCAAACCCATAATTCAAACAAATCTTCTACATGATCACACAAAATTTAATGGCATATACAAATATATGGGAAAAAGTACTAAATTCCTCAAGCCCATATCATAAATTTCAATAAGAAAAACAGACATAACAAGATAAAACATGAGTATGACATTGAAGAAAAAACCATTACTAACTGTACAAGATGATAGAAGAATCCTCCATCCACTGATCTATAAAAAATTTGTCAATTGGAATGTGAATCATGGTAATAGTATCGGTCTTAGTAATCAAAGGTGGAATCGGAATTTGAATCAGAAGATTGGAAAAGATTGTAAGAGTAATATAAGTAATAAGAATCTGGAGCTGGAGGGACGCAAAGGAAAGTCCAAATACAGAAAGCCAAACACCCCAATATTGCTGAAGAACGAAAACAGAGAACCAGATCTAGTAATTAACCGGTACAACCGTACAACCGGTTCGATCCGATATGTACCGAACATACAAACTAACTTCCGGTCCCGAATAAACGGTATATACCGGTTACGTGTACCCATGCCAAACCGATTTTGTTTTGTCCCGAACCTGTTCGGTTAGCCAAAAAACCGCAAAAAACCGAACTGAATGCCCACCCTAAAAGCCATACTCAGTAATCAATGGTTCAACCCATAAAAACATTCTAAAAGGACAATATATATCAGATAGGAGAATCCATAAAACATCTATTTTTGATGATTTAAGTCCATAAAAAGTTAGAAGGGAGCCAATCCTACATTCACCAGCACCAGCACTATCATGCCTGTTTCCCATCATAAGAATAAGATGAACAAGTGCATATGGAAGGGTCATACCACACAAATTTTAAGTACTGGTACTTCCCCTTCTTTGAACTGGTTTGTACAGCACAACAGTAACGTACTTTGCACGGAATCGATGAGTGGTTCCGAGCGCAACTACTGACCGCGGGGCTTCTCTATTCTCAAGGTAAAGATGGTTGAGGACTACATTTTGTGGCAACGATAACGGAATAGACCCATGAGGGTCTCTATTCGTTTGTTGATTTAGCAAAGTGTGATGCAGGTGTTGTGGGACAATAGGAGGGTCTCGTCCTTCGTCTTCATTCCCAGGGTACACATTGTTGTAACTAGCATCAGGAGATCTTGGAACTTCAAATCCTGCTACAATTGCTTCATCCTGTAGTAGTGTTTTATGGTTTACGGCCACTTAAAATTCAGATGCTAACAAATAATCACCAAAGTTTTGCAGCTTACTTGAGTTTGACCATACTGATTGTTCATTTTGGAAAAGTAACAACTAGCTAGCAGCGCAAAATCATCAAAATTGGGGTTTAACTGCACTGATGATCCTGAAAATAAATGTTTCATTCAGTCAACGTTAGGAAAGCAATACTATTTTGAGATTAAATATTAGGAAATTCAATATTGTTCATATAAAATTGTAAAAATTAAGAAATGCATCCGTAGATACAGGATTGATGTAAAAAACTGCACAGATAACTAAAGAAACATTTCAGTATTAGCCTAGCATATCTTCATTCGCATTCTGAATCAGGATTTGTGTCCGAAAAGGTTTAACTGGTTGAAAAGGTTCAACCAGGTTTTCAGTCTAACGGTAATATGATTCATTATGTAACTAGACCAAGAACTGTATATATAAAGATAACACTATACATGGGACTCACAAGTATGCAATATAAAATGTTGAACAATCCTAAACAGATTTACATTCTCACTGGTAAAAGCAGATTTTAGTTTAGTTAATAACAGCCAGACTAGGGACACGAAATAAAAATAGCCTATCACAAGCCCTCCCCGCAATAAGTCCTTCTCAACACAACCCTGTCCAGCAATAATGAACCTATCTAAAAGGTTGGTACCTAATAGATCCAGCTTAACAAACTTAATGATAGGATCAAATAAATTGGCATGCCAACTAAATCGGACCTAAACTGCTAGTTAATTTCTTTAGACATCAAGAAAAACTAGAGTGCAACAGCACATATACAATGAGAGCAAAAATGTTCACTATGGACCAATCTACTCACATTTTTGGGATTTTGCAACATATAAAAACACAACTAAGAAGGATTAAAATAAGCATAAAAACTCCAATTATTGCATGTGTAGCCATAGCTTGATTATAAAGATCACAACAATTAGCTTGACAACATGGTGCTACACATATGGGTAGCTCTTCTTGTATTAATCAATAATCATTCAATACAATGCAACAAGTTGAAAAGCTAGGAAGATTCACAACATGAACACTTTGAATCAAACTTGATTGAGTTTACTTGCAAAAGATTTATGACATACAAGACCTAAAGTGGTGTGGCCCATCAGTGTTAGTTTAGATTACGATTTAAAATCCAAGAGATTCGGAACTCGGTGGATAGATTTGATATAAGACTAGCAAGGCAGATTGGGAATGTTTGTCAAAAAAGAGCAACAATACAATAAAAACTGTTTCTACCAAGAGCTCTTAGCTACAAAATAGTTGAGAATTTAGCAGCAAAATAAAAGTATTGTAGTTAGTGAATTGAAGTAATGATCAGAGACTAAATCATGTCATCTTAAAAGTCTGCAACATATTTTTGGCTCAGAATTTTTCCCCTTCATTATATTTCCGGGAAAGATTAGTGTTGAGAGGTCAGTATGTATACAGGATAGTGACAATTTTTTTATATTTCATTTGCTGCTTTTGACAAGGATTACCATTCAATATAAGTTTGAAGACTAAAATAACTATGTTTCACTTCCTATTAAGAGTACAGTATTTCATTTAATTTAATCAAGAGAGCTTAAAGTTCCCAAAAGGGAAATAATTTGATAAGTTTAATTAAACAAAAGTCTAGCTTCAGGTTCTTCTTCATTAAATATCTCTCCCCTAGAACAAAATTACCCAAAGTTTGTTTGGTAGTGCTTCTGTTTTCATGTCTCTGCAATCTGCATTTCAAATGTTTCTACTTTCACTTGCTTTCATTAGTGGGAGTAGAAATCAGGCAACAATATTAGCTAATCATGTCTAAACTTAAGTTTTTTAAATTTTATTTTATTAAGTGATGAAGTTATGAACTTCGTCATTAATAAGATTCGATGTCCGGACCTCATTAAAGTTAGAATAAATTCATTTGTTGCTAAAATTGAATAAGTAGGGTCCATTTGGTAACTATTTGGGCTTTTAATTTTCGCTTCTGCTTCCACATTTTTGAAATCAGTAGCAAAAGAAGTTGTTAGCTAATTGCTTTTGCTTTGAAAAAGTGGTAGTAAAACCTATTTTGATAACAAAAAGGTGAAAACTCCAAAAGCTTGCTTTTTAAAATTTGCCTACACATGGAGCCATTTTATTTAACTTTAATGAGGTCCAAACATAAAATCTTATTAGCAAAAAAATTAATAATTTATTATTTGTATAAAATATGTTTAAACATGGTTGCAGAAAACTGTTGCCTGATTTTATTTTAACTAGTGAAAATAGAACGATATAGAAACAAAAATAGGAAGCAGAAACATGTAGAAACAGTTATTTAACAAACCACAAGGTTTTGGTGCTTTCACCATTTTTCTGCCAAAGTGAATTTTGCTTCCAATTTTTGCAAATCAAAAGCAAGTACCAAATAACGTTTTTTGTTACAAATTTCAAAAAAGTAAATTGAAAACAAAATTTAGAAAAACCCATATATTCCACTCACATCCTCACTCTCCTCCAACCACAAAGTCACCATTATGTTATGCTACCATAAGGATGCTCTTTCAATGATACTTGTAAGCCTGCTAGCCCAAAGATACAGACTGTAGTCCGAAGTTGTTCAAAAAGAATTAATTCCTAGAAATCATTTAGGAATTGAAATCAGATTCAGGAAAGTACATTTTACTTGTACCATTATAGTTTATACTATTACCACTGTCTATAGTAATTTGTGTAAGCAGTGATACTTTCAGCCTACGTTGGAGAGAATCACTTAAGAGTACTATTTCAAGCAGAGCAGACTGCTTGGTTGGGGAGACCATTTGACAGAGACAAGATTAGGAGAGCAGTGTTTTAAAATAATACAGTCCCTAGACCATGGTTTTTCAATGGCTTTCTTTAACATTGATGGATTTGGTCAAGAATGTTTCATGTCTAACTTGTGGTTAGCTAGATTATTAATATAAATTCATAATCTTCGTTCCTAAAAGGATAGGTCTACAAGGGTTAAGGATTTTATATCTCTGAGCTTAATAACTAATAACCATAAGAATTTAACAAAGGATTTGAGTGATATTATCTGGGCTTCTCCTTTTTTGGGTGGCAGGGAGATCTTGGATGATGCTTTAGTGAATAAGAAGGTGGTGCAGAATGTCAAGAGAAGTGTCCCTAGGGTTGTGATTCTTAAGTTTAACTTCAAGGAGGTCTACGATATAGAATGTTGCAGGTTTCTTAGTGCTTATGAATTCTATCTTTGGTATATATAAGGAGGGTAGGGAGTTTGGGTCTTTGGGAGGAGTAAGAATGCTAAGCTGACTTAAAAGTGTTCAGTTTCACTTAGCAAAAAAAAAGGTGTTCAGTTTCTTCCAGTTATATAATTTGTTGGGATATCGAGTCATTTTCTTGCTTCCCTACAGTACATTCAAGTATCAGATTTTACATAGGGGTTGGAGGGCTACACTTGTATCCACTTGTTCCTTCAATATAAGAACTTTTTTTAACTACCTATTTAAAATGAAAGGGTAAATTTCACTTAAACACCTGAAGTTTACACGTTTTCTCACATCACCACCTCAACTTCAAAAAACAACACATATAAGCCTGAGTTATTGAGTCTAAGTGAAACTGCTAGATTTTCCATCCAAACTAATTATGCCTGTAATACACCTTCTAAAATCACATGAACAAGCACTTCAACTGACAAATTTTGAAACTTTTGCCAAAAATACCCTTATTTGTTCTTCTCTATTCCCAAACCCTAACCCTTAACCTTAAATCCCAACTCCTAACCCCCAAAACCCAATCCTAGTCCTCAAATTCTCTCCCCCTCTCTCTTCATCACCAGTCAACTTCACTTAAAGACCTATTGTAAATCATCAAACCTTAATCAAATCACTATGAATCTCTAAATTCATCTGGACTTTCTTGCTCCTTTACTTCAAAAATTAATCAAACATCAACAACCTCAAATCACCTACAAAGTCCATCGAATAATCAGGCCAAACCCACTAAGATGCACCAGCTTCAATAAAACATGGAAAACCCAGAACATGATCACATATGAGCATCATCAGCAGATTAACAATCCCTGCACATCATCAAAGCAGCCCCAAATCATGTAAAACAATCTCAGCTTGCAAAACATGAAAATATTGAGCGAAACACCTACATTTCCCTACCAAATCCGTCAATCGAAGTGTCTTAACCTCTGGGCTATGTTCCTTGAGCAAGAACGGGCATCTATGATGGATTTACATCCCCAAAACATCATCAAATAAGTCTAACATCATAAAAAAATCATCTCAATTCGCAGAACATGGAAAATCAAGTGAAACCCCTACACTACCTCATCAAATCCATCAATTGAAGTGTGCTATCATCTGGGCATTGTTCCTTGACCAAAAACGAGCACCATCAATGGATTAACAGCCCCAAAACATCCTTTAATCAGTCCCAAATCACAAAAATCATCTTTGTTCTCGAAATCTAAAAATACTTCTAGACAATAGAGTAAAACCTTTACAATCCTACCCTTTGCACTTGGAAACCTCTGGGCATTATAGATTGACAAATTCCAAGCACAATCAAGTCAATTACATCCCAAATCAAGCTCATAATAGCGTCGAAAAGTTAGATCTAGATGGCTTCTCGATCGGGTAATTTGGGGCTTTGATATTTTGAATAAATTGATACATAGTGGTTTGTTTACTAGAGTTTTGGGTCAAATGAAAGATTAAGAAATATGTTGAAGAAGATAAGTAGGTTCAAAGAACCTTAGAATCGTAGAAGAACCCTAGAATGAATGACAGAAATGAGAAATTTTGCCTCATCATTCACTATATATAAAAAAGGTATAATTGTCCATATGCACTTTAATTAAGAGAGTTAGGACGGAAAGCTCTTTTTCACTTAACCTCAATACCTCATGAGTTTATGCGTCGATTTTTAAAACTCAGGTAATGGTGTGAGAAAACGTGTAAACCTCATGTGGTGATGTGAAAGTGAATGTGTATGGTGTTGGGTGTTGACAAGGAAGGTTTTTGATGATAGTAGTCATGGAAGAAGAGGGTTATAGGCTGATTTTCATCCTCTCATTACTCTGTTGATATTAATGGAGAGAGTAGAAGTTGGTTTTAGGCCTCTCGAGGTTGAAAAGGAGAATCTTATGTCCTGGAATTTGCAGCCTTCTGGATCCCTCAGCTGTCAAGGGATTTATCATTTATTTATATTACTATTTAGAGATAAGTTGATTATAATTAGAATATTTTTATATTTATGCAATAATAATACCTCCCTCAGTTTTCAAAAGAACGTCCAACAAAGTAGTACACTTTTCACACAATAAAAAAAAGTAAGTAAAGTGGAGGAGAGATGCTAAATTAAGTTCCATTGTCACGCCCCATGTAAGTACACTTATGAATACTTATCTTTTTAAAACTAGAAGACCCCTCTTAAATATACTTCTTTGGGTAAACTAGTCTTTTTATGTATATTTCATTTTAGAACTGTGTAATATTCTACTTTAGACAATAGAAATCCTTTAGCGGACAATTTATTTTGTTCTCGTAGACATGCTTTTGGGGACAGAGGGAGTATTTTTAGTTATAATAGTCAGTAACTAGTAGATCTATTAATTAGTAGCTATCAATTAGGAGTTTGTTTCCTTACTGAATTAGGTTACGGGTTTTCAATGTCTATATAAAAGATGTATCTCCATCATTCGAATTTGGAATTGAGGTTTTGTGTCATTCTAGCCTTTTGGCTTTTATTGTATTTCCTTTTTCCCCTACTTTCTACTCATTTCTCATCCCTAAACCCTTTTAAACCTTGTCCTATGTCGGTTACTATTAGAGCTAAAGTTGGTATCTTTTATTTTCACCCTATACTTACCATACACCCTTCAACCTTTCAAAGTCCATCAACAATTATACCCAATTTTGTGGAGTACTGATTACTGGAAAACACTGCACATCCGCAGATCAAAAAAATATCAACCATAGAATTTTTATCAGATCTGTACAGAAATTCATATCACTATTCCTAATACTTATTGTAGTAAAACATAGCATTTATGTCTGTTCCTGAAATCCAGTTATATCATCAGTATTGTGCTCATTATTGTCAGAGTCTTACTATACGCGATAAGTATCGTACGATACGATACATAGACAATTCGATACGTATTGCAGGGTCAATCTAAAATAATATTGTATCCTACGATTCAGTTATGATTCGATACGATTTTTACGAAACGATACAATGTACGATATTTTTTAAAGTTAGCAATCGACTTGAAAAAGTTTTTAAGTAGAACCAAAAGAGTAAAAACAAAACTTTCAAGCCTTCTACCATTTCAAATGAAAAGGTTTTTTAGTATAAACATATTCTGTATCACTTGATGAGCCTTTAATCACTTTTTTGAGTTTTATATCTTCTCTCACGTCACTTTCTATAAGTAGATGTATAAATCTCCACATGTTAATCTAAATTATTCTCTTTTGTTTTATAGATAAAAAGTGAATCTGAATTTTCTTTTTCTCTTGTTACTCTATAAAGATCACTAAAAGAATATCTAATAAGTAATAAATTAATTTAGAGTATTTTGGTTACTATTTAACTATAGAATTTATTTTTAGTCTATAATAATATTTACTTCACTACTTTTATGTATAGCATAGTTGTCTATAATAAGTTCATTACTCAATGTTACTCAATGTACTTTTGAAGTAAAATATATAATGTATAAATTGTACACTGTGAACGACTTTCGCCATACGAACGCCATGGCGGACACCTTATCACCTAAGCGTTCTAGCGGTCAACTACCGCCGCGCCTCGCCGTGACAACTATAATGTATAGTCAGGCTAATATGCTTGATTGTCTAAAAAATTGTGTGTTTTATATGTTTAAATATATTACCACATTTTTCAATTCATTTCTCGTACGATTCAATTCACGATACGATACATAAAACACGATATGGGGGTCGATTCACGATTTGACAACTATGATTGTGCTATACACATAACATGTGATATGAATGATAATATTCATGTAAAAGATAATTCCATGGCAGCAAAAAATATAAAACTATTCCATCCCTGGGATTTTCAATTGCTTTGCTTCCATGACAAGTCACAAAGGAGGCATTTTTCAAAATTAAACATTTTATATATGCAACACAGACCATCAGATAAATATTGTCAATGGTAACAAATGTGTAAGGCCATGAACTACATGTAGATAATAATGCCAAGTGCCCTTGACATTTCAAAATAGTTGTTTCCATATCCACGATCAATTACTAACACCAACAACTTCAGTGCCACCAACTAACAAAAATTCATGCAACTTCTTACACATTGAGGGAATTGCCAAAATAACCAGCAAGTTCTTTACGTAATTGCCTAAACGAAGTAGCTAGTGCCAGGATGATTAATGTTGCTGATAATAGCTCACCAGGCAATACAAAAATTAGTATTAATAAGAAATCTAAAAAGGTATCATGATCTCATTGCATTAATTGTAGATACTCATTAACTCATACATCAGTAGAAAACAACAAGCCACGATAACCAACAAGCGGCTCATGCAACTGCTTACACGTAGTGGAAATGCCAAACTAACCAACACGTACATAGTGGAAATGCCCCAATAATAAATGCTGCTGAGCATTAACTAACTAGGAGTTTCAAAAAATAGGCTTCAGTGCATCATCGATGAAAAATCTAAACAGAATCCATGAATTTATGGAATTAATTGGATCTACTCAATTTCTCAAATGTTGCGAGAAAGAAGCAAGCTAAACGTGAAAACAACCTGTTTTCATATAATTTCCATCTTCACCATTGACACTGAGATCAAATAAGGATGAAATATAAATACAGCTTTTAAAATGACAAATAATGAATATAAATACAGCAACCTCGTGATTAAACATGACCTTTAAATGATAAATTCATGATGCAAATATATTTATGAAAAACAAGGGCATAGATATCTTCAAATACTAAATGCAAGAGTAAATTTAAGCCCAAAAAAATGCAAATTCACCTTAGTGAATCAACATAAACCCAAAGGCTACATTTCGGAAAAGAAACAAACCTTATTAACTGAAGCTCTGGCTTTCAATAATCAATTAACCTCTAAAATCAATTCTCCTCTTGAAAGTAAATTATGCACAACAATCATACATTTAATTAAATCACCCCCGCAGGCCAGAAGCTCGTCTGCAAAATTCATGCAAAACCAGGTCAAATCAACTTCCGCCCATTAGAGACAATGACAAATAACAAAAATTCAGCCCCCTAAAATTAAAACAAATTCAAGAAATCAACTTCCGCCCACTAGAAAATATAAAAAATAACAAAAATCCAGCCCCCTAAAATTAAAACAAATTCAAGGGGAAAGGAGGGGATCTCAAATTTAGTACAAGACCCTTCAAACGAAATGGAAAGGGGAAAAACAAAAAGAAAAAAGAAAAGAAATTCAGATAAGAAACCCCATAAAGAATTGCAGAGGCCCATAACCAAATTCAGAAAATTCTTACCTGAGAAAAAGAGGAAATGCTACAAAATCATCACAACAAATAGAAAGACAAAGACAAAGACAAAAAGAAAGACCTAATCTTCCTAGAAGAATCCGCCAATAGAATCTACCACGAAAAATTATACGTATCTTATATAATATAAAAAAAAAATTAATTAAGACGAAAGTTTTCATTTTTAAAATCACTTGCCTGTTAGAAATAGAGGAGTTTTTCTGCGCAAATAGATTAGTAGACAAAATCGAGATGGGGTAATTTTTTCCAATTCTTTTATAGCAAGTTGTTAGTTGGGCCTTGCCTTGGACCGGGATACCGTTGTGAAAGATATAAGGTTACTTTACGTAAGTATAGAACAAATAGAAAATAATTACAAGCAAAGTGCATCAACTAAATAATTATAAAAAGAGTATAATTAGGACTCATATTATAAAAATAGTACAATTCACATTAACAAAGAAACCTAAAATCAAGGATAACTAATAATTCAAATTCAAATCTGGTCTCTAACAACAATTTCAAATCCATATTTCAAAATTCAAATCAAAATGAGAAAATTAAAAATAAAAAATTATTAAGGAGTTAATGTTCATCATCTTTCTCTCTCGCTGTCACCGCTGTCACCGCTGCCGCCGCCACATCGCCGCCACCGGAGTTGCTATTTTGAATTTCTTTTGACGATTTGGTTACCCACAAAAATTGAAATGGTTACCTTTATACGAATTTTGACTAGTAACTGCATCACATTTAAAATAAAATTGGTAATCAAATAAAACTGAATTGATTACCTTATCAAATAGTTTGGTAACCAACTATATGAAATTTGGTTACCAATTGCATCACATCCAAAATAAATTAGTAACCTAATAAAACTAAATTGGTTACCTTATCGGAAGGTTTAGTAACCAACTGCATAAATTTTGGTTACCAACTGCATCACATTCAAAATATATTAGTAAGCTAATAAAACTGAATTGGTTACCTTATCAAATGATTTGGTAACCAACTACATGAAGTTTGATTACCAACTGCATCACATCTAAAATAAATTAGTAACCTAATAAAACTGAATTGGTTACCTTATCGGAAGATTTCGTTACTAGTGAAAATAAAGAATAGACCGGTGGCGGTGGGAGGCGGAGAGATTGAGGAGAGGGAGGGCGGGAGGAGGAGGGGTGGGGTGTGGGGTGTGGGGTGTGGGGTGTGGGTGTGGGGGGAGGAGGGTGGAGGAGAAAGGGGGGCGGGAAGAGGGGGAGGAGAAAGGGAGGCGTGAGGAGGGGGATGCGGGAGGAAGGGGAGGTGGTGGGGAGGTGGTGGGGGAGGGGGAGGAGAAAGGGGCGGAAGGAGATGGAGGGGGTGGGGAGGGAGTGGCGGGAGGAGGTGGAGGCGGGAGAAGGGGAGGAGGCGGGAGGAGGAGGAGGAGGAGGAGGAGGCGAAGGGTGGGGAGGGGTTGGACAGGAGGAGGAGGAGGCGGAGGGAGGGAGGAGAAGAAGAAGGGAAACAGAAATGGAGTAGGAGAAAATTGTGTGCATAATTAAAGGGATAAGATTACACTCTTTTTGTAATTAAGTATTGTATTTGCATTAATTATGTAAATATTTAATAAGTGCATTTTTTTTGTATTATTTTATTAAAATGTACTATTATATGTAATTGTTCCAAGATATAATGACCTATGCTATTTGGGAAGCCCTCTTTATTTTTTATGCATCCAACTCTTTTTTAGGAAAAAAAATAGAAAGTGATTCTCAGATTTATCCTGAATAAAAAATGGTCAAACTTGGTAGGGCAGCTGGTGGGCAAAGTTGTCCAATACACTGAATTTTTAAAAAAATATATAGACTATTAGTAATTTTTGGGAGAGTTAAAGTTTAATACACCAATAGTATACACACAAACAGTGTTAGATTATGACACATTATTAATGAAATAAATATGCTTGACAAAATTACCCTTATTTTAATTATGGGTCATAATTTTTAATATCACTCGTATTTATACTGTCAGTGTATTATATTATTTTTGGATGTTATTACAAAAATAATTCAAAATAATTCGTAGATTGAAAATATTACTCTTACTTTGATTTTAAAAAATGATGTCTATTCACTAATGACAATTTGAATAATTTGTGAATGAGATCTCTCTCATAGAGGTGGTAACTTCTTCATTGTTTACCAGTGATAATAGAGGATTTAGGATAGATCGCTCCAAATTATGAATATCAAGATCCTAGGGCTAGAGTCGGGGCAACATGGCTAATTTAAGTGATACTTAAAGTAAATATAAATTAACAACACTTTTAAAATTATTTTAAAGACACTTTACACTTTAAGCAACAATTATTATTTTGGAAATATCATTTTTGTTTTCTGATATTATATGACCCACTTTTTAATATGATATTTACCCATGAGATTCCCCCTGTAGGGTGGGGGCAGTTGCCCCCGATTGGGCGGCGTCGTGGCGGTCCAGGAGCTAGGGGGAGCAGGCCAGTAGGGGCTGGGCGGGGCGGGGCGGGGCGGGGCGGGGCGGGGCGGGGCGGGGCGGGGCGGGGCGGGGGGGGGGGGGGTAGCCTGTGACCGGCAGCAACTGACCGGTGAGCAATTCTTCTCCGAGACTCTTCTTCAGTTCTTTTTTTTAAAAAAACTAACATAAAACGACGTCGTTTCATTAAAAAAATTAAATTTTTTTAATTAAGTCTTGGGTCTTCCTGCCTCCTTCTTAACACTTTTACAAATTACAGACTTCCCTCTCGCCTCTCGGCCTCTCTTCATCTCTTCCCTCTTTGCCACGCCTCCACAGCTCCACTGCGCCCGCCACTGCTGGCTTCTGTCGTCGCCCGTCGCTGTCTGCTGATCTGCTCCACGCCTCCACTTAACCACTGCTTGTCTGCTACTCTGCTTTGGACTTTGATAAGTAATTTAATTAATTTTTAATTTTAATTTAGCCTAAATGTCATTCAAATTTGGCACCATTAATTTTAATTTAGCCTAAATATGCATACTATTAATAATGTTTTCTGTTAATTAGGTCTCCACTTTTTATGTAATTTTGATGATGACAAATAAATTTAGGAATATAAGAAAAAGATTAAAAATTAATTTTATTTTTAATTAATTTTCTGTTAATTTAGGAATAATTGATTTTATTTTTAATTATAAAAATTAAGATGCTTTAATACCTTAAATTAAGAAAGCCTTGCTTAAAGTGTTGATCTCAGTATCTCACCCATTAAAATTAACTTGGACCATATTATCTCAAGTGTTGATTTTGGCTATGAGCAATCTCTCTCATTGCTTATAACTAAAAAGACAAAAAAACAGTATGGGACTCTTGAGAAAAATCCAAGTAGATTAGCTAGAATTTGTTAGTTAGTAGTATGTGAATTCATTAATTGATAGATAGATTATGTATGCTTTTATGGTATAAATCAGTTAGCTTTTGACTGAATTAGTGACATGGAGTATATGTAAGACCCCATCTTATTATGAATAAAAATTAAATTTTCTCTATTTATTATCTTGAAATAAAAAAGAGTTAATTTGATATAATACTTTGGTTATGAGTGAAATGTGCAAATCTTACAAAATAAGTAAGTGGTTATAAAATATTCATTTTTTATCGGGAAATATTCGTTTAGTTGTGGAATATTCTTGTGGTCGGGGAATATTCGTACGATGACGCAGCCATTCGTGGGACTCATAACAGAATAACTGTCGGATGAAGAAAACGACAAGTTTGAGTTTTTATAAATAACGGCGTAGTTGTTACCGTTAACACTGTTGGAATACCTGGTGGTTAAAATACAGTAATACGCGTGGTTGCGCAGTAGCACACGGTATTGCACAGTATTTTTGAATTATTAATTCTTACATAAGAAGGCACTACTCAATAATTGTTACAATAATTATTTTTTAATATTTTATTTTATTGATTCAATAATTACTGCGTTGATATTTTATATTATTGTTGTTTCAATAATTGTCACTGCACAATATTTCCCATTATCAGATCAATAATTCATATTATTTGAATAATATTATTAGATAACATTATTCGCAATGTCTAGAAAGTTCTGTCTAAGGAGAGGTTTGATCATCTAATTGCGCGCCAATAAGGAGAACTTCTTATTGGAAAGCCCCCTCTTTCCTGGGAACGACCTGGTTGTCATAATTGTGATTCTGTAATATTATTTATGAATAATTAATTATTGATTATATGATAAGAAAATATTTATTTGATGTGGATATAAATGATGTATTTATTTATTTTATGTGGTTATAATTGAAGGATTTAATGTTGAAGTGTTTTATCAGTATTTTTGTCGGAATGAAGGTATTAAAAATCAAATCAGTATTTTTACGATATATTGCGTGAGTTATAATTTTTAATCCGACCGTTGGATCGTTGTGTTTTTTGGATATGTTATACATATATAAGTTGAGTATATGTCCACAAATTTTGAACCGTTAAAAATGAACGAATGATTTGTTATAAATTTTAAGAGGTGTCTGATTCAGAAATTAGGGTTATAATTGATTTTGGTGGAAAATTCTTGAATTGAGTGGGCCCCACTCGTGGTTGGTGAAAAAATGTGCTGAATTTTATTTCAAATATGGTGGGTGACAATAGTAGCAGGTAAAACCATCAGGTAGCAGATTAAGTCTGCTTCGACGGGCTAACATTTTTCTATAAATAGAGGGCTAAGTTAGAATTGAAAATCACACCAGAAACATAAGCTTTCTCTCTTTCTCTCTTTCTCTCTCTATATTATCGAGCGTATTTTGTGAGTATTTAGATACTTTGAGAGTTGCTATTCAGTACAAGTTTCATTCAGCATCATATCCGACGTTTCATTCCGAAGTACTATTTCTTTGAGGTAAGGGATGTTATTTTCTTCGTAAATAATATTATTTTCTTCAATGTCATTATGCTGAGATATTGTTATGAATTTTATTGTGGAATTTCTACTTTTTTGTGTCGGGGTTACTATTCACGTATACGGCACTATTCACGTATACGGTACTATTCACCAAAAAATAATTTTTTTTCTTTTTCATCCCAGATGTCTTTTATGGTTACTATCTTTGATTGTATCCATGTTTTGATCTTTATTTTTGAATTCTACTTCACACTTGGTTATTATGGAGTATTATTGAATTTGGATAAACTGAAACACGAGTCACTAATATTTGTCCTTCTATCTTACTGGATTCGTTCTCTAAAATATTTTTCATCATCCTAAGTCCGTAATTATGATACTTGATGAATATCTTTGGCCCGTAGTGCAAAGATTATGATTACCTAATGAATATCTTTGGCCTGTAGTGCAAAGATGAACATGTGTTGAGATGAACTTGACCAACTGGTGATACAAATGAATATCTTTGGCCCGTAGTTCAAAGATGAATATTTGATTAAAGATGTATATTGATTGATGTTACAGGGATAAAATATTGATGATGAACTTTTAAATTCATAGATGATAGTAGATTTCATTCTCTACTTAACTCTTCTAATGAATTGTTGTTTCCGCTGCAGTTGTTGATTTAAAATTTGTTGTCTATTGTATTCTATCAGATTTTTTCCTGTTGAAGACTAAGGATAATTTGTTGTATATTATCTTAGTCATAATGTTCTTTACTGGGCTAGTTGAGTTCACCCTTTTCCTTTTTTGTTCCATTTTTCTTCTCAGGAGGTGAGAATTTAGCAGGGACTAGCCGGGGAATGTAGTGATGATTCAAGATAGTTGTTTTAGTAGTCTTCACTATTTTGTAAAATAGTGCATCAATAATTGTAATGAAGACTTTATTTGGGTGTGGATATTGTCTAGAAGACAATATTGTATTTAAACTCACAGTATGTATTTTCGTATTTTGCACGACAATTGTAATAATAAAGTTGTAGTTGTTTTTCTGTACCATACATTTGGCGACTCAGAATGGGTGTTGTATACCTATTTTGGGGGCGCCACAGTATAGTTGTTAGTCTGCGGAGTAATAAGGATGGCGAATTCGGGTTGGAACACAAAGAAATGGCTAAGAAATCTGATTGTTAAAGTGGCGCACATAACATGTTCGCTAAAAGTCCTCTTAGGACTGTTTTTGCTAAAAACTAGGAATTAAGCAAAGCCAACGTCCTAAATTCCGCAAGTGGTGGTATTAATAATTTCGGTTCGCTTTGTTTAAAAATTTTGACCCCCCTACAAAATTGTTTTGGTTCTGCCACTGCTTATCTTTCAATTTATTTCAATTCATATTTAGCGATATAAATATCATATTTAACAGTATAATAAAATTTCTCACAAATAATTAACAATGCAATAAAATTTGTCGTAAACAATTATGTCGTTATGTCGTGCATGACGATCGGGTAAAGGGCTACTCATTCCCATCACAGTCAATCAGTCATCTCAAGAAAAGTAATAGTTATGTTGCTAAATATGTATCAAAGAAAATGAGAGGATAGGTGTAGTAGAAATAATCTTAATTTTCTTCTTCTTTTTTTAATTCTAAAAATAGTTCCTAGTTAATTCCTTAAAAAAAAGTCATTTGAGATTAAAATTATTCTTTAAAATCCAAAGTAAATAATGAAATAAAAATAAAAACTTCGCCCCTCGTCTATACAAATCTATTCAAGTCTATAAAATTTTGTTCTTGAGCAAGTAAACTGATCCCTAACTCAACCCTTTTAACCATCAATCTATCTAATAAAATACAAATAATTTTGAATTTCCCGCTCACTCAATAAATCATCTGGGCCGTCCAAAGTTTGAGATAAATCTCAACGTTCATACATCTATCTAATAAAATACATCTATCTATCTAATAATCTAATAATAATTTAATAAAATACAAATGACTTTAAATTTTCCGCTCACTTAATAAATTATTTTGGTCGTTCAAAGTTTGAGATAAATCATATTGTCCATACAGTACCGGAGGCACGGGACCCAGCTAGTCTATAATATTGTTCAAACTCGACTAACTAGTGGCTCCTACTCTTATAGCTAGTATTTTTAACATAGAACCACACTTCCATCAACGTTTTTGAAGGACTAGCTAGTAATATTTAAAGGGTTTTCTAACATGTGCCCTAAGTATATATGCTAAGCATGAAATTTAAGGGATATGTACTGAATTTAAGGGATGGGACTCACTGAAATATAATTTTTAAATACATAAAATAATATTTCAGTAGAGCCACATATATTTAAAAATTATATTTCAGTGGATCACATTTCTTAAATTCAGTGTTACGTGCTTAACATGTGCACATGTTAAGAAAACCCATACTTAAATACTACTACTACTCTTTCAATTTTACAAAAAAGGGTTTTAATTGTTGAGATATTTCATCTTAATCTCACATTAAATTTTTTTTAAAATTTAGATGAGTTAATAATTATGATAAAGTATCAACTTAATAAATTAATCTTTTTGATAGCTAGAGAGGACTGAGAGGTGATCCACTATGCTTGTTCGGCCAATTATATACACAATCATATGTTTGATTGGTTAGATGGATGGTACAATTATTGTTTGGGATATCACCCTACAAAAATGAAATAGTGGGCTCCCTTGTTCTTTGCCAATATTATTTTAGTTTGATACTGTTTAATTTATAAATTTTATAATTTAAATTGCAACTTGAATTTATTTTAATTTTTAAAATAACAATTTTCTACATAGTATTAATTTTTATGTAGTTTATGATAGTTATTGGATTAATCCGATTGTGATAATTAATTGAGTTTATATGTTTCTTTCTTTCATATTTATTTTTTGAAAGAACATAAAAAAAAAAATAGGCTTAGGAGATACCACTCGCATTCCAAGATAAAAATATTAATCGACTTTTTGCGCATATTAAAAAAGATAATAAAATAATAAATTTGTTCATATTATAGTTTTCATTTAAATGCATAATTTTTTACATATGATTAATGATGTTTCATAAATATACATAGAAAATAAAAATATGACAATTAATACTAAGAGTACTATAGACAAATTATTATAAAAAATAAATTATTTAAAATAAGTAGATATTAAATTTAAGAATGCTTAAAATAATAATAAAAACTTTTAGAATAATATATACTGACTAATTATTATTTTATTTTATTTATTATTCCAACCACCAAAGAAAGAGTGAAACGGCGTTGGGATTTTGTTTGTGGACAAAAGTATGGTCGGGGTCGGCTGCTGGATTTGTGAATGAGCTCTTCTACGGCGACAGTTTTTGGCGACCGGTCTTGGCGACCGGTCCAAAAAATTTTTTTTTTTTTTTTTTTTTTTTTAAAATATCTCCCAAATAATTTATAAGATTTATTGGAACTGGAATTTTTACATAATAAAGTGTTTTGGACGTCATTTGAATACACGTAAAAAATATGTCTGTACAGTCTGTACAGACATATTTTTTACGTGTATCCAAATGACGTCCAAAACACTTTATTCTGTAAAAATTCCAGTTCCAATAAATCTTATAAATTATTTGGGAGATATTTTAAAAAAAAAAAAAAAAAAAAAAAAAATTTTTTGGACCGGTCGCTAGACCGGTCGCCAAAAACCTGTCCCCCTAGACTTTTTGTTTGTGAATTAGTAAATCGGAACCCATCGCCCATCACGTGGCATGGTTGTGTTGGGATATTTCACATAAATCATACATCAGATAAATTTAAGAGTGTAGGTGGAGGTGGTCCAACATACTTATTGGACCCGTCTACACAGGTGTTCGTACAATTCCGCTACAAATGGTAGTATGGTAGAGCCTCAACCTAATAGGTTAACCTTTTAGGTAAGGAGGTGGTCCAACATACTTATTAACCCACCTACACTCTTGAATTTATCCGATGTGGGATTCATGTGAAATATCCCAACAGGTTGGCCCAGTGGACAAAAGTGTGCTTAATTTTAAAAAAAAAATAAAACTTCGAATATTTAGAAAAATTGACTCTAGATTTGAACCAACAACTTGCAACTTAAAAGAGACCACTATTTTTATATGTATTTTTGATATTTTTATATGATTTTTTTTAAAAGAATGTGAGATCTACTGTATGCTCATATAAGAGAAGACTATGTTCAAATATCAAAATTACAACAGAAAATATCAGTTTCCAACTTAAAAACCTTTTGACATTGCGCTGGTTTTTAAAAATAATGAATGTAATAAGTCAATTTACTCTTATTTAATATCTTTAGAGATTATTTATCTCATAATTAATTTGTTATTTAATCTCATAAAATATTTTATTATTTTTAAGGTCATTTAATACATCAAAAAATAACTACTCCCTCAGTCCCATGATAAAAGTCACTATTACTATTTTGGATAGTCCCATGTTAAATGTCTACTTTCCTTTAATAATCAAACTTTTACACATTTTTTCCTATTATACCCGTAGCATTAAATATTTCATACTTTTTTTATTCTAATTATCTCTCTATAATTAATGACATTATTATGGACAATTTTGTTATTTCATTCATCTTCTTAATATGCGTGAAAAATCTACCAAAACTTTTATTCTGGGACGGAAGGAGTATTATATAACATCACCTTTTTGAACCAACAACTTGATATTTTGGTAATGGCCTCATCAAATGGCCTCGTAATAGAGCCGCAAAAAACCACAGGGTCCAACACTGTTCTAAAAGATCATTCACAAATCACAAAGATAGGCGAAAGCTCTAGCCTATATGCTATCTCACATAGACTCAATCAGTGACGGAATCAAAATATTTATATAGGGAGTCAAAATACATTAGTAAAAAAAATTTATTTATCGACGCTTGAAATACTTTTTTCGGTTGTACGATTGAGATTAAACAACTGTATCCTGCGAGTCTGTATAGTTTGAAAATATCTCAAAATTTGTTAGTTTTCAATTGTTGAAAAAATATCATTCTCAATATAAACTACCAGACGTGAATTATTTATATCACCACTTGCTTCGGAACTTGGTAATTGATTATTAGAAGAATCAACAGTTCTTGATCACTTAATTAAGTATTTATCCATAATCTAGAATAAACAAAAACATCAATTGCTAATCAATAATTTCATCAATTTAAACATTTCATAATAATTTCATCATTCATCAATTCAAATATTTCATCAACTAACCAAATTGAATAATTTCAATTATTTCACAAACAATATATCATAAATTTACCATAAATTGATAAATATACAATATTAATTCAAATATTCAATGAAAATTACACATAATCTCTAATTCATGGCATAACAAACGGACTGGCCTCAACGGCTCAACCTGGAGACTGGGTCACTCGAGAGAGAAAGAAAGGGAGAAGCAATTAAATTGATGAATCATGAATGATAACAGCCTAGCAGGTCAGTGGAAGTGTGGAAGTAGTGGAACTATTGAACTTGGAAGGAAAACTGGAAAGGATAGCACTTAGCAGGTAGGCAACCGCGGAAGGAAAAATAAGAATAGGGTTGTTCAGCTGTTGAAGGAATAAGAAAAGAAAAGAGTTTATTTTTTAAAAAAACTTACTAAATGAAACGGCGTCGTTTCATTTAGTAAATTTAAAAAAAAACCTAACTGTTCACTCATCAGTGTTGGTTGTTCTGCAGAAGAAGGCATGAGGCTGAGGCTGAGGCTGAGGCGGCAGCTGGAAGGTCGCCGGTCAGCAGGGGCAGGGTATGCAAGGAAGTATCAGAAGGCAAATCTGCAGGGTAGGAGTCACCGGATACCAGCCTACCAAGGTCATATGCCCCCTCGCCCCCCTTGTTCCGTCTCTGGACCCAATCGAGTAATGAACCGTAGAACATTCACAATCTCTTATCTAATGAATATAAATTTGTTATCTAATCTTCCTTTATTAAGATGCCCATTGCTAGAACTTCCAGCGTTAAGGTACGTGTGGTTCGACAATCAACTCCTCTTTTCAATTGAATAACCTTAGAAATTATAAAATATAGTCAATAGATTAACAATAAGTCTACTATCACATAAAATCACTCACATACCGCTCATATATATTCACATGCATATTTTGATGGGCCACGTGTAACGTTCACATACACTCATATGCATATTTTGATGATCCGCGTGCAGCAGAGCAAGTAAAGTGGGCCATCAAAATATGCATGTAAGTGTATCAAACATAGCCTATAAATGTACATATTTCCAATATATAGAAAACCTTGATAAATACTTAAATTTAATAATATAAATATTATAAAATATAATTTTTATACAAAAAAATATTACTCCCTTCTTATACAAAAATGTAACATTGCTAAATTTACAAATATTGATAATATATTTTTGTTTTATGTATTCTTCAAAAATTAATAATTTATGATAATTAAATTATAATAATAAATTTAAGAATATTTGTCATCTTATATTATTATCACTAATATTTTTACCCTAAATTCTATTGAACATCTTCTTTTTGGACAATGATCTAATAATGTTGAAGATTTATCTCTAGAGTTTGTTGCATGCAGGGATGGCAAGCTTCGACGGGATTAATATTGTTATTTTAATTAGGCAAATATAAGAATAACGATAAGAAAGTATCGAATAATTTTATGCTCCGATCACAAATGTTATATTATATATGGGCTATATGTATATACACAGCTGTGTATTACACAGTAGACCTATGGCGACAGATTTTTTGGGCTATAACGACGGTGTCGCCATAGCCCAGAATAGCTATGACGACGGATGAAACCGTCGCTATAGCCCAAAAAACCGTCGTCATAGCCTACTGTGTAATACACAGCTGTGTACATACATTTTTCCATTATATATATATATATATATATATATATATATATATATATAAGCGGTCTATCTCTCCAACGAACCATAAGGAGTGAACTAAAGACGATCCGACTATAACGACGGTTTTATCCGTCGCTATAGCATAAAAAACCGGCTTTCTTTGTTATAATGACGGATAAAATCGTCTCTATAGCCAATTCGTGTTTAATTCGTTTTCTATGGTTCGTTGGAAAGACAGACCGTATATATAGGAGTGTTATTTTCACATGTATTTTTTATATTTTCACATTAGGGGCACTTTTGAAATTTGTAATGTTAGTGTGAAAGTGAGATTTTGAGAAAAACATAAAAAATATTTTTGCATCTTTAAACCAACCCCCTCCCCCCATTCCCAAAAAAAAAAAATTTAGTGAAAAATATATCAAACTGTACGGACATGTGACACTTTCAGGTGGGGGCTTGACACAGAAACAGGAGAAATCTACTTGACTAAATATTTTTCAACGTTCTCTCCCACGCCTTGACTCTGTCCCATTCAACTTTACCGTATTGTATATTTATATTATATTTAAATGTTAATATAACAAGATATATTCTTGTTTTAGTTTTTTATTTTTAACCATGACAAAAAAAGAAACTTCATCCGTTCTAATAAATTAATATTAATTTTTTAAAAGTTAATTTTAGATATTTTTAAATTTAAATTAACATAATTTATTTAAATTTTAAAATAATAAATTTTAACTAGTAATAATATTTTAACTCAGCCTTAGACTTACTCTGAGAATCGTTGAGCAATTTGTGATTCTTAGAGCTAAGGTTTTTTTCGATTGACTTTTGAGGCTTTCTTTGATCTATTGTTATTGTTTTGAAGGTTTTGCTTTGTTTAATTAGTCTGGATGTATAAATGATAGGGCTGTGATCATTTTATCCTTTATTATATCAAAACTGTTTAATCAAAAAAATAAAAAACTATTTTTTAGACACATCAACTGAGTTATGCCCCCACCCAGATAGTCACGTCTCTGACGTGGCAGACTCAATTAGTTTGAATTGAAAAAAAATTAATAGTTCAATCATCTAATTGACAAAATTAAAGTCATTCACTGAAGTACAATATGACTTATAGTTTAGGGTAGTAAATTATATTTAAGCCTCGAAAATATTGTTTATCTAGTAACAACTTATTTTAAACACAACTTATTTTAACTCACGAACGTATCGTTTTAGCCTCAAATGTAACATTTCAAAATTAATGTGGTGATTTTAGAGATTCAAACACTGCAAAAATTACTATCACAAATGTTAATATCCGAACAAACCTTTCGTATTATAATGACTAGTAATTATAAAACTAGTCGAGTTAAATTTACATGAGCTATTATCAAGCTCTAGCTATTTTAAACAAGTCAACCCTATTAATTAGTGACCAATTAAAAAAACTCTAATTTTCAATATTTTTGACTCATTTATTTGTTTAAATTCAAAATAATAGTATTAAGATTAGTTTATTTATTTTAGAAATAGAGTAAAATTGAATTGTAAACTAGCTGAGCTCGCACTTATGTGTGAAAAACTATTGATTATAACTTAATTTTGAAACAATTATAACTTAATTTATATAATCATGTAATGTGTCACTAAGCGACCCTAAAGGGTCATTTCACATAGGGAGAAATATCGGAACTAGAGGGTACAAATTTTCAATTCTAATTCAACATCAACCTGATTATGACTCTTATTTAATTTTATGAATAAGTTAGAAGTATCAATTTTTTTGTTTCAAATAATATTTTATGTGATATAGCATTATTATATTAGTTGAGTACATATTCTGAGATATTATGTTATAAAATACGATTTGTTTAATCCAATACCACATCATTTAAATTTTATTTAGGAAAAAAATATTGAGAATCTAACATTATCCTAATTCTATACATATTATCACTAAACTATTTTGTTTTGATATACATTCTATTAATTTTATGAATAATGCCATAAGTGTCAAATTTTTGGTTGTAAATAGTGTTTTATATGATGTAGCATTAATAGATTGGTTGAGTACATATATTTTGTAATTGACTATATATGTCATAAAATACGATTTATATTATTCAAACTTATCATTTAAGTTACAATAAAAAAATAAAAAAAAATATTGAGACACCTAACATTATCCTAATTATTCTATTCATATTATCACAAAACTAAAATATTTACTATCTTCAAAGGTTGGTAGAGATCATTTTTCCATTCTTTTCATTATGTTTCGCTTGGTAATTAAGGGAGAAATTAGTAACTTTTCATTTTCCCTTTTTCCTTTTTTTACTATTTTTTTTGTTGTACATTCTATTATTTATAATAACCACCATCTGAACAAATCCAAGTAAATTTCAATTTTTAATTATTTTTCCAAAATTTTAAATCTACTACTTAATACGAGGAAAAGCAATGGCCAACCTTTAACTTTTTCATCAGACATGTAATTATATATTTCGACAACAATAGTTCACAAAAAAGATATGTAAATAATGTAAAATTTATTAGTATTGCTTTGACCACATAAATAGCCCCCATATCATTTCTTTAAATATGTAAATGAATATTGAAATGGAGTGAGTATTTTTTTTAGGGACAATATTCATTTACACATTGAAAAATATATATATTTTGCTATTTTATATGTCGATTTTTTTGTTGCAAGTTATATGAATAATTGTATTGTAATTTATAATATTTAAATGATGTATTTGATACGGTGGATTAACCCCATAATTCTATCAAATCTTATGTATTAATATAGATCGTAATCATAATTCGATTAAAAAAAATTGAAAATGCAAAAGAAAATTAGTTTTCCCATTTTCAAAGGAGAAAATTATTATCAACGGTAAAGCTATATACAGGAGGAGAGTATTAACAACGAAAGGGGGACAAGTGAATGGGAGTATTACTGAACTTCTAGAGCTCGCAGAAAGAGAAAGTCCCAAACAAACCAAAATATGTGGAGATAGAGATATGGGCTGTTAATTAAATTACATGTACCAGTACAACTATAGAGAGAGACACTACATTGAGGGAGACCACAAGTATTTCTCATGGCTCTCACTTTCATATATGATATATACTCGATCGGTTCATTACTTTTTACTGTTAGAATTTGAGGTTGAATGAAGTTTTAAACATGAGTTTTGAAGCTAGAATTTAAATAAATTTTATTAATTATTTGAGATGAATACACATGTGTTTTACTTTATGAGCGGATGAAAATCAAGCATTAGAAAGCACAAATTCATGGAAAAATTAACGAGAAATTTACTTCCCTTGTGTATATATCTTTTTTGGGCAATTAATTGTTGGTTTAGTTCTAATTTTTATTTATTAGTTTTCGAAACAAGACAAGCAAAGAAGAAGCGAAGTCAGTGTGTCAAGTGCAGTTGCGCTTCGCAGCTGCGCTCCAACCTGGCGCATCAGTGTTCCATGACTCGCACGCTTGACTTGTTTGTTTCGCCTGACTTAGTTGCTTCGCACCTATTCAACTATACTTCTTCACATGCATTCAGTCGGTTTACAAAGTAGTGTCCAATTTGGACGGTCACTAAATCCTCCTATAAATATCTATGAAAGCAATCATTTTAGACATTCAATTCTTCACTATTTCTTCAGTCATATTTATAGTATATTTGAGAGAGTTCAGAGTATTTATTGGTTCGTTGTATGTTATTTATAGTGTTGCTATAACACACGTTATCATTATATCTTATAAGCTCTGATTGGTGTTTCAGATTTAGGCCAAATCTGATTGTATGGATCCAAAATATAGTTCAAAAATTATTTTAAATTCTAAAAATAATAGTCATTTTTTAAAATTCAATCTAAATATGGTGTTTTCATTTTACGCTCTAGTTATATAGATTTTTTTTGGGGATAAAATATCATCTTTAGATTTAAAATTTAAAATTCAAAAAGAAACTTCCTGATTGATTTTTCAGATTTAGGCCAAATCTGATTGTATGGATCCAAAATATAGTTCAAAAATTATTTTAAATTCTAAAGATAATAGTCATTTTTTAAAAGTCAATCTAAATATTCAATCTAAATATGGCGTTTTCATTTTACGCTCTAGTTTTCTAGATACATAATTCTAATATATATTCCAAATAAGGTCATAAATATATCCGCAGTTAGTTTTTTATATGTTAAAAAAGTGTTGTAAAATATACATTATGAGTTTTGCTATGTATATAGATAACAAAATAATATTAACACTAAATAGCTACATACATACATACATGAATGAGATGACAATTCCTATTTGAAAGGTTAAATTTTTTTGAAAAGTTGCAATTTTTTAACGGCTGCAATTTCAATTCGTTTAGCACATATGACTAATTTAATTTACTACTTACAGTTCTAGTCACCACATTTAATATAAAATTAACCATTATATATATATGGAAAGGTTTAAAAATGCTCTTGTAATTTTATCCAAAATTCCACTTAACTCATATTTTTTTTCTTCCAAAAGTATCGTTATAAATTTTAAGTTAGCTCTGTGCCTCTTGTTAACGGACATGCCAACTAGACTAATGTAACTGACATCTCATCTAATTTTGCTGACGAGACATGAAGAGAGAACAAATTTTGCTGACACATGGCAAAAATATTATTATTTTTCTCTTTCTTCTCTCTCTTTTCTCTCTCCCATCTCCTTCCCATGGCTTTAAAAATTGGAGCGGACCGCCGATTCGACCGGTAAAAACCGAAATAAATTGACACTCCAGTCCGGTTTGAACAAAAAAACTAGTTTTACTCAAAATTGGGTTTTGACCCACCGGTCGGACCGGTGATTTAATCGACAAAACCGGTTATTGACCCATTGACTCTTTTTTTTACCATTTTTTTAATATTAAAATTAAGAAAGTAATATTGTAACTCAACTTTATTATGTTTTAGTTCATAAAAATTGATATTTTTTAAAATTGTATTAATTACTAATAATATATATTTTTATATATTAATGATGTCACTGGATCGATAACAGTTCGATCATCGGTTGGATCTGTGACCCATCCACCCGCTAACTTTTTTGGTTCGATGACCGGTCCGGGTTTGAGAACCTTACTCCTTCCTCTATTCTCTCTCTCCTCCGTCTTCCTTATCAAAGTTGAAAGACCTAGGAATTGGGGTTTACATGTATCTCAATGGTTACATACATCCATTACTAAAAAAACAATGGTCATTTGTTATGGCCAAAATCTATCACAAAAAGTAAGAAAACCATCACGAAAGATTTACGTGATGGTTTCAAGCATCACAATGGTCGTCTTATATGCGTCCATCATGAAAGGTTTTACGTGATGGTTTTGGCAATCACGCAAATGCTTAGTATTTTTGTGATGATTAATACAATCACATTAACACGTAATCTATTGTGATTGTCAACGTCATCACAAAAAAATAAGACTAACGTGAATCTCTATTTACGTATAATTTATTTCACTGTATTAATTCTATCTATATTAATTATATCAAATGATACTTGTAGGATTAAAACATTCTCCCATTTACAAACTAAATAACGAGTATTACCATTACACCAAAGTCCAGATCATTATAATTTTAAACAAAATATAAAAGGAAACATATGTGAGTTGACTTACTAGATAAAATTACTTCCACATAAAATTTGGTGATTGCAATGGTAGTAACAAATACTCTATAATGATAGTAAAATTAGGCATCACTAAGAGACATCATATATTTTATTGTTTTATGATGACTTGAAAATTCCATCACAAAATACCTTCTTTTTGTAATTGCAAATAAAAGTCGTCACAAAAATCTATCTTTCTTAATGATTGTCACGACCGTTATAAAATATTGTTTTGATTAGTTCTTACAATAAAATATTAGTGATAGCTTAAATGCAATCACGAAAAGGGTATATCTATAAGTGATGACTTAGTGCGTCACAAAAAGAAAATTTATTTTGCCTGAAAAAATTGGTGTGATTGACATGGCCATCACAATTAATATAATACATTGATGGCAATATTAGTCATCACTAAGAGCCATCATATATACTATTATTTTGTGATTGCTTAAAAAATCCACCACAAATTACTATCTTTTGTGAATATTATTTTTAAAAACTGTAACAAAATTTTGTCACGTATTCTTGTTTTTCTAGTAGTGATCTATGTATATATCTCCCCCTTTGTGATCATCCATGTATCACAAATTTGAAATACTCAAATTTATCACATTATTCATCATGCATGATAGACACATAATTAATACATTTTAATATTCCCATATTTATTATTTTATATGCTTATTTTATTTAATTAATACATTTTATTTTATTTTGTAGGAAATAACATTTATTTTTCTTGATGAGCAAATAAAGGAATTATATACAACTTTTAAAGATGAAAAATGACTCTTGAAGGATTATTATATAGAGATTGAAGTCAAGAAGGAAAGAAGAGGGAAAAAGAAACAAAAAATGTCAAAATTCAATGAATCTAAATTAGGGCACAAATTTATTTTTCCTATAAATAGGTATCTTATTTTAGAGTGAAGGAGTATTATGTATTGTATTAGTTTATGTTAGGAGTAGAAATAGATTAAATTATTTTTTCATTGCACGTTCGTTGAATGATCATTAATTAAAGAGAGTTTTCTTATTTATTTTTAAACTCATCAATGCATAGTCAGTAGATATATAAGAGAAATGAAAAATTTTATTAACAAGGACAGATAATGCTTAAACATTGAGACTGAAAAAGTAAAATGAATATAGGTTAAAAGAAACAAGGATTTGATACGGGTATTCCCTGTCCTTTAAGGTGTTTATTCCCTGTCCTTACAAAATACTTTTATAAAGCTATTTGTTTTATTAGACTATAAATAGAATATATTATATTCTATTATGCATAGTATTTTGCATAGTAAAATCTTTTTATATAAAACATAATACTTTTATAAATTTATTTATTTTATTAGACTATAAATAGAATATATTATATTTTATTATGCATAGTATTTGTATAGTGCCTGCATAGTAAAATCTTTTTATATAAAACAGAATACTTTTATAAAGTGATTCGTTTTATTAGATTATAAATAGAATATATTATATTTTATTTCAAATTTTTATTTTATTAGAATATATTATTAATACTGCATAATAAATTAATATGGACTGTCCGTTTAAAAGTAAATCAAACTGGACCGTTCATGAATTAGTTACTATTCATTCCATTCTCCTATAAATAGAAGCTCATTCTTTCATTATTTTTTACGAATTCTTTGAAACTCTAGAGAGAGAAAGTATAGAGAGAAAGAAGAAAAATATTCTACTACTTCATTACTCCTATTTTCAGTTTCTTCTAAGGTAAGAGGTATTATTTCTTTCGTATTCATGAAGAGAACTTCTGTTATTTCATTCTTTATTATTCTGTTGGAATAACCTGTATATGCGAGCTACCCTATACTTGGTAAAATTCTTCTGTTATTCCATTATTTATCATTATGTTGGAATAACCTGTCTATGCGAATTACCGCATACATGATGAAATTCTTCTGTTATTCCATTCTTTATTATTCTGTTGGAATATCCTGTCTGTGCGTTTACACATGACCTGGTTCCGTTATTTATTATTCTGTTAGAATATATTGTCTGAGCGTTTACGCATGACCTGGTTTCATTATTTATTATTCTGTTAGAATATCGTGTCTGTGCGTTTACGTATGACCTAGTTCTATTATTTATTATTCTGTTAGAATATACTGTCTGTGCGTTTACGCATGACCTGGTTCTGTTATTTATTATTCTGTTGAAATAACCTGTCTGTGTGGTCTATCGCATTCCTGGTGATTTCTTTTGTTATTCCATTCTTTATTATACTCAGTTGGTTAATGTTTTGGCTTTTATACTCCATGAAATTAGTGGAATATCCTTGATATTTGCGCTTCATCCAGTATCTTTTCATGGAAATATTCTTCTGAACATTCTTGAGTTTTACCCCACAAAGCAGTATCATGTTGACAATTTGGTCGTTATTGGTTCCTGGATAAAATAATTCTTGAACTTGTTTCATTGAATTCTTATATCATTGTCATCAACCGCATGTTTATATATTATGTTGAAAGTCATCTGTGGCCTGTAGTGCATAGATAGACTTGGTATGATTATGACCATGGATTATTCGGTATAATCATGACCGTAATGTTACAAATAATGTGATAAAAGTTCTCATTGGCCCATAGTGCATTGATGGACAATTGTTGGCATAATCATGACCATTGATGAATACACGAATATCCTTGGCCCGTAGTGCATGGATAATTTGTTGTTGTGATACTAATGAATATCCTTGGCCGTAGTGCAAGGATGATGTGGATTATTTATTAAGTTGAGTCTCAGCGATAAAAGTGATGAAAAATCTTTTAAATCATAAAAGATAGTAGATTTTATTCTCTACTTGACTCTTTTAATGGATTGCTTGTTCCGCTGCAGTTAAACTTGATGTTTGTTATATTTTATCAGTTTAACATTGTTGAAGACTAATGCTAATTTATTCTACATTATCTTAGTCATAATATTTCTTACTGGGCTAGTTGAGCTCACCCTTTTCTTTCACTGTTCTCTTCAGGAAATGAGAACGTAGCCAGGACTAGTCAGGGAATGGAGTGACGGTCCAAATGATAGTATTAGTAGTCCTCACTATTCTGTTAAATAGTGCGACAATAAATATAATGAGGACTCCTTTGAGTGTGGATATTGTCTAGATGGCAATATTCTTATTAAAACTCTCAGTTTATGTTTTGTCGTATTTTACACGACAATTGTATTATTAAGTTGTATTTGTATTTTTGTACCATGTATTTGGTGACTCAAGATGGGTGATGTATACCTATTTTGGGGGCGTCACAGTTGGTATCAAAGATTAGGGATATGATCCCTGGCTGAGATGTGAGACAAGAACTAGGAGGGGAGAGACGAGGAATTTCTTCGCTAGTATGACCTACCTAAGTTTATTTGGTATTTAACTGGTCGGTCAGAGTATACGGATAATATGTGATATATTAATTAACCCTTGTTTTGTGGCAGTATTTGAAAATGACATCCGAGAATGTTGAGAACATCAATGGAGCACAGTAGACCGTTGAGTCCCTACAGATCAATAATCAGGATAATGTGCATCAGGAAGGCGACAATCCTCATGCAAACAACAACACTGACCAAATGATGAACGATGGAATGTTCAGAGGCTTTTTGCAATTCATGCAACAACAGGCAAGAACGACTCCTGTCCAAAATGCAGGTGGAAACACTGAAAACTCTCGGACGGTCACTGCTAAGCACTTCAAGGAACTGTGACCACCGAAATTTTTTGGAGAGCCAAAGCCACTTAAGGCGGAGACGTGGATAAAGCAGATCTGTAAGATATTTGATGTCTTGAGATGCTCCAAGGAGCAAAAGGTTCCCTTTTCCACCTTCATGTTCCGAGCAGAGGCAGATTACTGGTGGGAATCTATAAAGCGTACTCAATCTGCCGCACTGAAGATGACTTGGGAGAAGTTCCAAGAATTGTTCAATGATAAGTACTTTCCCGAAAGTATTCGTCACATGAAAGAGGTAGAGTTCATCAAGCTGGAGAAATAAAACATGACCGTGTCGTAGTACGAAACTAAGTTTGCCTAGTTGTCCCGATTTGCATCCCATTTGGTTGATAATGAGGAGAGAATGACCGAATCTTTCTAAGAGGTTTGAAACCTGAGATACGTCAATATCTTATCTCTCATAAACTGTGTTTGTATTCAGATGTTGTTAATATGACTCAGTTATTGGAGCGCGATAGTGAGTCAACCCAACCAAAAGAGAGCAACGGGCAAAATGATAATACCAGTGATAGCAGTCATCGAATCGGTGACAATAAACATGGAGGAAATCAACATGCCAGAAATGGTAACCACTTCGGTGAGAATCATGGCCAAAATAATAAGAATGGACATTTCAAGAAGAGGAGATTCAACAATGATGGAAAGACGTCAGCATCAACACCCGTTGTTAAGGAAGGAGAACGACCACCTATCATATGCTTCAAATACGGACAGGAGGGACACATCCGTCCAAACTTTACGCAACAATCCAAAGCGTGTTTCAATTGCGGAAGAGAAGGTCACCTAGCTCAATTTTGTCGTGTAGTGAAGTCAAGTCCAGTTGGGATATTGATACCAAAGGATGTCTCAGACAAGTAAAAGCCGGTAGTTTAAGTGAGAGCGTTTGTCGAGGAACTCGAATGAAGTTATCGCGGGTAAGTTAATCATAAATTTTTCCGACCCTAGCTGTCCCGATTTGCGTCCCATTTGGTTGATAATAAGGAAAGAATGACGCGAATGTTTCTAAGAGGTTTAAAACCCGAGATACGTCAATATCGTATCTCTCATAAACTGTGTTTGTATTCAGATGTTGTTAATAGGGCTCAATTATTGGAGCGCGATAATGAGTCAACCCAACCAAAAGAGAGCAGCCGGCAAAATGATAATACCAGTGATAGCAGTTATCGAAGCGGTGAAAATAAACGTGGAGGGAATAAACATGCCAGAAATGGTAACCACTTCGGTGAGAATCATGGCCAAAACAATAAGAATGTACATTTCAAGAAGAGGAGATTCAACAATGATGGAAAGACGTCAGTATCAACACCCGTTGTTTAAGAAGGAGAACGACCACCTATCATATGCTTCAAATGTGGATAGGAGGGACACATCCGTCCAAACTGTACGCAGCAATCCAAAGCATGTTTCAATTATGGAAGAGAAGGTCATCTAGCTCGATTTTGTCGTGTAGTGAAGTCAAGTCCAGTTGGGATAGTGATACCAAAAGATGTCTCAGACAAGTCAAAGCCGGTCGTTTAAGTGAGAGCGTTTGTCGAGGAACTCGAATGAAGTTATCAAGGGTAGGTTAATCATAAATTCTTGCGAAGTCTATACCTTATTAGATACCGGTTCTACCCATTCTTTTATCTCTTTTGCTCGCACTCAACGTTTAAATTTGACTCCTGAGAAATTAGACTTTGACTTATTGTTTGAAACTTTGATAGTAGAAACCTTCGTTACCTCCACTGTTTATAAATCTTGTTGATTCAAATCGACACTTTCACGTTACCTGTCAATCTTATCTCTTTGAAAATACTTGTTTTTGATGTGATTTTTGGAATCGATTAGTTAACTACTCATCAAGATTTTTGTAAGGTTGTTAGATTTCATATTCCTAACCAACTTGTTATGCGAATTCAAGCAACCAAACCACTAAAGTCAATCATTGTCATATCAAGTCATAAGTAAAGAGCCTCGAGCCTTTCGTTGGTGACTTCTTTGTGTGGAATGCACTGAAGCCAGACTTTCTGTAGGCAACATTGTGATTAATGGTGGCAAATTGATAGGTACCAATGTGACGTGCTATCCAAGTCTTGGATGAGGGTCACAGTTTTGAATGATATTTGTATCGTTAATAAATTTTTTGACGTATTCTTGAAGAATTCTTGGCTTATCCTAGAGCATAAAATCGAATTTTGTATTGACCTCAGTACAAAACCTATTTCTTCAACCCTTAAATATTTCTTCAACCAAAATGAACGTATAATGCGCCAAAGACGTTGGCTCGAGTTGTTGAAGATTACAATCATACCATTCAATATCATTGTGGAAGGGAGAACGTGGTAGTTGACGCGTTGAGTAGAAGATCGTATGCGTTTACGAGTGCGAAGTTGTTAACACAAAAACCCATTTCGTATAACTTACAAATGATGTAGATAGAGTTAAAGACTCTAGGGACCTACGTGAAGATAACAAATATACTATTAGAATCGACTTTAATCGATAAAGTTAAAGCCGCTCAAGCTACATACTCAGAGCTGATGAATGTGAAAAAGAATGCTCAAGAGGGTGTTATTCTAGAAGCAAGAATCGATGAAGAGAGGAAATCTCAACCCTCGATTTTATTGGCCCATTTGAGATCCTTGATCTAGTAGGAACTGTGGCCTATAGACTCGTTTTACCGCCAAGTATGTCACGTGTTCATAACGTTTTTCATGTATCGATGTTACGTAAATATGTGGATGACCCGAACCACGTTATTAAATTAGAACTAGACAAGATAGCAGAAGATTTAACGTATGAGGAGATACGAAGGATCGTATTCAACACTCAAGGGTTATACCTCAAGAGTTAGAATCTGAGATGAAGTCAAGGTATCCTCACCTCTTCGGCATACCAGGTATGTACGTAAATTTCGAGGGCAAAATTTCATAAGGAGTGGAGATTGTGAGACCCCAAATTTTATGAATAAAGATTTAAATTTCTCGAAATATTTTTTTCAAAATTATGGTGTGGATTTGATATAATGTTATAGTTGTGGGTAATATTTATAAATTTTGCAAATTATGCAAGTTGTTATATAATATTCGATTGGTCGGGGAATATTTGTTTTAATAGGAAATATTCGTACGACGACACAATCATTGGTGGACCCCACAACGAAATTATTGTCGGATTGAGAAAACGACAAAATATTTTTATAAAAATAACGGCAGAAGTTTTATTGTTAAAACTGTTGAACTACTCGGTAGTAAAAATACAATAATACGCGTGGTTGCATAGTAGCACACAACGTTGATTATTGATGCTTACGTAAGAAGTCACTCAGTTTTGTTCAATTATTGTTTCAGTAATTGTTGCATAGTATCTCACGTTATTTGATTCAATTATTGTCAATATTTTATATATTATTAAATCAATAATTGAGATGACAGAGTTATTAATATCATTATTTGTAATATTAACGATGTCTAGAAGTTATGCCAAGGAGAGATTTGGTCACCTAATTGCGCGCCAATAGGAAAAAATTCTTATTGGAAATCCCCCTATTTCCTGGGAACGACCTAGTCGATTAATGTTGTGAATTATAATAATGATGATAAATGTTGTTAAATATATTGAGGTGTCTTTTTATGAAGTCACAGAAGTTTATATATATATATATATATATATATATTATATATATAAATTTTGTTTTATTAGTATTATTATTGTAATAAAAAAAACTTTTTATATAAAACAGAATAATTTTATAAAGTTATTTGTTTTAATAAACTATATATAAATAGAATATATTATATTTTATTATGCATAGTGTTTGCATAGTGTCTGCATAGTATTTGCATAGTAAAATCTTTTTATATAAAATAGAATACTTTTATAAAGTTATTCATTTTATTAGATTATAAATAGAATATATTATATTTTATTTAAAAGATTTTGTTTTATTAGAATATTTTATTAATATTGCATAGTAAATTAATATGGACCGTCCGTTTAAAAGTAAATCATTTTGGACCGTTAATGAATTAGTTATTATTCAGTCCACTCTCCTATAAATAGAAGCTCATTCCTTCATTATTTCTTACGAATTCACTGAAACTCTAGAGAGAGAAACTACAGAGAGAAAGAAAAAAATATTCTGCTACTTCACTACTCCTATATCCAGTTTCTTCTAAGGTAAGGGATATTATTTCTTTCGTATTCATGAAGAGAACTTCTGTTATTCCATTCTTTATTATTATGTTATAATAACCTGTATACGCGGGCTACCCTATACTTGGTGAACTTCTTCTGTTATTCCATTATTTATCATTATGTTGGAATAACCTGTTTATGCGAATTACCGCATACATGGTAAAATTCTTCTGTTATTTCATTCTTTATTATTCTGTTGAAACATTCTGTCTGTGCGTTTACGCATGACCTGGTTCCGTTATATATTATTCTGTTGGAATATCTTGTCTGTGCGTTTACGCATGACCTGATTCCATTATTTATTATTTTGTTGGAATATCCTATCTGTGTGTTTACGCATGACCTAATTTTATTATTTATTATTCTGTTGTAATATCCTGTCTGTGCGTTTACGCATGACTTGGTTCCATTATTTATTATTCTGTTGAAATAACCTGTCTGTACGGTCTATCGCATGCCTGGTGATTTCTTTTGTTATTTCATTCTTTATTATACTCAGTTAGTTAAAGTTTTGGCTTTTATACTCCATGAAATTAGTGGAATATCCTTGATATTTGCGCTTCATCTAGTATATTTTTATAAAAATATTCTTCTGAGCATTCTTGAGTTTTACCCCACAAAGCAGTATCATGTTGACAATTTGGACATTATTGGTTCCTAGATAAAATAATTCTTGAACTTGTTTTATTGAATTCTTATATCATTGTCATCATCCTCATGTTTATATTATGTTGAAAGTCATCTGTGGCCTGTAGTGCATAGATGGACTTGGTATGATTATGACCATGGATTATTCGGTATAATCATGACCGTAATGTTACAAATGATGTGGTAAAAGTCCTCATTGGCCCGTAGTGCATTGATGGACAGTTGTTGGCATGATCATGACCATTGATGAATACACGAATATCCTTGGCTCGTAGTGCATGAATATTTTATGGTTGTGATACTAATAAATATCTTTGGCCGTAGTGCAGGGATGATGTGGATTATTTATTAAGCTGAGTCTCAACAATAAAAGTGATGAAAAGCCTTTTAAATCATAAAAGATAGTAGATTTTATTCTCTACTTGACTCTTTTAATGGATTGCTTGTTCCGTTGTAGTTAAATTTGATGTTTGTTATATTTTATCAGTTTAACATTGTTGAAGACTAATGATAATTTATTCTATATTATCTTAGTCATAATATTTTTTACTGGGCTAGTTGAGCTCACCCCTTTCTTTCACTGTTCTCTTTAGGAAATGAGAACGTAGCCGGAACTAGTCGGGAAACGTAGTGACGGTCCAAATGATAGTATTAGTAGTCCTCACTATTCTGTTAAATAGTGTGACAATAAATGTAATGAGGACTCCTTTGAGTGTGAATATTGTCTAGATAACAATATTCTTATTAAAACTCTCAGTTTATGTTGTCGTATTTTACACGACAGTTATATTATTAAGTTGTATTTGTATTTTTGTACCATATATTTGATGACTCAAGATGGGTGATGTATACCTATTTTGGGGGCATCACAGTCTATCTAAAAAATCTCTTTATCTAGAAGATCTCTTTGAGAAGTTGATTGCCACTAGGAAGTTGAAACTTACATGAAAAGGGAAGAAAAGTGTCCAAGTTCAATGATTCTAAATTAGGGTTCAAAATTATTTTTCCTATAATTAAACAGGTCTCTTGTTTTAGAGAGGATGAAGTATTAGGTATTGTATTAGTTTAGGTTAGGAGTAGGAGTAGGTTAAATTACTTCTCTATTGTACATTCGTTGGATGATTGTTAATTAAAGGGAGTTTTCTTATTTATTTTTAATCTTCTCCTTTTCTTTATTTTAGTTAGTTTAATTATTATTTTTACGTCTAGCTAATTTCTTTAATCTATGATGAAGATGAAATTAAATAATTATTCATGATAATATTTTTTATCTATTCTATTATTTATGTTTTTATGTTTAATTGATTTCGCCTTCATATTTCATTATTGAAATACCTTCGTTTTATAGTTCTTATGTGATTTTAAATTAATTAAGTAGTTTTGATAGATTATTGTTAAGATATGAGTCTTTCATAATCCATGCTTGCTCAAAGAAGTTTTGATGGATTATAGTTAATCCTTAAATTTTCATAGTCTACGCTTGCCCACGTTAATTATAAAATTACTAAATTAAAGGGAAGAGAGATCAAAATCATAGTTGAGTTATAAAAATAGAAGAAATTGAATTATATGTTGTACAGTTTATTATTTAATGAATTCGAATTCTTAGATTGTTTCCTCATTATTAGTTTTCATATTCTAGTTAATTAATTCTCAATATTTATTTCTAATTCATCAAAAATAGATATTAAAGAAATATTAAAATTAATTTAGTCTCTGTGGGTTCGACATGTACTTGTCAGTTCTTCAATTCGACACTGTGCACTTACAGTACATATTTTTATCACATCAATCTTAATTAATTCCATAATAGAGTAGAATACACAGAACCTTAAAAGCCCCATTTTGAAAAATAAAGGCACCATATGAGATCACAAATCGGAGCACAAGTAAAGGAGCATACTCTTGAAAATCGATCATAAATCTGAGCATAAGTAACAAGAATTCTTTCATTATAGATTGGATTCATATTATATTTGCACAAATTATGGGTATGGCTAGTGATTATTGTCGTCGTAACTGTAAATCATTGTCATCATATCTATGAATCATCACTGCCTATGAACCAAATCGGAACAATCGTGATGCAGATTCAGGTTATCTAATCGGAAAAAATCAAAATTATAGCCATTAATTAAGCCATCTTTTTCGAGAACTTGGAGATCATAAGTAGAGGAAGAGATGAAAGTTGATCATCTAGAATCGGAGATATTTAATTTGCTTAAGTTATTTTAATTCGAAACAAATAAAAAATAATGATATGTTTTGTAATTTGTTTTAATTTGAAATAAACTAAAATTTTGATTTTTTTTTAAATTATTGTTCAAAGAAGAGGAGCCACGTGTAATTTCAAGTTACGTGTCATTTGTTCAGAAATAAACTAACATTCATTTGTCCAGCTGATATTTTTTTAACTGGAGGGACATATTTTACATTTTATAACGTTAATGATACTGTTGAAAAAATAAAGTTCATGGGCTAATTGAGATTTTGGGTAAAATCATAGGGGCATTTTTTCACCTTTGCCCGTATATATATATATATATATATATATATATATATATATATATTGTCCAGATCATAAGCTCACCCTTTATCTAGCATACCTTGCTCACTTTCTTTTAGCGACGGACCGGGCGATGATTCTGTCCGTTGTTATATGTTCGGTCCGTCGCTATATGTTATTCGTTGCTATATGTTGTTCGTTGCTAAAATTTAAGACGACAGACCGAACATATAGCGACAGGCCGAATCGTCCGGACCGAACATATATGTTATTTCATACATCCTCCTTCCTTATTTTCAATTGGTGATACCCACTTCTCAAATCTATTTTGAGAAGTACCTAGCACCCTTCAATTAATCAAACAAGTTATCTATTCTCGGCAACGAATATTTATTCTTAATAGTGACTTTGTTTAATTCCATATAATCAATGCAATGACGCATCGACTCATCCTTCTTCTTCACGAATAACACCGGCGCTCCCCACGGTGATACACTAGGCTGAATATATTTCTTGTCTAGCAGTTCTTGCAATTGCACTAACAATTTCTTCATCTCTACTAGAGCCATTCTGTACGGGGCCTTCGATATTGGAGCAGTTCCTGGCGCTAAGTGTTAGAGTTTATGCCCTAGAGGCCAATTATTTGATATAATTGCATAACGTTTTGATATTATATTTGATTGAATAAATATATAATTTTATTATGGTTTTATTTACTGCATAATATAATTGTTAACATAATAAAATTCCTTAGAATAGTGATACAAATTATATAGTTTCAAATATGTGACTTGAACATGAGATTATATATTACCATTAGTATCAGTGTTCTTAAATGTCCCTAGTCGAGTATCATTGTTGATGGGACAACAATGATGCATTGAGACTAGTATGTGGATTGACTGATGACCAAATCTCATTGGTCATAAATATATGAGATATTAAGTCAATGCATAGGTACATGTGAGAGAACGATGTACTGGACAGACCCACCATGAGAATTCTATATGGAGCATTATGCGAAGTGTCATTAGCATTTCTCATAGTGACAATGATGTAATGGTCCTCCGACCTGAAATCGCTATATTACTACACGAGAATTTATGTATTTTGATATCATCAAATGTCACCTTTAATAGGGTGGACTATAAAGGTGATTATTGGGCTCATCATTAATCGTGTGAGAAATATGAGTGATCTAGATGGAGTTTAACCATCCTATATATTATGGGTGATATTCATAGGCCTCTTGATTGAGTAGGACTATGAAATGCATGGCTATTCTCAAATAGTGATTTGTTTCATATAGTCTACTCATTGATCAAGAAAACTCAGATTAAATTATGAAGAGTATGACACATTCCATGACTCGAGTTTAATCTAGGATATTAAGGTTAAAAGGATTAAATTACATTGAAACATTGGTCACGAAAAGGTTGCATCGAATCATCGATCTTATTATTACTTGGGTAGCAGTGATGCATTACTAGATGCCGCTCACTGTTTATAATTTTATAATATGATTTTAAAATTATTGTCAACGTAATAATAACCTATAGGGTCACAAACATAGAACGTTATTTAAAAGGGAATTAATTTAAATTTTAAGAATTTAAATATTTTAATATGATTAATAGTATTTAAATCACGAATTTAAATTAAAAGGATAATTTGTATATATGTATATTAATTAAGTAAGACTTAATTAAGATATATATATATATATATATATATATATATATAAATTCGGATTTTATGAAATTAGGTTTTGATTTGATTAATTCCTTTTAACTACTATATATATGATATATAGCAGCTACTTAGGGATATATCATAATTGAAAAACCCTAGCCGCTCTTAGAGAGAGACTAGAGAGAAAACAATTTCAGAAAATCCATTCTTTTTGGTGGCTAGTACCGCAAGTCCTTCTTATTGCAGAATCGTTCGACGGTTCGTGCGGCGTTCGTGTGGATGCCGTAGAGGCGCAATCGGTTTGTATTGCGTTGGAGATTCGAGGCGCAGTCGGTTTCAGATTCTCCTTTTTTTCATATCTGGTATAATCTCTAAACCTCTGAATTAATTAATTTTTCGCATGGATCCTGTTTTAGGGTTTCGTAAATTGCTTTAAAATTTTAATTTCCGCTGTGCGTTTTTGTGCCGAAGCCCAACACTAAGTCGATCATGAACTCGATCTATCTGTCAGGCGGAAGTCCTGGAAAATCTTTCGAAAACACGCCCACAAAATCCCTAACCACTGATATCTCCTCCAGTTTCACACCCTTCTTCTTCTGAGTATCGACTATGTAAGCTAAGTATCCTTCATAGCCTTGACTCAATAATTTCTTGGCCTACATAATCGTCAGACATCTCGCTTGTCTAGGCGATTTGCTACCATATAAAACTACATTTGACGGAGTCATAAGGTTTACACATTTTTTGTGAGCAAGGTATGTTAGATAAGAGGTGAGCTTTAGATCCAGACCATATATATATATATATATATATATATATATATATATATATATATATATATATATATATATATATATACACACACGCTGACTTTTTGATTGTGATTTTATGTGAATAAATATTGGTGATATATTTTTTGGAGACTACTAGAAAAACAAGAATACGTGACGAAATTTTGTGACAGTTTTTAAAAATAATCACAAAAGATAGTAATTTGTGATGGACTTTTTAAGCAATCATAAAATAATAGTATATATGATGGCTCATAGTGATGACTAATCTTGCCATCAATGTATTATAATTGTGATGGCCATGTCAATCACACCAATTTTTTTATGCAAAATAAATTTTCTTTTTGTGATGCACTAAGTCATCACTTATACATATACTCTTTTCGTGATTGCATTTAAGCTATCACTAATATTTTAATGTAAGAAATTATCAAAACATTATTTTATGATGGTCGTGATAATCATTAAAAAAGATAGATTTATGTGACGATTTTTATTTGCAATTACAAAAAGAAGGTATTTTGTGACGAAATTTTTAAGCCATCACAAAATAATAAAATATATGATAGCTCTTAGTGATGACTAATTTTATCATCATTATAGAGTTTTTGTGACTGCCATTGCAAGCACCATATCTTATGTAGAAGTAATTTTGTTTAATAAGTCAACTCACATATGTTTTCTTTTATATTTTGTAATCATGATCTGGACTTTGGTGTAGTGGTAATACTCGTTATTTAGTTTGCAAATGGGAGATGGTTCGAATCCTGCAAGTATCATTTGATACAATTAATATAGTGAAATAAATTATATGTAAATAGAGATTCACGTTCTTACATTTGATCCCTAAAGTATTATTTTTTTTGTGATGACTTTGGCAATCACAATAAATTATGTGTTAATGTGATTGTATTAACCATCACAAAAGCCTTAAGCATTTGCGTGATTGCCAAATCCATCACGTAAAATCTTTCATGATGGGCGTATACAAGACGACCATTGTGATGCTTAAAGTCATCACGTAAACCTTTCGTGATGGTTTTCTTACTTTTTGTGATGGATTTTGGCCATCACAAATGACCATTTTTTTAGTAGTTAATAAGTGATTCTTTATAATTTTTACCAATCTTATGTATTGATAAATTTCATAATTATTGTTAACGCCTAATTTTATACGCCTGACGAAATCACCAAAACAGCAGGCCAAAATAGTGCTAACGGTTGATGGAGTAATTGTTGTGAAACCAAACTCACGAAATACACTCACATAAACATAAATAAAGAAATATAAAGTATGAACACAAGAATTTACGTGGAAACCCAATTGGGAAAAAACCACGGAGAGGGAGAGTAATCCACTATAATAATATTGGGAGTACAAGTTGTATATTTGTGTTGTATCTCTTGTGTCCTTCCTCCCTAAAACGCTTGCAGTCATATATATAGAAGCACATTTACCCTTCTCCTACTAGGAGAAGGACTCCTTATCCCTCCAAATAAGGAAACACAATCCTATTTTAATAAGGACTCTTTCACTACCCAAATAATCATACTCCAACATTGCCCCCCAGTCTCTTATTTACAAGTAATTGTAAATAACTTAAAATAAGAGAGTATACAAAAAGTTTTCTCGGGATTTATATCCTCAGGATGTATATTCGCGGGATTTATATTCGCGGGATGCATATTCGCGGGATGCATATTCACAGGATTTTTATCCACTGGATCTATTTCCGCTGGATCTATTTCCGCTGAATCTATATCCTCTGAATTTATATCCTCCAAATTTCTTTCAGTCTGTGGTTGATGATGAAACCGAAGCCACCTTTAAAGCACTTCAATGATATAAAAGCTTAAACTTTTATTTCTGCGCCGGCTGAATTCGTTACTGCTGCGGTAACTCAACATCAATTTATCATCACCTGGACCAAAGTGTTAATGTTTAGATTTTACATGCATCATGTGAATACTACCACCACATGCATAATATATATATATACACACACACGTACACATATATATTTAATTTAATAAAAAAGAATCACTTATCTCCTTCGGTGAATCGGTGATTTTAAATCGACACTAGAACAAGTGTCTTTTTCCCACAAACGGCGCCAATGTTAACGCCTGATTTTGTACGCCTGACGAAATCACCAAAACAGCAGGCCAAAATAGCGCCAACGGTTGATGGAGTAATTGTTGTGAAACCAAACTCACGAAATACACTCACATAAACATAAATAAAGAAATATAAAGTATGAACACAAGAATTTACGTGGAAACCCAATTGGGAAAAAACCACGGAGAGAGAGTAATCCACTATAATAATATTGGGAGTACAAGTTGTATATTTGTGTTGTATCTCTTGTGTCCTTCCTCCCTAAAACGCTTGCAGTCATATATATAGAAGCACATTTACCCTTCTCCTACTAGGAGAATGACTCCTTATCCCTCCAAATAAAGAAACACAATCCTATTTTAATAAGGACTCTTTCACTACCCAAATAATCATACTCCAACAATTATAATTCAACGTAAATTCATTACAATACAAAGAAAATGATAAATATTTAATGAAGTTTAATTGTGATCAACTTGAAAATGTATGTAATAAGATAAAATAAATTAAAATACAAACTTTTTTAATTTTTACCTATCTATATACAATTGTGATCAACGTGACAATCTTAATTCGAGTGAAAAATGTATAGTAGAACTTTATATGAGCACTATTCAATTTTAGGGTAAAATATGAGAAATGAAGAGGGTGAGATTTCACCATAAGTTTATGAGGGTGGCCACTTCCACTTGACAGCAACTAGGGTTTAGGAAATATCGTGATGTGTAACTACAGTTATCTAACTATTTGTGACTGTAAACGGCACAATACAGCTAAGCATCCGCGAATCAAGATTTCCCAACTCCTTACTTTAAATAAAAATTATAATTATGATAAAACAAAAAATGTCCAATTAATTGCGTCATGTGTGTATATATATTCTCTCTCCTCTAAAATGTATTGATCTCTAGCTTCTCACCACTGTTACCATCTCTTTGTGATCTCACTCACAACTCCCTCTCTCTCTCATCCCGACCTCTGCCGGAAACTTGAATCTCAAAACTATCTTTCATCTATACTTGTTTATGATCTTGTTTTGTTTTATTTTATTTTATTTCAATTAAGATAATACTGCTATAAATCTCGATGTGACCTTTGTTTATGTATGTACCTTTTTATTGTCTTTTTAGTTGATTTATTTTATCTGCTCATCAAAGATACGGTCAATAGCCGGAATCTGATATGGTTGCGATGATCTTTCTCTATCTATAGGTTTTTGGCCGGCCGGAAACTGAGATGGGTGGTAAATTTTCTCGCCGGAATCTGACCGTACTTCAACCATTATTTTTGTGGCATTAAATATTTATATATCCATTTAGTTTTTTTTAATATTAAAATAATAAACAGGGTTTTGTTTTGGTTATGTAAATCAGTATATTCTTTGTTGTTAGGGAGTAGGGACCACATATACAGAGCCACATCAATACATGCTCGTGCCCTTATGCTATATAAGAGTTTGGATGTCAATATAAATTAGTAATTTCTCAATCTCTTTGAGCACCTCAAATATAATTATAACAAATATATTTGCCAACCTTTAAATTCTTTGTGGTGGTGGCGCCGCATGGTGTTGACTACGGTGGTTGCGCCGCTTGGTGTTGACGTCAGTGGTGGCGCATGGTGGTGATGGGCGATGACGATATATAGTCGTTGTTTGCGGATGTAGCATCATCAAGATTCACATGCAAATGCATTGTTTTGTTGATGAATTAATTATTACAATTAATTTGATAAATGAGAATCTTGATGATGCTGCATCGGTAATAAAATGGCTTTACATGTGTATGCACTATTCTATTTAAAATGACTGACTGATCGGTCACAGCTCTGTTACCTAATAAATGTTGTTTCTGTCAGGTATTTGTTTGTACTGGTTATTTTTACTGTTTATTAGTAGCAATCTATCCATAGATTTAATTCTGCAGGTTTTATGTCATTAATTAATTTTTATTTTTTTATTTTTCATACAAGTAGTTCTTATTTCTTGACCTGTCTGACTATTCAGATCTAGCTATGGAATATGGATTATTCTTCTGAACAAATATAGCAGATGCTACCTGGTTTGTGGAGAGAAAAAAAACAGAAAAAAATGGGTAATGGTATGTTGTTTTGTTGGTTTCCTAGTACTTCTACAATTCCATTAATGGACTCTCCTAAACATCTGTGTTTTTTCTTTTTCTTTTTTTTCCCAGTTGATTTGGTTTATAAGCATATATAATCCCTTCTTTCCCTTCTTTTGATTTCATGATTTTTGATGGGTAATCTTTTTGTTCATATTAATACCATACAAAAGTATATACCATCATGTTTTAATTTATAAATAATTTAACTTTTTTTGTGAGAATAATTAATTCAAAGTTAAGTATAAATTCAAGTTGACTAAAATTTAAAATTGTCCTCTCGATCAGTTTATCTACTTATGTCGACGTTATCCTCAACGAATTTTAATATTAGTCAAAATCTGTCTCAAGTTATAATTAGAAGTTCAAATCTGTCTCATTTAGATTAATTTTGCATTAGTAATTAAACTGGAAAAAGAATAATTATACTAATAATAATTATACCCAAAAGGAAAAAATGTCACCTGGGCATAAATACAAGATATCATTCAAGTTTGAATGTAAAATATGGTGGGAACTGGGAAGGGCACATATCACTGCTATACCAGTCATTGTGGACCTACACTGATACACAACTTTCTACCTGGTCCCCTTTGACATGGACTGACTGATTTTCTTTCTCTGATCAGAACTAGCTAGAAAGATATGTGCTGCATGCACTGGATTCGATTATACCTCTCTCTCCAATAATGGTACCAGAAATTAAGCATCTAGCTAGCTATCTATCTAATAAAATACAAATGATTTTGAATTTCCCGCTCACTCAATAAATCATCTGGGCCGTCCAAAGTTTGAGATAAATCTCACCGTCCATACATCTATCTAATAAAATACATCTATCTATCTAATCTATCTAATAATGATTTTGAATTTCCCGCTCACTTAATAAATCATCTGGGCCGTTCTAAGTTTGAGATAAATCTCACTGTCCATACAGTGCCGGAGGCACGGAACCCAGCTAGTCTCCAAATATCTCTTCTTCATCATCATTTCAACCATTTCGAAATTTGTCTACATCTTTAGTACCATATATACATGGGTAAGTATATATCTCATTTCATTTCCCAGTTAATTACTTTTTGTTAGTTGTTTTATATAGCATTTATGTTTAGGAACTATTTATTTTCCTAACTGATAAATTAATCCATACAGCCCTTGTATTAATGGCTTCACTTTTTTTGGGTATATACTCTTTTGTTTTATAATTGCTGGCCTGTTTTTTTTAATCATGCGAAGGTTAATTAGAAAAAGAACCTAATCAAGTCCTAATAATTAAACTTAGAGCATGGTTTTCAAGAACTGAATTCGCGTAATGAAATTAGATAAGGAAATCTACTTGCGGTAAAATACAAATGATATTTAGTTCTCGTATCACACTTCAAAAATGATAATTCTGAATGCACGAAATACAGGACAATAAGAATTCTATGATAACCCTAATTTGGAGAGCCTTAGATTTTAGAGTAATGCGTGGCCAAATGCTAGACAAATTAAGGGCACCATATATCTCTTGCATGTCATTATTCTTCTGTTTCGTGTCATCCATTTATGTCATAGTACTATCTTCTTAGCCCTCCCGTTCTAGAGTATAGGCTGTATAGCACATGTAATAATCAAAATCATATTACACTTGAAAGTAAAAGGTTTTATCAGATTATGCGAAATGCCAATATCTGATCAAGGCATGAAAACTGAGGCATCATGAATAAAATTTTCATTAGAAGTTCTTTAAATTAATTAACTTGTGCTTGATTTCATGTTTAAAAACTAGGAAATATATACATTATCTTACTAAATCTCAAAGTATCTCCCTGCATACATTCAAAAACAAAGAAACCAGCTTGAATGCATCCTCTTAGGGCACGATGATGAGTCGATATTATCAATTTATGAAAACACAATTTATGAAAACACACCTTTGTAATGCATGCATGAGTTTCTTCATAAACACATGTACCGACTTAGGAACTACACCAAATGTGGTATTTGCAAATTGATGAGTCCTAAAAGATCTTGTCATGAGCTTCATTGAAACATTTTAAGAACTGAATGTGTTATTATTTGGTTAAGATATGCTAATTAGAAATAAGAAACAAATCAATAAAGGGAACAACACTACACAGAAAACAACAGTGGGTGCTATGTCTGACACTACAAAGAAAGCACGGACACTAGTTTCAACAATTGAAGTGTTTGTGCTGGACAAATATGACGTTTCAAAGATTGAAAGTGCCTGTTTTGGACAATTATTGGGAACAAATGCTTCACATGTTGAAAGTGTTTGTGTTGGACAAATAATGGACACAAACACTTCACATGCGCTCTTGATCACGAGCTAGTTTGTTTTTGACTCCATTTATTACAATGTAAATATCTTTATGCCAAACATACATGTGTTTCATATATTACAATTTTTATATCTTTATGCCACATCTGTTCAAGCGTACACTTCTTGGACACTCTTCTACAAGTGATCTGCAAACCTTGAATATATATATACCAATATATAAAACAAAACTTTACTAATTTAGTTGGTAATTAATCATCGAAATTTCTATGCATAGAATATTTAATACATATGTGCTTAATAGATAACCATATATACCCACCACAATCACATGCATGCATGATTTTCATATTGTTTCTTTCTTTTCATAACATATATAATTAATGTGATTATCACAATGGGCAATCTACAATTTCTCTACATTTCAAACATGTGATATTAGCTAGATTAATCTCCACATTTATTGACGGAAAAGTACATCAACAATCGGCCAGTTTCTTGAGTGATTGTTAAATCATGAGAACTATTTGCTCTAGATATATACTTTAATATTAATATTATATATTCAAAGTGTATCTCTAATTTGATCATGCATGTATCCTTGTCTCTTTTATCTGATATTCTTTTTAAGAACATGTCAGAATTTATATATTTGTGTTGTTTAATTATATCCATGTATGTTTCCATGCTTCTTAAACAGTTACTCTGCAAATTAAATGATTTGCTCAGCCTCAGATGGATAGCTCCAAGCTGAACTAAGCTACGCATACCAGTTATTTACATCTGTAAGAGGAAACACTTTCAACTGAACACCCTTTGATTTATCTCAATTTATTATATGCAATAAAAACTAGGGTTGCCAAAACCTCAGACAGATTTATAGCTATTTAATCAGATTGGTAGATAGCTTTACTTAATTCGTATACTGCTCCGACGACTATGTCTTTCGTTTCTCTCTCTTCTTACCCAATGATCATGTCTGGTTAGTTTATTAATTTATACCTAAGTTGATGTGATTTCACTATATTTATCTGTTGGTTATTTTACTCTTCCTTTGCCCTCTTAACGAATTTCATGATACAATTTATTATTTATATCGACTCTTTCAAAGATAGAGTGACTGTACGTATATTAGCTAGGAATATGAGAAACATAAAAGTGCGCATGCATGTTTTGTATTTTAATTAAAGACCATATATTCCTTGGCACAATAAAAGGTTATTGATCAATCATCTCACAAGCGAAACATGTTTTGTTAAAAGAATTTATTCTCTTGTTTATCTGTTGATTTTGTTGGTTGGGGGGAGTATTTAGATTCTAGAGCGAGGATTATTAATTTCTCTTTTAATTAGTAGAACAAAAAAACACTTATCACATCAATTTTCACCTTTCTCCCTTAAATTAATTGGACTTATACGTCTGTTACATTAAGTACCTAATTTTACACAATGTCTCCTCCAATTTCAATTTTCTGTTGAAATTGGCCGAAATATCTAATTTTTTGGCAAGATAAGTATTTTTATATGATTTGACCGTATTAAAATACAGTTTGATTTCATTTAAAAAAAATATTCTATTTTTCCTTTGATTCCCGCTCAATTCTTGTAACCCTTTTCCCTCCCTACAATTAATAAATAGAAGAATAGAGAAAAAGAAAGAGAAGAAGAGAAATTAATCAATGGTAGCTGTGCTTTGTGAATGTGGTTTTCTGGTTGCACTCAGCATTGTTAATTCCGACCTTAGTCATGGTAGTAGGTTCTTTGCTTGTCACGGCAATCCATTGGGGTAATTTCTTGAATCCAATTAATTTAGGTGCCGAATTGTGAGGAGAGTTGAACATGGTGTAATAGAGTGTATTTTGCCCTAATTAGAACCCAATTAGTTTAGTCTTTAATATGCATCCAAATTGAGTTCATATATATACTTTGTGCTTGGTGTGTTATTTCTCTTTTGTCCTTTTTCTTCATTGGTGCTGTTCATTGCTATATATTTCGGTATACTAATCATACTAAATTCAAACAAGAGTGTAGACTATGAAAGATTCTGATTTTTGAGAAACGAAAGCACAAGTGGTCCAATATAATGTAATGCAAAAATGTGGTCCAAATCTGCTTGTAGAAAATAAAGGGCAGGAATGAATGCAATAATGAAGCAGCATGCATCAATAATAGCATATAGATATCAAGAGAGATTTTGTTGTACGAACAAAATCAAATTTGAGCTGGATCTTAGCTAGTTGTGAAAAAAGAAAAGAAAAGAGAATTGAATGATCACCGTGGGACCTTTAATTTCCACTTGCAACTAGTTTTCCTACAGCCTACAGCCAATGAAGTCCTATTTTCTTCTTTTCCTCTGCAGCGTGACCCACACATTTATCAATACGTTGAAAAATAAATAATAATAATAATAATAATAATAATAATAATAATAGGTAACTAAACAAAACCGTCTAATTTACGTAACATTATTGTGTACATGTATTTCTTCTATATAAACTGGTTAATTAATAGGTAATTTTAGAAGTGTGCTGGCCTTTTTTTGCTAGGTCATTGCTTAATTTGTCCGTTTTGTTGGTTGCAACTAGACTACTAGTTAAATATATGGAAAAGTCTAGGCAGACCGGTTTATTAGACCAGAAAATTGGATATTTTCAAAAAAAAAAATTGTTTGACTCAAAAAATGTATAGTTTTTATTTTAACAGAAATTTTTATAAAATATAGTGTTTTAGGTGTAATTTGGATACATATACAAAAACAGGGTTATACAGACCCATTTACTATGTAAAAAGGATCATATGGAAACATCAATTTTTTATGTGAAAATATCAGTTTTTTTTTCAAAAAAGAATACTATGTTCATTGAATGTAATGAAGAATTTGGTACTATTTTTTGAGGGAGGGAGGGAGGGAGGGAGGGAGGGAGGGAGGGAGGGAGGCTATAAATGAGTCAACACAGTTCGGGGTCGACTCAAAAATACGAGCGAGACTCGAATTCGTTAATAATATGATCCAAATCTGAGCATTAAAAATAGTTCGAATAAAAATATGAGTAGAATCTGAGCAAGGTTATACTCGACTCGTTTAACATTCAAACTACTCGAATTTTTGATTGTGATTCGATACATAATCGGTTAATACATATTCGATTAGATGTTCAATATATTCTCTTATAATATATATATATATATATATATATATATATATATATATATTTAAATCAAATTAGGATAATTAGTTATTATTTTGTTTTATTTTTAATTTTAATTGTGATTTTATATTTGCAAAGTGTAATAATAAATATATTTTTAAGTAAAATAACAAATTCAATTTATAATTATATTTATTATAAAACTAATTATTATGTGGAGACTCGAATTCGAGCTTGAATTTGAAGCTCACGAGTAGTTTGAAAAAATATTTGAGTCGAGTCGGATCGAATTCGAGTAATAAATATTCGAGTCGAGTCGAATCTGAGTAGGATTTTTAAAATATAATTCGAATTCGAGCCGAATTCGAGTTCGAATTTATTATTTCGAGTCGAATTCGAGTAGCTCTTTGTTCGTTCCGGTTTGACTCGTTTACACTTTTAGGAGAGAGGGAGGGAGGGAGGAATTAAATAAGAAAATTTTCTATCAAGAATGCCATTGTTTTTTTTAGGTATTCTGATTTAAAACTTAATTTAAATTTCTTCATAATTAAGAGTATGACAGTTTGTAGCTAATAGTGGGTCTTTAGGTCTTGGCCTCTTGGGTTCCATTTTCATCTATGAAGTGTGAGATTGTTCATGTAGTTATTGTGATTCTAGGTTAATATTGACTGAGAGGTGATTTTATAATAATGAATGATTATGAGAAGCATTGTACTTGTAATTGTACCCCCTTCAAATGAAAAGATGAGAAAATAAAATTTGATTATTCTTATTGTTTCATTTTCTTTTTGTGTTTTTGCCTCACCTTCCCCCACCCTCCCCCACCCCCACCCCCACCCCCACCCCCACCCCCACCCCCACCCCCTCCTCCTAATTATACAACAGGCGATCCCTTAACTCATATGACACGTTGAAGATAGCTGAAAAAAAAACATACGAGGCCATGCACCATTTTCCGGTAAGGCTGTTGATGCTCACTTACCATTAAGTTATCACCTTTAGTCTAGACCGAGGACTTGATATATCCACACAAATTATACTTCCTAGCTGCGTCCAAAATATAACTACATTTTCTTAATTTTACATATGCTAATAATTTTAACAACAACTGGTGCAGCCCAAACGTTCCCATGCAAACTCCAGTTAATGCTCATGAATAGAAATGTTTACAAACTCTTTATTACTAAAATGTTGGCTCGAGCTAGCTCATTAAATATGTAACTAAAAATAGAGTTCAAAACAGTACTATTTCCTTTACACTTATTTCCTTTGACTTTACAATTACTTTCTTCTATCTGAAGAAAGTAATTCCTTTAATTTGATTTAAGCCACTTTAATATTACTTCTATATCCTACAACTTAATTCATTACTGTTATATCATGTATTGTCTTTGTATTCTAACGTATATAAGATTAGCTAGTGTGATTTTGTAATTTATGGAGTATATAAATGGAGGAGTAATTAAATTATGAGAGTTAGCTCAAGCTCTTGCACGAGATATCCCTAATAATAACATTATTTTGAAAAATTATAAAAATATCATTTAGCACTTAATATGGGATGGAGACTTCGTTTTGAGGGTTACCTTGCGCTCCCTCACCTCCCTTTTTGCCTTGTATTTTTTACTTTTTCTAAATTTAATTGTAATGTCTCAGCAATCAAAACATGCAAATTAGACTGTATTATATATAAGCCAATAAACTTGTCGTGCACCAAGAGAACTCTTTTCTCAATAGAGTGGAGACTAAATTTTGGTTTGGATTTAAGCTCCATAGTTGTATGGTACTAAGCAATAATATGTAAATAAGACCGGTACAACCACAAGACATGGGTTCTCAAGATAGCATCTGGATCTGCCACCACCTCTTGAAACCAAACAAATTACTCAAACTGCCCATTTGATCCATTCTAATAGATAAATTAACTGCAAATCAAATATTTGGAACTTTTTTTGACCCTACAAATATTTTCAAGTTTTATTATGAAATAAGCTCATCAACACCGCACGGGATGCATGAATAGAATTATATTCGGTTAATTATTAAGAAAATCAAGTAGACGCAGGGTACATTTTTATCCAAGTAGAACTTTGAGAAGATAGTTAATTATTATATCATTAAATATGTATTTGGGTAATAATTATTGAATTATATACTATAAGTTCCTCGATCAATTATTAAGATAAACAATTGAATATAATACAAATTAATTTAGTTAATTAAAACTCCGAGAAAATAATTCTTATTTAGGTATTTAATGAAATAGGGTTAAGGAATCCACCGGAACTGTAGCGAAAGTGAGTCTTTATAGGGCAATTGTCACTGCTTATAGACCCGAATCTGGGTGATCTATCCATGACCAGGATGAAGCTTGGGTGAAACTAAGTGGAGGTCCGAACCGACTGATGTTGAAGAATCAGCGAATGAATTGTGGTTAGGGGTGAAATTAATGTCACTCGAAACCAGAGCTAGTTGGTTCTTCTCGAAATGCGTTGTGGCATAGCAGTTGACCGGACATCTAGAGGTAAAGCAGTGTTTCAGATTTACATTTTTACATCTAGAGGTAAATCCACTATAATTTCAACTAATTTTTACAGATTTTATGTTCTTTAAAAAACTAGTGATTTTGGTCATACTTATCATATGCGTGACCAAGTACACAATATTTTTAACTCTTATCGTCTTCTTTCAATACACTTCACGTTGAATCTTTATTTTTACTTACAACCAAATTAAAGTGCATCCAAAATCCACCTATATATGTTAAACCTAGATTATGGTTTGATTTAGTACGTGGAATAAATTTGGAATGAAAAATGTTATAGTTTTGTAATACAAAATATACTAGGGATAAGTTTATGCCAATAATTTAATTGGTACTAAATCTATACCTATATATAAAAGTTAGACCAACAATCATAATTCATGAACATTTGAGTTAACTCATCAATTAAAAGGAATTAATTCAGCGGGCCATGAATTAATTTAGACGATCAATATTATATTTAATACAATTAATTACAATTAATTTCCTTAGAATCATGAAAGAAAAATATGGAAAATTTCTTCTTGATATACTAAATGTTATATGTAATTTTAATCGAATAAATATAATTACTTTTCCTCAAATTGTGGACGTAATGTGTGTGTGTGTGTGTGTGTATATATATATATATATATATATATATATATATATATATATATATATATATATATATATATATATATCAATGAAAAATGATAAATATATGTCAATATAAAATGACTTAAATATGAATTAGTACCCTAAACTATAGGCAATATTCAACTTCGGTGATTCACCTTTTAATTTTGTCAATTAGATGATTAAACTATCAATTTTTTTCAATTACAACAAATTGAACATGCCACGTCAGAAATTGCTAACGTGACTAATTGTGTGGGGCCTTAAGAAGCTGATGTGGTAAAAAAAAATAATTTTTTAATCAAAAAATAAACAAATCTGATTTAATATGGGGTAAAATGGTCAAAACACAATTTAATATAACAAATTAAAATAAAACAAACATTAACCTAAATATATCAGTACCCTTACATTACACATTCGATCGATCGAGACAAAAGCTCCAAATCGCTTTAGCCTCAATTTAACCCTCCTCGAAGCCTCTGTTTCTCTCAAACCCGCCTTCCGAAATCTCATCTCGGACCTTGTCTGTGGCGGTGCGCCGCCGCTCGCCGTCATTGCCGATATGTTTTTTGGATGAACGGCAGAGGTTGCTCATGAATTTGGTATTTTTCATACAATTTTTAGCGGTTGTGGTGGTTTTGGATTGGCTTGTTACTACTCTATTTGGATGAATCTACCCCATAATTATACAGACACCGTCGAGTTCACCTTGTCGGATTTCCCCGAATCCAGCCGGATTCACAGGACTCAGTTAGCGGCAAATGTTTTATCGGCGGACGGTACTGATTCTTGGTCTAAAACTCTACAATTTATGCTTTCTTCATGGGTGGATTCAGATGGGATTTTGTTTAATAAAGTTGAAGAAATTGATAAGACTAGTTTAGATTATTTAGTTCACTGGTTTGGCCAATTGGTCCAATACATTTATCAGTAGGTACCCAAGCTAGATCTAGTAAAAAATATGGGATGAACTGGAGTTGGGCTTTACAGTTGTTAGTTAGGGTTTTTTTGTTCGATTTGAGGCTTTTGTCTTGATTGATCGATTGTAATGTAAGGGTACTGATATATTTAGGTTAATGTTTGTTTTATTTTAATTTGTTATGTTAAATTATGTTTTGACCATTTTGCCCCATATTAATCAGATTTGTTTATTTTCTGATTAAAAAATTATTTTTTTGCCACATCAGCTTCTTAAGGCCTCACACAATTAGTCACGTCAGCAATTTCTGACGTGGCATGTTCAATTTGTTGCAATTGAAAAAAATTGATAGTTTAATCATCTAATTGATAAAATTGAAAGGTGGATCACCAAAGTGGAATATGATCTATAGTTTAAGGTACTAATTCATATTTAAGCCATATAAAATTATCAAATATTTATTAAAAAGAGTATACTAAATTTATCATAAATTGAGAACAACTTTTTTTAAAAATATAGTAAAAAACGGGTGATATATAGTTAATTAAAATTGATTGAAATATAATTAAAAGTGATTGGATATTGTTTTTAAATGCAGCGGTAAGAACCCGCAACTCTCCAAGGGGCCACCAACCTAAATATCATATAGAACACCATAAGCTTAAAAAATGGGGGTTTCATCCCCCTAGTTACTTACATGAGCTATTGCCTGTGAGATCGTTCGTGACTTCTACTCAAGAGTCACTTCTCTTTCAGAGTGTTCATCAAAGGCGGAACTAGGGGGCGAGGGGCATTTGACCCCGGTAGGGAGGCCGGTCCAGGCGGAACAGGGGAGTCGGGGTCAAGGGCAATGGGGGGCAGCCGACAGTGCTCCGGTCGTCTTTCGACTTCTTCTTCTCCGACTGCAGACTCTGCAACACATGTTTGTGATTCTCAGTTCAATTTTGGTAATCATATACATAAACAAACTGGTGTGATACTTTGTGTTATTTGGATGTTGTAATTATATGAAGGATTAAGGACTGATTTCAAACTAAAATCTGGGTTTGTTCATGATTAATGAACTCTGACAATTTTTGAAAGTAATTTGTGCCTATCTTATGTTTGCTAAAATGTTTCAATGGAAAGGGTTGATTAAAATAAAAGAATTGATATATTATATAAAGGAAATATGATATATATATATATATAATTGAATTATAATGTAATCTTAGTGTATGGATATTTGGGTCATGTATGCATATTAGAAAGTGTAGAAGTTCTGCATGAGTAAAAGTGCTAATAAGCTCAGGGATTTGATTTGATTTTGCTTTACTTTTGCGTTTTTTCCAAAATTGAGTTATTGGGTTTCTGAAATATTCTTCTGCTAGTTTAAGTCGAAGTAATTGTTATTCTATAGCAAGTCCAGTTTTTTCTCTTAGTTTGTGAACTTATATCGTCTTTATTATCAAAATTTCGCATCAAGGAATCATGTTGTTAAATTCCTCTGTTGTTTCAAACCCTCTAGAACCCAAATCTGATTCAACTGCTCAGAAATTTGACAATTTATCTGTGAATGGCCAGATTGAGGACGTAGTAGTAGGGAACTCAAAAGGGTTCATTGGGGTTTTGGAGGTTTACATACACCAAGCAAGTGGTTTTTATTTTTTTTCAATTTGGGTCAAAATCAAACCTAAGGACCTTAACTCCGCTTCCTCGTCGCTGCAATTTACACGTCGCTATTCTGGATCTCCGGTAACCGTCCTCAAATTTTAACCTCCCTCAAATTTTATTTTGATTCCGCCACTGGTGTTCACTCACAGATTCTTCAGAAAGAGAAGTTGCTTGTCTTACCACAAAATCTTGATTGCAACGACCGGATTTTCGTCCCTCTTTCGTTTTAAATATATTGTTACAACAAGCACATTTTTAACATCCGTGGCTAATTGACACCTATAAGACACTCATTTAGTACATTAATTAGTTGACATTCCCAGAAATCTTAATTTACATATTAGGCTTTAATTTAATAAAATATTCTAAATTTACTCATATAGTATTGTACTTTATTAATTTTCTAAATATTTTAGAGGAAGAATATATAGATAGTTGTTATTTGCCTTCCATTAGATTTAATTTTACCTGTCGTTATATAGCTCAATAGCTATATAAGAGGATACTTCTCATTTGTAACTCAGAAACTAAAGTTGTAACAATAATTGTGCAATAAAAAATTAAGGGAGAAAATTTTTTTAGATTACCACATTTGATATTTTAAAACGAAAATTTATTATGTTTTAAAACGTTTGTACCAAAGTATAATTTATTACTTTATTAACGTCAGAAGAAACTAAAGAGCTCTTAAATATTTTTCTTATTAGTGCTTTATAAATTTTCTAAATATTTTAGAGGAAGATTATAGATCGTCGTTATTGGCCTTCCATTAGATTTAATCTTACCTATTGTTATATAGCTCAATAGCTGTATATGACTATACTTTTCATTTGTAATTCAGAAACTAAAGTTATAATAATATTTGTGCAATAAAAACTTAAGGGAAAAAAAGTTTTATATTGTCATATTTGATATTTTGAAACGAAAATTTATCATATTTTAAAACGTTTGTACCAAAGTATAATTTATTACTTTATTAATAAGAAATTAAAGATCTCTTAAATATTTTTCTTATTTGTTTTTGCTAAACTTGATAAGGAATCAAAGGGGAATGACTTTGGTCCTACGAGGAAAAGCAGGCAACTTAAAAGTTATATTTGAGTATTGGTTATTTGCAAGTTGAAGTACGTGACTTGATATTGTGTTCATTTATTTTCATGTTGAAGTGTTGGTGAGGTTTTTTTTTATTTTAATTATTGTTATTATTTTCAAGTTGAAGTGTTGGTGAGATTTAAATAAAGAAGCATGAGCTAGGATGCAAAATATAAATTATTAAATATAAATATAATATATTTTAAGACATCTCTAAATTGGAGTACTTTTAAACTCCAAATGTGTATGGTACTCCACGGTACTTCTCATCTAACATAATAATATTGACATAAAATGCAACCATTAATTATTACAATGTCTCGCTCTAAATACTATGTTCTCATACCTTTAAGTATGTATTAAGTAATTATTACTCTCTTTGTTCCAGGATAAAAATTCTGGCTGACTTTTTGTGCATATTAAAAAAGAGTACAAAATAACAAAATTGTCTATATTTAAATTCTCATTTAATTGCATAGTTTTCTGCACATTACTAGTGATGCTCCATAAATATGAATAGAGAATAGAAATATAATAATTAATAATAAAGGTATTATAGGCAAATTATTGTAAAAAATAGATCATTTAAGGTAAGTAGACATTTAACTTAGGACTACTTGAAATAGTAATAAAGACTTTTATCCTGGGACAGATAGTACAATGCTTCTAATTATTACAAATAATTACAACTATCTTCTACTAATTCATCTTTCCTTTTCCTTTATCCTTATGGTACCCTTCAAAATCTGCTCTGACTTCGTTGAAAATTAATTTAAAACAAGGATGAGCTACAAAGCTCAGCAAGTATAAATAGTTGAATAAACAACAAAATCAAGAATCATGTTACTATTTCAAACGAAAGTTGAATGAAGTTAGAATACTTGCTCAATAAGATTTGAGTAAGTTTAGGAAATTTGCCTCAAGCGTCTTCTATACTTTAATGTTAATCGCTTTTTGAAAGTCTTACACAATTAATGCACATAGACATACCAATTATGTGAGACCCTGAATTTTATGAAATGAAAGTATTCAATTTTCTTATAATTATTTTATTTAGTAAATGGTTGAATTGATAAAAAGTTAAAGTTAAGGGTGATATGTGAAATTTTTTTAAAGTAAACAAGTTGTCATAAAATAATCGGTGATAAAAGTACAGTAATACGCGTGGTTGCACAATAGCACACGATATTGATTATTGATGCTTACGTGAGAAGTCACTCAGTTTTATTCAACTATTGTTACAATATTTAATATTATTAAATCAATAATTGAGATGATAAGTTATTTATATTATTATTTGCATAATTAACAATGTCTAGAATTTCTGTCAAGTAGAGGTTTGATCACCTAATTGCGCGTCAATAAGGAGAAATCCTTATCGGAAAGCCCCTTCTTTCCTATGAACGATCTGGTTGTTAATATTGCGAGGTATAATAATAATGAATAAATGTTATTAAAAATTGAATTTGAGTTCGGAGTTGAATTTAGAGACGCATACGTGATATTTGAGTCCAAAATGATGAAATTAGTAAAAATAGACTATAAACACAAAATTTGTCGGGGTTGACTTTTTGGTCAAAAAGTCGAACTTCGAAATTTCAAAAATGAAATTGTTGATAAAAATATTTCCATTGTGTTGGGATTATTAGTGTTAGTGGAAATCGACAGTTATTTCGATAATAATTAATGTCTGAAGGTTATATTGACCAATCGGGTAATTAATCGGATAAATGAATAATTAATTGCTATTAATTCACATGCTTATAACTATGTGTTCACATGTGTGTACTATTGATTCACATGATTTACTATTAGGGGAGTTGGTGCAAGATTAATAATACTTGCATGACTAAATTAAAAATGGAGGTATAGATGAAGGTACTATACTATAATTAATTTTTTCACATGTTTAGAACTATTGAGTCACATGATTTACTATTGATTCACATGATTTAATATTAGGGGAGGTGGTGCAAGTTTGATAATACTTGCAGGACTAAATTAAAAATGAAAAAAAAGAGGAATGTATTATACTGTAATATTTTGAGCCCCAAAACGTGCAATTATTGAAACTATATTTTCCTATAAATAGAAGTTCATTCCTTCATTATTTTTCACCAATTCACTAAAGCTATAAAGCAATTATTATAGAGAGAAATTATAGAGAGAAAGAAGAAGAGAAGTATGTTACCTCACTATTCCAGTATCCAGTCTTCTTCTAAGGTAAGGGTTATTATTTCTTTCGTATTCATGAAGAGAGCTATTGTTATTCCATTCCTTATTATTATGTTAGAATAACCTGTCTATGCGAAGTACCACATACATGGTGAAATTCTTCTGTTATTCCATTCTTTATTATTATGTTGGAATAACCTGTCTATGCGAAGTACCGCATACATAGTGAAATTCTTCTGTTATTTTATTCTTTATTATTCTGTTGGAATAACCTGTCTGTGCGGTCTATCGCATGCCTGATGAATTCTGTTGTTATTCAATTCTTTATTAATCTGTTGGAATATTCTGTCTATGCGGATTACACATGACCTGCTTCCGTTCTTTATTATTTTGTTGGAATATCCTGTCTGTGCGGATTACGCATGACCTGATTTCATTCTTTATTATTCTGTTGGAATAACCTGTCTGTGCGGTCTATCGCATGCCTGGTGAATTCTTTTGTTATTCCATTCTTTATTATTCTGTTGAAATAACTTGTCTATGTGGATTACCGCATGCATGGTGAATGATCATTCGTATTCATTCCTTATTAAATTATGGAAATGATCTGTCTACGTGGATTACCGCATGGCGGGTGAAAATCCATTTGCAGTTTCGTATATTCTATTATACTCGTATGAGATATCATTTATTTTGTACTCGTCATGGAATATCATTTTCTTTGGTATTTTTTTAACGAGTTACTATTCATGGATTACTATTCACCCCGTTACTATTCACTCTAGTATTATTCACTCGTGTATTCGGGGCACTTTTCGTGCCGGAGTACTATTCACGAGTTACTATTCACCCGATTACTATTCACTCTAATATCATTTACTCGGGTATTCGGGACACTTTTCGTGTCGGTGTACTATTCACGGGGTACTATTCCCGAAGTACTATTTACGAGGTACTATTCATGATGAAAAATTAATTTTTTTCTGTCCAAATTATTTTTGGTACATGAATATTATTCTTGAATTTTACTCTACAAAGCAGAATCATGTTGACAATTTGGATGTTATTGATTTCTGGATAAATTAAAATATAAATCTTTAAAATTTATCCTTGAACTTGTTTTATTGAATTATTATGTCATTGTCATCATCCTCATGCTTATATTGTGATGAAAGTCATCTTTGGCTTACGTCCATAGATGGACTTGGTATGATTATAACCAGGGATTATTCTGTATAATCATGACCGTAATGTAACGAATGATGTGGTAAAAGTCTTCATTCGCCTGTAGTGCATTGATGGACAGTTGTTGGTATGATTATGACCAAGGATTTTTCGGTATAATCATGACCATTGATGATTACATGAATATCCTTGGCCGTAGTGCAGGGATGAATCGATTTTATTTATTAAGCTGAGTCTCAGCGATAAAGTTGATGAAAAACTTTTTAAATCATAGAAGATAATAGATTTTATGCTCTACTTGACTCTTCTAATGGATTGTTTATTCCGCTGTAGTTGTTGATCTAAAACTTGTTGACTATTATATTCTATCAGTTGTTATACTATTGAAGGCTAAGGATAATTTATTCTGCATTATCTTAGTCATAATATTTCTTACTGGGCTAGTTGAGCTCACCCTTTCTTTCACTGTTCTCTTCAGGAAATGAGAATATAGCTGGGACGAGTCGGGGAACGGATTGACGGTCCAGATGGTTGTTTTAGTAGTCCTCACTATTCTATAAAATAGTGTGACAATAAATGTAATGAGGACTCCATTGAGTGTGGATATTGTCTAGATGACAATATTCTTATTGAAACTCTTAGATTATGTTTTGTCGTATTTTACACGACTGTTGTATAATTAAGTTATATTTGAATTTTGTATCACGTATTTGGCGACTCAAGATGGGTGATGTATACCTGTTTTGGGGGCGTCACAGTTGGTATCAAAACTTAGGGATATGATCCCTGGCTGAGATGTGAGACAAGAACTAGGAGGGGGAGATGGGGAATTCCTTAGCTAGTATGATCTACCTAAGTTTATTTGGTATTTAATTGGTCGGTCAGAGTATAGGGATAATATGTGACATATCAATTAACCCCTATTTTGAAACTATATTCTAGAATGATATCTGAAATACAGGAGATGAGAAATGGGAAAATCATAATAGAGAGGAAATAACTGGGAAAGTACAATCCGAAAAGAAAGCAAGGTATTCTCATCTCATCGAATACCAAGTACGTACGTAAATTTCGAGGGCGACTCAAGATGAATTATGTATACCTGTTTTGGGGGCGCCACAAATTAACTAAGTATAAATTAATGACACACATGGTTTATTTAACCATATTCCTTGTTTCATAATGTTCATTTCATTAAACTCGAAACATTATTTAAGTTTATATACACATATCAATTAGACATGTATTGATGCTAATTATGGCTTACATTAACTTTAGATTCTTAGTTCTTAGTGTTTGATTTTGATGATTTAATCAATGCGACCAACTTTTATTTTTTATTTTGCGTTACAAGTATAAAGCAGACAACTTAACATGTCTGTTTTAGCTTTTATTTTTTATTTTACGATACGCAGTGTGACGCCCCCAAAATAGGTCCACACAACCCATTCTAAGTCGCCAAATACATGATACAGAATCCAAATACAAACTTCATTAATACAATTGTCGTGCAAAATACGACAACATATAAGATGTGAGTTTGAATTCAAATATTGTCTTGTAGACAATATCCAAACTCAAATAAAGTCCTCATTACAATTATTGTCACACTATTTTACACAATAGTTAGAACTACTATAAGAACCACCTTGGACCATTACTCCACTCCCCGACTAGTCCTAGCTACATTCTCGCCTCTTGAGAAGAACAATGGAACCAAAAGGAAAAGAGTGAGCTCAACTAGCCCAGTAAAGAATATTATGACTAAGATAATGTAAAACAAATTATCCTTAGTCCTCGACAGGAAAAAATCTGATAGAATACAATAGACAACATGTTTTAGATCAACCACTGCAGCATAAATAGCAATCCATTAGAAGAGTCAAGTAGAGCAGGATGCCTATTATCTTCTATGATTTAAAATTCCATCATGTTAGAGTTTGTGCCCTATAGGCCAATTATTTGATATAATTGCTTAATATTTTGATATTATATTTGATTGAATAAATGAATGATTTTATTATGGTTATATTTACTGCGTTATATAAATGGTAACATAATAAAATTCCTTAGAATAATGATATAAATTATATAGTTTCAAGTATGTGACTTGAACATGAGATTATATAATTACAATTAGTATTATAGCTCTTAAATGTCCATAGTCGAGTATCATTGTTGATGGGAAAATAATGATGCATTGAGACTAGTATGTGGATTGACTGATGATCAAATCTCATTGGTCATAAATATATGAGATATTAATCCAATGCATAGGTACGTGTTAGAGAATGATGTACTGGACAAACCCACCATGAGAATTCTATGTGGAGCATTATGCGAAGTGTCATTAGCGATTCTCATAGTGACAATGATGTAATGATCCTCCGACCTAAAATCACTATATTACTACACGAGAATTTATGTACTTTGATATCATCAAAGGTCATCTTTAATAGGGTGAACTATAAAGGTGATTATTGGGTACATCATGAATCGTGTGAGAAATATAAGTGATCTAGATGTAATTTAACCCTCCTATATATTAGGGGTGATATCCATAGGCCTCTTGATTAAGTAGGACTATGAAATGCATGACCATGCTCAAATAGTGATTTATTTCATATAGTCTACTCATTGATCAAGAAAACTCAAATTAAATTATGAAGAGTATGACACATTCCATGACTCAATTTTAATCTAGGATGTCAAGGTTAAAAGGATTAAATTACATTAAAACATTGGTCACGTAAAGGTTGCATCGAATCATCGATCTTATTATTACTTGGGTAGCAGTGATGCATTACTAGATGCCGCTCACTGTTTATAATTTTATAATATGATTTTAAAATTATTGCCAACGTAATAATAACCTATAGGGTCACACATATAGAACGTAATTGTGAGACCCCAAATTTTATGAATAAAGATTTAATTTTCTCAAAATATTTTTTTGAATATTATGGTGTGAATTTGAGATAAAGTTATAGTTGTATGTAGTATTTATAAATTTTGCAATGTATGCAAGTTGTTATATTATATTCGATTGGTCGGGGAATATTCTTTATGTCGGAGAATATTCGTACAACGGCACAATTATTGGTGGACCCCACAATAGAATTATTGTCGGATTGAGAAAATGACAAAAATATTTTATAAATAACAGTGGAGGTGTTATTGTTAAAATTGTTGAACTACCCGGTAGTAAAAGTATAGTAATACGCAGGGTTGCATAGTAGCACATGGTATTGATTATTGATGCTTACGTGAGAAGTCACTCAGTTATACTCAATTATTGCTATAGTAATTACTGCATCATATCTCTCATATTATTGATTAGATTATTGTCACAGTATCATCTTCATTATATGTTATATTATTAAATCAATAATTGAGACGACAAAGTTATTCATATTATTAAATTACAATATTTACAATGTCTAGAAGTTCTGTCAATGAGAGGTTTGGTCACCTAATTGCGCGCCAATAGAGAGAAATCCTTATTGGAAAGCCCCCTCTTTCCTGGGAATAACATGGTTGCTAAATATTGTGAGTTATAATATTAATGATGAATAAGTTCGTGTTGATTAAAGATGAATTTGATAGTTTCATTATATTGGGATTATTTGTGTTGGTAGAAATCGACATCTATTTTGATGATAATTGATGTCTGGAGGTTATATTGTTCAATCGGGTATTCGGGAAACTTTTTGTGTCGGAGTTACTATTCATGAGTTACTATTCACGAGTTACTATTCACAAATTACTATTCACTCTAGTATTGTCCATTTGGGTATTTGGGTACAATATTATTCCATGAAGAGATGTGCTAATTTTTCAGACCGTTGGTTGAAATTATAATAGTAAATCAACATGGATCGTTGATTTAAAGTCTTAATAGTAACTTATCCCTTTAATATTACCAAGAGTTAATTACCCCTTCGTAAATAGTAGTTGTCTCTTCAATATTACCAAGAGTTATTTGCCTCTTCAGTGTTCCAAGAGTTAATTACCCCTTCGTAAATAGTAGTTGTCTCTTCAATATTACCAAGAGTTATTTGTCTCTTCGGTGTTTTAAGAGTTAATTATCCCTTCGCAAATAGTAGTTGTCTCTTCAATATTACCAAGAGTCATTTTGACCCTTCGTTAAGACCAAGAGCCACTCTCAATTTTTCTATAAATAGAAGCTCATTCTTTTATTATTTCTTACGAATTCACTAAAACTCTAGAGAGAGAAAATATAGAGAGAAAAAAGAAGATTATTCTGCTACTTTACTACTTCTATATCCAATTTCTTTTACGGTAAGGGATATTATTTGTTGTACCCGTAAGGGGTATTATTTCTTTCGTATTCATGAAGAGAACTTCTTTTATTCCCTTCTTTATTATTCTATTTGGAATAACCTGTATACGTGGTATGCTTTGTGAAATCTTTCTGTTGTTCCATTCTTTATTATTCTGTTGGAATAACCTGTATACGCGGACTCCCCTATACTCGGTGAAATCCTTATGTTATTCCATTCTTTATTATTCTGTTGGAATAACCTGTATACGCGGCATACCCTATACTTGGTGAAATCCTTATGTTATTCCATTCTTTATTATTCTATTGGAATAACCTGTATATGCGGCATACCCTATACATAACCTGTATACGCGGCATACCTATACTTGGTGAAATCCTTATGTTATTCCATTCTTTATTATTCTGTTGAAATAACATGTATACGCGACATACCCTATACATAACCTGTATACGCGGCATACCCTATACTTGGTGAAATCCTTATGTTATTCCATTCTTTATTATTTTGTTAGAATATCATGTCTGTGTGTTTTACACCGGACCTGGTTCCGTTACTTATTATTCTATTGGAATAACCTGTCTATGTGAAGTACCGCATGCATGGTGATTTCTTTTGTTATTCCATTCTTTATTATACTCAGTTGGTTAAAGTTTTGACTTCTATACTCCATGAAATTAGTGGAATATCCTTGATATTTGCGCTTCATCCAGTATCTTTTCATGGAAATATTCTTCTGAGCATTCTTGAATTTTACTCTACAAAGAAGTATCATGTTGACAATTTGGACGTTATTAGTTCCTGGATAAATTAATTCGTGAACTTGTTTTATTGAATTCTTATATCATTGTCATCATCCTCATGTTTATGTTATGTTGAAAGTCATCTGTGGCCTGTAGTGCATAGATGGACTTGGTATGATTATGACCAGGGATTATTCGGTATAATCATGACCGTAATGTTACAAATGATGTGGTAAAAGTTCTCATTGGCCCGTAGTGCATTGATGGACAGTTGTTGGCATGATCATGACCATTGATGAATACACGAATATCATTGACCCGTAGTGCATGGATAATTTGTGGTCGTGACCCTAATGAATATCTTTGGCCGTAATGCAGGGATGATGTGGATTATTTATTAAGCCGAGTCTCAGCTATAAAAATTGATGAAAACGTTTTAAATCATAAAAGATAGTAGATTTAATTCTCTACTTGACTCTTTTAATGGATTGCTTATTCCGCTGCAGTTAAACTTGATGTCTATTGTATTTTATCAGTTTAACATTGTTGAGGACTAATGATAATTTATTCTGCATTATCTTAGTCATAATATTTCTTACTGGGCTAGTTGAGCTCACCTTTTCTTCACTGTTCTCTTCAGGAAATGAGAATATAGCTGGGACGAGTCGGGAAACAGATTGACAGTCCAGATGATAGCATTAGTAGTCCTCACTATTCTGTTAAATAGTGTGATAATAAATATAATGAGGACTGAATTTGAGTTTGTATAATGTCTATGAGGACTCCATTGAGAATGGACATTGTCTAGAAGGAAATATTCTTGTTTAAACTCTCAGTTTATGATTTACCTGACAGTTGTATAATTATCTTGTATTTGATTTATGTACCATGTATTTGGCGACTCAAGATGAGTGATGTATATCTATTTTGGGGGCGTCACAGTAATTAAAACAGAATTAATTTAAATTGTAAAGATTTAAATATGTCAATATGATTGATAGTATTTAAATTATGAATTTAAATTAATAGGATAATTTATATATAGGAATATTAATTAAGTAAGACTTAATTAAGATATATATATATATATATATATATATATATATATATATATATATTCGGATTTTATTTTAATTAAATTAGGTTTTTGATTAATTCCGTTTTAACCGCTATATATATGTTATGTAGCAGCCATTTTAAGGATGATAATAATAACCTAACAAACCCTAGCCGCTCTTAGAGAGAGACTAGAGAGAAAAAGTTTCAAAAATCATGTTCCTTTGGTGGCTAGTACCGCAGCTCCCTTTATTACAGAACCGTGCAACGGTTCGCTGGCATTCGTGTGGATACCATAAAGACGTAGTTTCATGAAGGATTATGTTGGAGATTCGAAGCATTTCAGAAGCTTTTTTATAATCGGTAAAATCTCTTAAACACTGAATTAATATCTGTTTCGCATGGATCCTGTTTTGGGTTTTAGATATTGTATTGTTTTGTTCAATTTATATTCTGTTGTGTGTTGTTTTGATGTGACAAAATCCCAACATATCATCAATATTTTATCCTTGTAATACCAATCAATAATTATTTCCAATCAATGAATTATCTATGCACTACGGGCCAAAGATAATCGTTTATATCACCAGTGGTCATGATCACGTCAAAACACATGTCCATCTATACACTACAAGCTAAAGAAAACTTTCACCACAAACCTTTATCTGTAACATCAAAGGTCAAATAGGACTTTCAATATGAGGTTTTGGAAATGAGTTTTGTACTAGGTTTAAGGTCAATACAAAATTCAATTTCACGTTCTGGGGTAGGCCAGAAAGTTCTTCGGGAAATACGTCAGGAAATTTATTAACAATAGAAATATCATTCAAATCTGACGTATTTTTGTTTAAATCTGTGACATGGGCTAAACGAATGGCTTTATGACTTGATATGACAGTGATTGACTTTAGTAGTTTGGTTGCTTGAATTCGCATAACAGGTTGGTTAGGAATATGAAAAACTAACCTTACGAAAATAATCAACTTTAGCATGATGAATAGTTACACAATCAATCCTTAAAATCACATCAAATGCAAGTATTTTCAAAGAGATGAGATCAACAGGTAACGTGAGGGCATCGATTTTAATCAAACAAGATTTATAAATGGTGGATGTAACGAAGGTTTTTCCTGACAAAGTTTCAACCGATAAGTCAAAGTCTAATTTCTCAGGAGTCAAGTTCAAACGTTGAGCACAAGCAGGTGAAATAAAAGAGTGGGTAAAACCAGTATTTTATAAGGTATAAACTTCGCAAGAGTTTATGATTAACTTAACCGTGATAACGTCGTTCGGGTTCCTCGCTATTTTGGAAGTCACGACAAACGTTTTTGCTTGAACCACCGACTTTGACTTGTCCGGGACAGCCTTTGGTGTCATCATTACCTCTGGACTTGACTTCGCTATAGGGCATATTTCACCCTCAACTGCTTCGTCATACTCCAGATCTATACCTGGCAAACGAGCGGGCCGGGCTGAGAGCGGGACGGGTCGGACCAAAAAGGCCCGGGTTTTGGTGGGCTAAAATTGTTAGGCCCGTGGCCCGGCCCGCGGGCTTCTTCTTTTTATTTATTTATTATTATTTTTTTTACAAAATCTTGCTACACCAAAAATATTAATAATAATAAATATTAAAAATAATTAATAATAAACAATATTATAAATATTATTAATAATAAATGTTCTAGTGGTTAACAATATTATAAATATTTTCCATTCAGTACACATTTTATACAATTGAGTGCAATCGGATAGAATCCAAAGGAAAGGGTGCTCTTAAGGCCCTTCGGTCACTACATTTTCATCAAATGCATGATAGATTGACAGCTAAAAAGGTTGGTTTTAATGATAATATTTTTTCCAAATTTAGATGTACGTTCATTTTAGTTTTAAACTTGAAAAATATTATCATTGTCTTATCCCTGTTCAGCACATGTCCCATTCTATATATTTATAATTAATTATAATTTTTTTATACTTAAAAGAATAAGCAAAAAGTACATAAAGTATAAATATGTTATTTAGTAGGATCCATTAGTGTGTGTGTGTGTGTGTATATATATATATATATATATATATATATATATATATATATATATATATATAACAAGATTCATCACTCTATATAATCATATGGGATCATTAATTAAAGATAAATTTAAAAAAAAAATTATATTCTCTTAATTAATTTCTCCATTCTATTTTTTTAATTTGTGTTTAAAATATAATTTACTCATTCTTTTGAATGGAATACTTGAGAAGTCCTTCTACCTAAATCGATGAATAGACATGCTTGGACAAGTGTAGGGCGAATTTTCTTTTATAAAAGTAAAGAAAAAATATATTAATGATTGCATTAAAAACAAATAGTTGTAGCTCAATTGGTTTGAACTCTTATTTATTTACTTATAAGTCTTGTGTTCAAGCCTTACAACCCACAAGTAGCAACATTTTATTTTAAAAAGGGAAAAAATTGTGGGCCATGGGTCGGGCCGGGCCTTCACGGGGCCGGGCCAAAAGGCCCAGATTTTATTGGGCTAAAAAATTGCAGCCCACAACCCAACCCGTGGCGGGCGGCCCGGCCCGACCCGCGGGCTTGGGCTATGTTTGCCAGGTCTATCCTGATCCATGATTTGAATCTTTAATATTCGATCCTTATCGAATTGGGGTTGACCGCTCTGTACATGGTAATTCAAAATTTGATGTTGGTCGGGTTCTCCCAATTGTTGTCCAAAAAATAGAAATACATATCATCTATTTTAGCCTTCTTGGATCGGAAAAATCTTTCTACAATATCAACGTGTCGTGCGACTTTTACCCATACATCCTCCATTCTCACTCGTTCAGTTATTTCTTCTTTCAGTTGATATTTGACATTTGATTTCTCAAATTCTAGCTCTATTATTATATACTCTGCCACAAAGAGCTTCTTTTCAAGCTTCGCATATCGGGTAGCAAAATCTTGAATTGCTGCATCCCTTTGTTCCACGACCGCCTGCCGTTTTTCACCCTGCTCTTCTAACTGACGAATACAATCTTGCAGCTCTATATTTCGATCATAAATTCCTCCTAATAAATTCTCCTCAGGTTCGTCTTCTTCCTCACTCTCAGATGCTACTTCTGTGACTAGCTCGGATGCAACTATTAATTCTTCACTCACCACATGGATATCTCTAATTTCTTCTTCGCCTGACATCCTACAATTAAGTTCAATAACTTAATTAGTACTCCCCAATAAACATCTTTGTTATAACAAGATATTATACTCCAATTTTTATTCTTTATATGAATCTCCTCAATTCATCACTTAAAACTCTATATGAGTTCATCTCTTGATTTTCAGAAATTTGTACCATAAATGGAAAAATATGAAAGAAGACGATATCCCATGATGAATACAAAATAAATGACATCTCATACAAGTATAAAAGAATATAAGAAATTACAACTGGATTTTCACCTATCATGCGGTAATCCATATAGACAGATCATTTCCTCAATTTAATAAAGAATGTATATGAAGGATTATTCACCATGCATGCAGTAATCCCCGTAGACAGGTTACTCCCGCGGATTAATAAAGAATGAATACGAAGGGTTATTCACCATGCATGCGGTAATCCACATAGATAGGTTACTCCCGCATATTAATAAAGAATGAATACGAAGGGTCATTCACTATGCATGTGGTAATCCGCGTAGACAGGTTACTCCCACAGATTAATAAAGAATGAATACGAAGGGTTATTCAACATGCATGCGATAATCCGCGTAGACAGGTTACTCCCGCAGATTAATTAAGAATGAATACGAAGGGTTATTCACCATGCATGCGATAATCTGCGTACACAGGTTACTCCCATAGATTAATAAAGAATGAATACGAATGGTCATTCACCATGCATACGGTAATCCGCGTAGACAGATTAATCCCGCTGATTAATAAGGAATAGAATGACAATCCTTATGAATATGAAGAAAATAACATCCTTTACGAATATAAATGAAATAATACCCCTTACCTTAGTAGAAGATTGGATACTGCAATAGTGAAGTAGTTGAATACTCTTCTTCTTTCTCTCTATACTTTCTCTCTTTAGAGTTTCCGTGAATTCGTAAGAAATAATGAAGGAATGAGCTTCTATTTATAGGAAAATGGACTAAATAGTAACTAATTCATGAACGATCCAGATTGATTTACTATTAAACGGACGGTCCATATTGATTTACTATTAAAACTTCAACCGACGGTCCATACTGATTTACTATTATAACTTCAACCAAAGGTCCATATTGATTTACTATTATAACTTTAACCAACGGTCCATATTGATTCATTATTATAACTTCAATCAACGGTCTAAAAAATTAACACATCTCCCCATAGAATAATAAGTCAAACTTACAACAAACGCCTCATGACAAATCCATCTATTTATAACAAAAAATTGAATAAATATTTACCACAAATCACTTATCTTTAATCAACACGTTTTTAATCTTTCAATAATTATTCATCATTTAATATTATAACTCTCAATATTGACAACCAGATCGTTCCCAGGAAAGAGGGGGCTTTCCGATAAGGATTTCTCCTTACTAGCGCGCAATTAAATAATCAACCCCCTTTTCTCGACAGAACTTTCTAGACATTGTCAATAATGCAAATAATAATATGAATAATTGTGTCATCTCAATTATTGATTTAATAATATAAAATATTGTATAAATGGTACTGTGACAATAATTGAATCAATAATATGAGATACTATGCATCAACTACTGTGGTAATTATTGAATGAAACTGAGTGACTTCTTACGTAAGCATCAATAATCAGAGATACTGTCCAATATCGTTTACTACTGTGCAACAACGTGTATTACTATACTTTTATCACCAGGTATTTCAATAGTTTAACGGTAAAAGTCTTGCCGTTATTTTTTATAAAATGTTATTTCTGTCGCTTTCTATATCCGACAGTTATTCCGTTATGTGGTCCACCAATGATTACACCGTTGTACGAATATTCTCCGACAAAAAGAATATTCTCCGACCAAACAAATATTTTATGACCACTTCCTTACTTTACAAAATTTGCACATATCACTCATAACTATAGTATTATATAAAATCATCATCTTACTATTCAAAATAATATTTAGAGAAAAATTAAATCTTTATTCATAAAAGTTAGGGTCTTACATGCAGTGTCTGCTTTAACTTTAAACTCCTTGTCTGTCAATTCGGACATGTTAACCTATTTGTTTTAGCCCGTCAACATTAGCTCAAAACTTACTACACCTAAAGCTAAAATGACAGTTTTTTTCTTAACAACGTACGCACTTTGCAACATCATAACTTGATCTTCCATTATCGGAAGAGTTTGTTCCCGAGTTATTTTCTTCCTTGTTACATCTACTACAAATCCCCCAGGTGGAAATTTTTTCCAAGTTCATTCTCTGGCCAAAACAGTGGCACAAAAGTCCGTACTCGAAATAGTTTTCTAGTTTTGGCAGTTTTGACTAGTCTCCTTCCGAAGGGCATATCTCCCACCTCTGGACTCGAAATGAGATCATTCTTACGTCCACGGACTCGTTAATTAACTTAATACATAACCCCTAAAATGGAAAATTTTTCCAGCAAGCCAATCGGAACAGAAATTTGTCAGAAACTCAAGGGTCACGCTGACTACTTTTAATTTTGACAGTTTTGACTAACTTCCTTCCAAAGGGCATAACTCCCACCTCCGAACTCGGAATTAGACCAATCTTACGTCTACGGACTAGTTACTTAACATAATACATGACCCCTAAAACGGAAACATTTTCTAGTAAACCATTTAGAACAGAAAACTGCTTAAGGGTCAGGGGCTACACTAATTCCATTTTCAACTAGTTTTACTTAAAAATTTGTCATGACTTCGATACAAAATCTTTTACTTTCGTTCCAATTGAGCGATGTTTATGAATCATAAGAGTATAACATGACACCCTAGAACTTAAATTTTACATTCCATAAGCTACTTCAAAAGGTCACCAAAATAACCTCTTTTTAAACAATCCACTATTAGTCTGTTCTTGTGTTCCTTTACGCATAGGTTCGTATTCTCATTTTTGATTCAACTTTTCATGCAATTTAACAAGTATTTTAAGATATTTAAATCACACACATCCTTATTACTCCAACATCCATTCTGATCTTCCAATAAACAACAACATCCACGAACAAAGTAAGTTTATATAACTTAAAAGAATAAATTAAAAACTAAGGTTTTGTTCTTATTTGCTCTTGATCTGTTTCTTCTTACTTAGGATGATGGATGATCAAAGATATACTTTACTTCTTCTCCTTCTTTCTATCCAAACCACTCCATCTTTTTTTCTATTTTCTCTTGCTTTCTCTCTCATCCTTACTTAACTCATAAGATGAATTAACAAATGGTCAAGTGCTAGATGATTTGATTTAATTAAATCCCCCACCAACTAACTCAACCATGCAACCAAGGGTTTAACCATCCATGATCAATTAACTTAAGCTAGACAAAATAATATCATTAAGGCCATGTTTGGTTTGAAACTATTGGGTGGAGGGAATAAACATTAAATGACTTGCTTCCTATGGACCAAAACTTACCAAAAATAGAAAGTTTTCATCCATCTCCATCTCCTCTACTACATCCACCCACTTCCCTTCCTTCCCCAATTTCCTCATTCATTTAACCTAGTGCACAATTCCTAACAAGTGACACATGCCTCTCCTAGCTCAATGATTCACCCTTTAGCCTTTTTAATTTTTTTCTTATCTCATGTGTTAATTACCTAGCAAATGACACATGGTTATCAACTTATTTAATCAAGTGACACATTAAATTACAATTTTTGGCTTCAAGTTTGGCTTAAGTCTTCAAGTCATGACTTCAAGGCTTAAGCCTCTCTAACTTAGCCATTTTAAATTACTTGCCAAGCCTCTTTCATTTCCTTGGCCAAGCCATTTTAATTCTTAGGCTTCAATTTGCTTGATTATTTCTTAATTTATTATTATTATTATTATTATTATTATTATTTTGGGTCTAATTTCTTTCTAGTTAATTACATAATTCTATTAATTACCAAAAAGTCTATTTTACCCCTTTTATGTATACTTGATTAGGGTTTACTTCCTGAACTAAGTCGATTATCTGATTTCTTTCAAGTTAGATTTTCTAACTTTGTTTGTTACGTTTTCATAACATGCTCGATTACCCAAAAAATCGACTTTCGATTTTTAAAAATCTGATTTTGCCATCGTTCCCCCTTTTCCTAATAAACGCTATGTCGCCCTTCAAAAATTCAAAAAAACAAAATTGTGTTTTTAGCGCGAATAGTGATTTTATGACTTTTCTGATAAAAAAATTTATTAGAGATTTTATCTCCCTTTTCCAAATAAACGTTATGCCGTAATTCAAAAAGTTTAAAAAATGAAAAAGTGTTTTCTGCATTTTATGAATAATGATTTTGAATTTTTCTCAAAAAAAAAAATTTCTTCCAAAAATTCTAAATACTCATATTTAGACATGTAACACGTAAACTAGGTCATTAATCAACCTAAAAACTCATTACACAATTATTCTATCAAAATATTTATTTTATTTAATAAATATTAAAAATCTTATTACAAAAATATTCTATAATCTCGATGGTTACATATTTGGTAAGTATAAAAAAATGTTATTTTTTATATTTGCCTATTTTAAAACATAAGCCAACCAATCTTGTGCGAACTTAGGTGATATTTATAATAATTTATTATGTTAATTATTAAGATAATCAATAATCAAGTAAATATTTTAGGATTTTAATATTTTATAACAATTAGTTAATAATAAATTTATTATAATTTTCAGTAGACTAATACTAATATAATTAAATCACGTAATTAATATGTTAAAAGATAGTTTTGTTTTTATTAATAAAATTGTAATAATAAATTTATCTTGCATAAATTTATTAAGATATATTAGCTTACATAAATTTGTGATAAAAAATCTTATAATAAGTTTGATAGAAGTAAAAATATAAGCTTGTTTTTCTATTAGAAAAAGGGTTTTGGAAGCTGAGTATACATTTCATCTCGAGTCGAGGGAGAGTCTAAGTTATCTAGAAGCATTTGAAACCCTTATATTTCTTTATCATCTTTTTTTTTAAATAAGAATAAAAACAAAAATAATATTACCTCCATACTGATATTTAAGTTAAATTTTGAATTTTAAAAATTAAAATCATAAACGTGGAACATTTAACTTTTGAATAATTATTATTGTAACTAGTAGTATGTTTCTAATATAATTTCCACAACTTCAGTACCTAAAAAAATAAATGAATGTGAATTCATTTTAAATTTAAAATTATTATAAAATGACTTAAAAATCAAAACTGACCATATATTTTTTTAAAACATACAGATATATATAAGAGACTAAATTACAAATTTGACCCTCCTATTTGTCAAGTTTTTGTTAAACTGTTCCTTAAATTTTTTTTTAGCACAACTGTTCCTCATAGATGCATTAGTTATACAAAAGTGTTCCTCTATCATTTTTTTGTTAAATCATTTAACAGAGATTAACTGAGCTAGGGGCATAATGGGCATGACAAGAAAGGAAAAGGAAATGAGAGGGAAAACATAATGGGCACCCTCCAAAACAAGTCTTCACTGTCAATTAGACAATTACTCTAACTGTCATTTCTCTTCCAAAACAAATGAATGTGCAGGCTTCCAGTATATTGATGTCAATAACTTAGTTAAGTTACATAATCATGTATATAAATGTAAACCTATACGTATAATTCTTTGACATATAGAAAACAGAGACCACAACATAATCCCAAATAGAAAAAATTGGAATCTTCAAAAAAAATTATATTTATGTTAGTATGATAATATCTATGTAAAACAGAAAGAAATAGGTAATATGAATATATTCTACTAACTATGTCATTTTATAAGGAATGTTATATATTGCTAACTTTCCTACTATTATATTAGAGATCAAAAGTTCACTAATATTTGTATGAATCGAAGCCTGTAGTATGATTTGATATTGCCATTAAAATGTTCAATACTAGAATTTAGTTTTGCCTTTTTGTACAGAGTTCATCAATCCACAGCAGGGAGGAGAGTCCATCAATCCACACACAGTCTACATGTCTTAAAACTATTGATACCAACAACATTTTCATGGCGAAAAATGTTGCCAATTAATACCCAAAAAAATTAGTTAAATATTTGAAGTATTCCTTAACGAACACCAAAAATATAATAAACTACTTATTTATTGTCTTCTTGCAACCCTTAATCACCACTTCCTTGCAACCTTGAGATGACTTTTTGATTCTTCACTCCTGCAAACTACACATCAGGTTATGTGAATATAAATTAAAGATGACATTCAATTAAAAAAATACACCGTAATGATAAAATGACATTACTTGTTTAGATGTAGCAAATGATAACTCATTTGGATTCAAGTTATAGACCCTCGTTGGTGGTGGCAGTGGTGGCTCATTTGAAATCTACACAAATTCATTTAAAATGACAATCAATTCATTTAAAATGATAATCAAGGATAAGCAAGTGAAAACAATGGTAAATATAATTATAATTAGTAATATTACCCTTGTAGATGTTGCTGATGTAGCTCTAGGAGGCACCCATGATTTTCTATATGGTAGAGGTTTAGACGTTGGGACCCATGTTTCTTTAGGCCTTTTTACCTACATACAAAATCGTAATATATATATATATATATATATATATATATATATATATATATATAAGAACAAACTATAATGTTATTATAAAATAAATATATTTACTGGCAGTTTTTATTTTCTAATGCCTTGAGTTGGTTCCCTGATATTTCTGTATATAATGTTCATTTCCTTGACCTCCAAATGTTATTGGCATCTTGCACCCTTTTTTGTTGTGGCCATATTCACCACACCTTTTTCACCTCACCTTGTAAAGCCTTCTCTTAAATCTAGTTGGATTTGCACCTCTTTCAACCTCTCATTGGCTCTTCCTCCTAACACTTTGTGGTCTACCAAGTTTGATAGTGTATGCAGGGGATAACATAGGTGGTAGGGTTTTCTTTTTCCAAAATTCTGATGAAGGTATAGGATTAATGATTCCAGCATATGTCTGTCTATAAGTCTCAACGTCATACCACTCATGCACATAATCTAGTGAATCCTGATCATTGTAAAATATGGCTATAATCCCATGGCAGCAAGGTATACCATTCAATTTTCATTTCCTATATGTGCACTCCTTTGTGTATAGGTTAACTGAAAACTGAGAACCAAATGTTTCAGTCACTTGATATTTACCATATCCAACATAAATTGTAATGCAAGCTCTAGAATCAACCTTCAAGCATTCTAACTTCTCAACTATAGATGGACAAATCCTTTTAGAATTCCACTTGTCTGGTCTATCCCTTGCTTCTTGTATTCTCTTCATACAATAGTCCCTAAGTCCTTCCATTAGCCCAAGTATTGGTTTACCTCTTGGCACTCCAATTTTGTTGTTAAAAACTTCACATAAATTGTTGCATAACATATCACATTTGGGAAAACTACTGAAATAGGCCCTACACCAGTGCGCAGGGTCTTTGTCATCAAGCCAGGAACATGTTTTGGCATCCATTGTCTTCAATGCTTTGATTGCTAGCTGCAAAGTACCTTCGGTGGTTGCTTTGGCACAATCCCATAACTTCTCTCTAAGTGTCAATCCTATATGACCTACAGTTCTGAAGTTGTTATACATGTGCATAAAATAAAATCTATGATCAAATAATGGACTAACATCTACAAGTGCTCTAATAAGGCCTTTTTGTTTGTTTAAGATAAATGTATAAGCACTCTCATTTACAATGTTTACATCATCTTCTAAAATCTCTAAAAATCATGTCCATGATGCTCTATTTTCCCCTTCAACAACAGCCCGTGCTATGAGAAACATATTGTTATTCCCATCTACACCAATCGCAGTAAGCAATACTCCTCCATATGGAACCTTCAAGAAGAAACCGTCTGACCCTATTACTAGTCTGCAATGTTTGAAACCCTCTTGCACGCACCCAAACAAACATAAATTCTTTCAAATACTGGTTTTTCAGTAGCCATTGTATAATGTGCAACATCTAATACAACGGTACTCTCTGGATTCTTCTCTTTTAACTCTTCCACATAGTTATACAGATTTTTACAAATTGCTCAACAATAGTACCCTCAATAATATTTTGAGCATTCTTTTTCACCCTTTATGCCTTGTGAGTATAGACATCTAGTTGATGTTTTGCTAAAATTATTTTTTGAAACTCGCTCACATTCATCTTTGGATGAATTATATAATCCTCCAAGTAGTTATGAGCCAACCAATCTGCAGTCATAAAATTGTTTGTAGACTCTCCAGTACAACTACCATGGTCGGGTATAAACCTTTTTCACTTAAACAGTGTCTTCCCCAACTTTGTATTGTGATGCAAATATCCTCCAAGGACAACCTGAAGTAGGTTGACATCTAAATCTAATTATAAATTTCTCATTTTTATCAATTTAAATGTTCTTCTAATGACAATTGAATGCCACTTCACAGCTTCCTTGAATGTTTTTTATCTTTGAAAAGCATCCCCACCTCAAATTTTTGTTCTTTAGGATATAACATGTAGATCTTTGGATCATAAACTGTACATGAAGGATATTCATCATCATTGTCCCTATATGGCGGCATCTAATCTGAGGTATACACTAGTTCATCACAAGTATTGGCCTCAACATAGTTTCCTACCCCAACTTTTCTTTTCCTACTTTTAGTCTTCACACCATCATCTTGCTGCTTATTGACACTTACAATTTGTTTGTCACTATCAAGAACAATATCATCATTTATCAATGGTTTTTTACCCTTTCCAGGTCTCTCAGTCCCATCAACTTCAATTCCTTTGGTAACATGTGTATCATAGATTTTATCATCATCTTCATCATTTTCAAAATTGTTATCATCCAAATGTATATATGAAGCATCACTATCGTCATGTTCATCTTCTGCATAGTTAAGTTCTGCATTTCATTTTTGACATTTCCTACATTCTTAGTATTTTTTGGATCTTTATATTCAAACTCACCATCTTTATAATCTTCCTCTTCATTTTGAACCTCGCAATTTCCGTCTTCACTATCATTAAATTCATTATCCGCATACTCAGATTCATCTTTATTAATATCATTCATGCCCTCATTCTCATTAAGATATATCACATCTTCATTCCCAAATGAGTGTTGTGTTGGCTGACTTTGTTGTGTCCTAGTTATTGCATGTAATATCTCGAAAGTCCTCAAATAAATTTTGACTTCATAATTTTCAGGAATAAAATTTTTAAGACCTGAAATATCTGCATCAGTTTGTAAACAATCCATTTGATAAGTTGTAGGCTGTTTGTGGTAGAAACTAAAGATCCCTTTGTGCCCTAACAAGTAAGCCATATATGATTCAAGTCAATCATTGCTGTAGTCTCAAAATTTCAATAATCAATATAACTCACTTTGCCTCTTATGTATTCAATCTCATCCTTAGAAAATTAACCGCCATGATGCAATTTTATTGTGAAGCAACTGTTGAGCATTAACTGACCTTCAAGACAATATTGAACGATAATTAGGGACCACAATATAATATAACATTATACAAACAGAGAGGGCTATCAACATATGATAACAAATGTACAAAAATTAACTCCATTAGCTATATAACTTAAGACTTTCTTAATCCAATGTATTTAACTTTCCACCGGGTAATAAAGTTAAGTAACATGAAATATGGAGTATTTAATTTTTGACATTCCCACGTACATAGAAAAGTTGTTACTAGATTTTAGATTTATAAATTTCTTTCAATCTCAATAAACAAAGATACCTATCCACCATATAAATATAATAACTATATTAATATAATAAGCTCACAATACTTTTTTGTGTTTTTTTGTAACAAATACGTACTTTTTTATGGAGTAGAGTATAATTTTAAAATAAGTTTGGTTTTATTAGCCAATTGAACACTAATAACATGTTACAACTTACAAGGCATACTCTAGGAGACAACACAAATACATCAAAGTTAACTGATTACATAATGATCTACAATTTTTGAGCAATGATCAAGATTATAATTAGTGCTACAATTTATATTTTCAAAAATCTAAAGAAAATATAGCCTTAGGTTGCTAAGAAGGTATTAGAACTAAACAAGTACAGCCATAAAATGGACAAATTGCAAATTGGGTAAATACCCAATTTGTAGAATACAATTAATGTACATGAAACTCTTCAGGGAGTTGGTCTAAAGGAAGCTACTTTGTGAAATTTTTTTGTAACAAATAAATACTTTTTTATGAAGCAGAGTATAATTTTAAAATACAAGTACTTCATATCTTAAAGTGCATGAAACTAATTTAAACACAAAAACTAATAGTCACTCCGTTCTAAAAAAAATTATCTGCCAAGCAAATTATCTTTTTCTTTTTTTCAAGTTAGAGAAGTTGTGTCAAGGCATGTTATTGTTAAATACATATATATAGGGGTGTGCAACCGATAAATACCGGTCCAAATTGGATCGGCATCGAACCGAACCGGTACCGGTACCAAAATTAGCCAAATTTTAATACCGATACCGGTTGGACCGGTATTCCGAACCGATTTACCTGTTCGGTACCCATTTTTACCGAATAAATACCAAAAAATAATATTTTTATTATTTTATTATTTTTATTATTATTAATTATTTATTAATAATATATAAAAAATTAGAAAATCGATAAATACCGGTACGGTTCGGTAATACCGAACCATAAAAATTCAGTACCAAAATCGGTACCGATTTTTTTATACCGAAATCGATCCGGTTATTTTTGTATCCAATAGGCCGGTTCGGTCCGGTTCAGAAAACCGAAAAAGCCAAAAATTATGCCCACCCCTATATATATATATACAAATACATATACACTCATACATATATACATACTATATTGGGGTGTGCCATCATCTTCCCATGAAAATCGAATCATCCACTCCATTTGTAGCACTAATTAGAAATTTAAATCTCACCAAGACATCTGATTAAGATGAATTTTATCCCCTATTAACAGTTTAAAACCTTCAAGCTCCTCTCTTATGTCTATTCTCAAACATCGATTGTGAAAGTTGTTCTCAAATGGGTCTCAAATAGGTTTAATAACTAAAAAGACTATTAATCTTACTTTGGAAGAGAAAATAGTTGACTAACGAAATTCTTTGAAGTTGACAAACGGAAATTAAATTTTAATCTGTGAAAAAAATTAGAGGAATACTTTTGTATAACTAACGCATCTATGAGGAACAATTATGTTTTAAAAAAAGTTTAACACTCTGTTTCTGAGTTTTGAACAGAAAAAAATAGAAAACTTAAAGACTAAAAGACAATTTGCACCCCAAACTTTACTTTCTATTTACGTTTGCACCCCAAACTTAAAAAAGTGTCTAAGTACACCCCAAACTTCAGTATACGTAACGAAACGCACACTTTCTTCACTTAACCGGTCAAAAGTGACCGGCTAAGGCGGTAACACAAGTTTGGGGTGCAAATTATTTTTATAAAAATAGATTTTTTTTTTTAAACAGAATTTTTTTTAAACAAATTTTTACAAAATATTTTGTTCCGAACAGAATTTTAAAACAAATTTTTACAAAACAGAATTCTAAATTTTCAAAAATAGTTTATACAAAAATAGAATTTTTTTACAAGAACAAAATTTTTCAAAAACAAAATTTTATTTTACAAGTTCAAATGTTTTTTGTAACAGTTTTAAAAATTTATTTTAAAATTTGTTACAACATTTATTTTAACTTATTTTTTTTAAATTTATTAAAAACAGTTTAAAAACTAGTTTTAAAATTTAAACCGTTTTTGAAATTTAAAAATTTAACTGTTTAAAAATTTGTTTTAGAAAGTAGACATCACCAAACATATTTATTTTAAAAAATTTTACAACATTTATTTTAACTTATTTTTTTAAAATTTTTTAAAAACAGTTTAAAAATTTGCTTTAAAATTTAAACTGTTTTTGAAATTTAAAAATTTAACAGTTTAAAAATTTGTTTTAGAAAGTTGACATCACCAAACAAATTTATTTTAAAATTTGTTACAACATTTATTTTAACTTATTTTTTTAAAATTTATTAAAAACAGTTTAAAATTTTGTTTTAAAATTTAAACTATTTTTGAAATTTAAATTTTTTTAAAAATTTAACAGTTTAAAATTTTGTTTTAGAAAGTTGACATCACCAAAAAAATATATTTTAAAATTTGTTACAACATTTATTTTAACTTATTTTTTTAAAATTTATTAAAAAACAGTTTAAAATTTTGTTTTAAAATTTAAATTGTTTTTGAAATTTAAAATTTTTTATAAATGTAACAGTTTAAAAATTTGTTTTAGAAAGTTGACATCACCAAACAAATTTATTTAAAAATTTGTTACAACATTTATTTTAACTTATTTTTAAAAATTTATTAAAAACAGTTTAAAATTTTGTTTTAAAATTTAAACTGTTTTTGAAATTTAAAAATTTAACAGTTTAAAAATTTGTTTTAGAAAGTTGACATCACCAAACAAATTTATTTTAAAATTTGTTACAACATTTATTTTAACTTATTTTTTTAAAATTTATTAAAAACAGTTTAAAAATTCAAACTGTTTTTGAAATTTAAAATTTTTTAAAAATTTAACAGTTTAAAATTTTGTTTTAGAAAGTTGACATCATCAAACAAATTTATTTTTGTAAAAAAAAATTCTATTTTTGTATAAACTGTTTTTGAAATTTTAAAATTCTATTTTAATTTTTAAAATAGAATTCTGTTTTTAAAAATCTGTTTTGTAAAAATTTGTTTTAAAATTCTGTTTGGAACATAATATTTTGTAAAAATTTGTTTTAAAAATAATTCTGTTTTAAAAAAAATTCTATTTTGTAAAAACAATTTGCACCCCAAACTTGTGTTATCGCCTTAGTTGGTCACTTTTGACCGGTTAAGTGAAGAAAGTGTGCGCTTTGTTACGTATAATAAAGTTTGGGGTGTACTTAGACACTTTTTTAAGTTTGGAGCAAACGTAAATAGAAAGTAAAATTTGGGGTGCAGATTGTGTTTTAGTCAAACTTAAATTAGAACAGAAAAGAAAAGAATAGAAAACTTGAAGTTTTTATTTGTGTTGTTTCTGAGTTTTTAATAAAAAAAAATAGAAAATTTAAAATTGAGGACATGAGTTGTAATTTAAAATTTATTATATTAAAAGTTGAGGATAATATGAGAATTATAAAAATATTACTTATTTCAATTTCTTTTCCGTCTAAAAAAAGAAAAGAATAGAAAACTTGAAGTTTTCATTTGTGTTGTTTCTGAATTTTTAATAGAAAATAATATAAAATTTAAAATTAAGGACATGAGTTGTAATTTAAAATTTATTATATTAAAAGTTGAGAATAATATGAGAATTATAAAAATATTACTTATTTTAATTTCTTTTTCGTCTAAATCAGGTCAATTTTGAACGGAAAACTTTGACAAAAAAATTGCCAATTTTTTTTTCTTTTTTCTGTTCATTTTAAAATTCAGAAACAGAACTTGAAAGAATAGTTTAACATGACAAATAAGTCGGTCAAATTTAAAATTTTGTCTATAAAAGAAGGACGGCAATTGCCAAGCCACCATTAACTGAGCAATAATCCTGTCCAATAAACCTGTCTGTCTAGACTTATTCTTAACTTGGAGGCTTGGAAGGACAAAAGATCAAGCCTTGACTCAAATCAGAGATGGGTAAAAATTAGAAAATCATCATCATCATTTTGGACCTCAACTTGCCTAAAAATGGCGGCCAACATCCTCATCCAATACCTCAAAGCAGTGAAGAAAATTAATCTCCTTCAAAACCTCCCCTTCAACCCCAATCGGAAAATATCAAACACTATCATCTCCACAATCCTAACAACTTCCTCCTCAGCTTCCAAAACCCTCCTTCCAAACACCACCACACTCCTCTCCAACCTTAATCCTACAATAATCCACCTTATTATCTCCGACCCACATGTTAAAACCCTCAAATGCCTAGATTTTTTCGATTTCCTCCACAAAAACCGGTCTTTGATCTCATTCAAGCTTAATCTCGAAACCCATTTGACCCTCATTTGCAGGCTCATCAAGGCAAGAAGGTTCTCAGTTGCTGAATCTCTGTTTGGTTCACTGCCAAAAGATGAAATTTTGAGGTACCCTTTTTCTGTTATAGCTTCTACTATTGATAGTCTTGAGACCCATTGTAATGATTCAAAGATTGTTGCTAAAGTATTCAATTTGATGCTTAAAGTTTATTCGGATAATCGAAAATTTGAAGGGGCTCTAGAGACTTTTAGTTACATGAGAAAAATGGGAATTGAAATTAATGAGAGGACATGTACTGTTCATTTGATTGCACTTATGAGATGTGAACAAATTGAGTTTGGTCTAGATTTCTTTTATAGGATGGTCGAATCGGGTATTGAGGTTTCGGTGTTTTCGTTGACAGTAGTGATGGATGGGTTGTGTAAAAGTGGAGAGATCAAGAGGGCTAGAGAATTAGTGGAGGAGATGATGAGTAGAGGGATCAAGCCTAATATTATTACATTTAATACATTGATAGATGCATGTGCTAAGAGATGGAATTTTGAGGAGTTGAATTTGGTGCGGTTGTTGATGGAGAAGGAAGGAGTTGAGTTCAACCTGGATACCTATACATTTTTTATTGATGCTTTTTCGAGCTCTGGAAAGATTGAAGATGCTGAAAAGACTATATTGGAAATGCATGATAAAGATTTAAAAGTTAATACCTATTTGTACACCTTGATTATAAATGGATATACTAGATTAGGGAAGTTGGAAAGTGTGCTACTAATATTCAATAGAATGAAGGACAGGGGCATTTTCCCTAATATAGATGCTTATTATACTTTAGTCGCTGGCCTTTGTAAAAATGGAGAGATGGATGCTGGGATGCAACTCATAGATGAGATGTTGAGCAAGGAAATCGATTTGGACCTGTTTAGATTTGATACCATAATTGATGAGTATTGTAAAGAAGGAAAGGTAGATGATGCTATTGGGTTCCTACGTATGATGCAAAAGAAAGGATTTATTGCTGATACATCTACATATAACTTGATAGCTAGCAGGTTATGTAAATTGGATCGGACTGAAGAGGCAAAGGGACTGTTAAGCATTGTGCTGAAAAGGGGTATGAACCCTAATGTGTTCAGCATCTCTCCTTTACTTGAGAAATTAGGATATTGTGGGACAATCATCAGATCATAGATAAGATGCAAGATGAGGATTGATTCAAGATTATAGATGTCACTTTGTTTTGTTTCTGGTGCTTGTAAGAAGCTAAAGAGGCACTGAGACTTATTTGTAGAAGGCCTGACGTAGCCGTTGGGTGGAACACAAACTCGCACATAGGGCTAACATTACCAACCTGTCAAAGCAAGCGATGTGAAAACATTGGGTTCTATGATGAGAAAATTTCCCAGATTCTTATGGAGAGAGGTTCTGTGTGATCTCACCAGTATTTACTTTTTTATTGTTTGGAGATTCAATAGTTATGAATAATGAAATGTTCTCAGAAGTTTGTCCTTGTGGAAGTAGTGCCAGTGTTGAATCCCAAGCTAAACAACGAGGAATACAATTAATTGGAGGAGAATCAAATTTCTTTTAAAGAAACCATTTTGTCATGGATTAATGATATTTATTCTCCAGCTATGTCAGGAGGGGCCAAAACTTGACGGCTAGAAAAAAGAATGGTGTGAAATCTACGTGAGAACTGAAATGAATAGGCTGTTTGGATGCATTCAACTGCCATATATTCAATTGCAAGGGACAGTCTTAGAAAAATTAGCAGTGGCCGTAACTACCAAAACCATTTCTGGAGCAATCTTGTGGATGAAACAACAATTGAGATCTTTTTGCTTCATCTATGAACTATTGATTTACCTGTTGGATGCTCCTCCAATTACAAACACTTCATCTCGGCAATATTTTCAGACAAAACACTTCACATGCCCCACCCAGTTATTTGAAAATTTAATACTTGGAAACTAAAGGTGATCGTAGCTAATAATTGTTTTTACAGTTCCTTCTCTAAAAGATTATATGGCAGCCTAAAAATTATTGTATATGGTGTGTTAGAGTCCGTTACTATACTTTAATGCAAGCATTCTTGAATCTTCATTTAGTATTTGGTAGTTAAGATTGATAACTTGACAGCCCAGAAAATAAGCATTCACATAAAGATTTTGTAACATGTCAATGCATATTTTAACCTGGTTAATATCAAGGGAAGGCTAATGTCCAAGTTGTGGATGCACAGTTTCAAAAAGTAATTCTGTCTATAGCTTTATGTACATGTTATGATCTTCTAGACAAGTACTCGGTGGATGTATCGATTTCATATGAAACTTCCAAGTCATTCTATAGCGGCCGATTATGATGAGATTGTTGATCATGAGGGTTGTACCAAATTGAAAAACTCCCGATTATTTTTTCAAAGTTAGTCACTTAGAGTTAGAGGATGATTTTTTTTTTTTTTGGTGTGTGTGTGTGTGGGGGGGGGGGGGTGGGGGGGGGGGAGAGAGAGGGGTGATAAGTCTGGTCGTCAAGAAGGAGAAATGTCCATTTCATCTGCTGCTGAGGCTTCTAAATGAATATACTCTTTTTTATTCGTCATGGAAATGTGATTTAAAAAACAAGAGGCAGGAGACAAACTTTGGAAACATCTATACACAGCAAAAATAGAACAAATCCATCTACCCTACTATTGAACAGCTAAACTTCATATGATAGCATAGAAGAATTAGTTACAACCACCAGTTTCTCAATCTCTGAAGATCTTTACATGATAGGTGAATGCTCCATCTAAAGGAAGCTGGCTGGATAAGGTCTTCTCTTAGGTTGCTATACAAAGGGAGCGACATTCCTCTGTACTCTTTAACTAAAAGGCTAAGGAAAAGAAAAGGGGGGAATGATAATACATAAAAGATGTGACAAACCTCAAAAGAACTAGATTGTGCTGTCACTGTATTATTATATTTGTTCAGCTTCTGAAATAACATGACCGTTGAGAAATGAACCATCCTTGCCAACAGATGAGATGCTGTGAGAACGTCGTTGAACTCTGATGTTTCCAGAAGGTGGCACTTTTTTCCCTATCGACTCAGATATTGGCAGTCTTTCAGTTCCCAAGAAGCGATCAAGATTTTGTTTGTATCTCTCTTCACTGATGTTACTTAACCCATGGGTTGATTGGTTGGCCAAGACAGGTGCAGGTAAATCCCCGTAAGACTCATCATTGTCTGACCAGTAGCCATTCTCTTGAATATCCTGGATGGCAAGATCATCGTACTCCTCATCCGATTTGGTAGATTCCTCATCCACAGATCCCTCAATCTGTCAAATGGAGAATTGGCGTATTCGGTCACAAGAAAACTAATTCATAATCTTAGATCCTAGGGTAAATCAAAATGAAAAGGAACACAGAAACAAAATGGAAGAACCTATGCAGGGTAGATAACCAAGATAGCTATAGAACTTATCAAATCTTAATACTAGTAATAATAAACAAAGCAAGCAATGAATCACCACTTTTTATTATCAAAACAAGAATATGAGATCATATCATAATGACCTTGTTTGTTTCAGCTGAAAGATAATAGCTAGAATAATCAGGATAGTCTGATTGTATTAGGTGAATATTGAAACAATTCTTAAAATTTATTTTTGTTGCTCTAATATACTAGCAAATAAAGGTATTATCATATCATAACTCAGGGACAAACTTGTATCATTATAACTTCAACAATGGAAAAATTAAAAACATATGAACTCAAATTAAAATAATAAAATGATCAAAGATTCCCAGATTATTGTGTATCGATCCTTTTCAGGTACTTTTACCCAAATAAATGAATAAGCTTAAACAAACAGACAAAATTAAGATAAGCAAAAAAGCATCAAAAAATTAAAATTAAAATATAAAATAAAATTGAAACAAATAAGTCCACTATCTCAATACTCTGCCTCCATTTATTGCTAATCACAATTTACCCAATGCACCAATACTGTAATAGGAATACAGTATTTTGCTGGACAAGCACAAATACTTGAAGTGGCCTAAGAGTTTGCAAGATGATGCATGATAATTTCTCAAACAACAATATGTGTTTACCTCTTCTTGATTCTGTTCATGACCATCATCACTAACACTAAGATCCTCATCGCTGTCTACTTCAGGTGGGTCATCAATCTCTTCATCGCTACCATGCACGGATTGTTCTTCCTTCAGCTGAAAGTAGAAAAGGAGAGTGGGGAAAGGAAATGCAAGTGAAAGACCATCATTAATTATGACTGTGAAAGGCAATTTACAAACTAAAACAATTGAAAACGGAGACGACTATATTTTAAAGCAGAAAAAGTACTTTAACATTGACTCAAGTCACACTAAACAGTGAGGAAGTACCGTGCAACCAATACTTCAGCTGAAAAGGAGAGTGGGGGAAGGAAATGCAAGTGAAAGACCATCATTAATTATGACTGTGAAAGGCAACTTACAAACTAAAACAATTGAAAACCAGAGACAACTATATTTTAAAGAAGAAAAAGTACTTTAACATTAACTCAGTGACTTGAAGTACTTCGCAACCAATAGTCTAACTTGAAATATTCTATGCCCTTCTTACTAAGGATTTATACTGAAAAAGCTATATGAGCTGCGTTCTTGATCCCAAAAGAAATAAAAACAAAAGTCGATACTACTCATTGTGTTATTATAAGTAATAACATACCTCCTTGGCAGGTCCTTCAGAGATCCTTGGGGAACTACAGCATGAAGAGTAATATCTACTACCATTATCAGTTCCATCACCCCTTGACTCATCAACACTGCTGGCATGACTTGTACCACCTGTGTCAGTACGCCAAGCACTGATCCCAAAATTACCAAACTGCAGATTGACAGGTTCAGCCTTATCAATCTGCAATGGTCCATACATAGGATTCCCAATTCCATTCTCAGCAAAATGGCCCACAATTGGCTTCCCATTACCATCAACTGAGTCAACAGGCCAAGCCTTCGCTACAGAGCCATCAATATTCAGAAGAGCCATCAGATGCCTGGTCGACCCTTGCCTCTGGATCAGTTGAAACATTCCTTTGGAGCTCAATGAGTTGGCGACACATTGATTCCTGTATTCCTCATCAATAACAGTAACTGTGTTTGTCGCGGGGTCGTAAAGCTGCTCCCCTGCCTCACGCCTTCGTAAGCAGCTGAACACTGTTGCATGGATGGCGGCCACACTCTTATCAACATTAGTATTATTTATCTTTGGTACTAGATGTTTGTCAGCTCTGTTGCAGAGGTATTCTTGGATTGTTCTGATGTTTCGAATATATTTTACATATTTGTTCTTTTCAGGGTCAAGTGTCATGTACTTTGCACGGACTGCAAATCGTTCCAAGTGTTTGTCCTCGTTTGTAATGTATATCATGAATGGTATAATAGAAGGATGTTTCTTCATGAGGCCCATCTGCATAATACAATAAATTGGTATCAGAACTTATTACTGACAAAGAAAAGTCTATTAACTGGCAAGTGTGCATATGGATATTCATATTACCACAAAATTAAGGCTCAAGTGAACACCCTCAACAACTACTGATTCTTTTCGCTCTTCCCAGCCAGTGATCAACCGATCAAGACCATCAATGACCATCTCACTTTGTGCTTTATATCCTTCAATGGCCATCTGTTTTTGACTGATCAGTTCAGCAGTACTAGAACCTCCATCTGGCAGTGATATTCCACTAATGGAACCATCAGATGTATCACCCTTTAATAGTGCAGGGAGAGAGGTTAATTTCTTAGCTTTCCTTTTGGTCTTAGCTTCTGCAACAGCCACTGGATCCAAGTATTCCCCAGCATGGTAGGTAGAAGCCCAAAGCAACGGATTTTCCTTTTCATCAACGAAACTCCTCATCATATGGCGAATTGAGTCAGTCGATATCACGGTGGTGATTCCCAACCTACTACCCTGGCAAAAATGATTTTAAAAGGATTGAAAATAAGGATAACAGCTATATAAATAAAGTTTTATGTATTTTACCATTTGTCTAGAATCCCATATAACTGGTCACAAACATGGGGACCAAATGTTGCCATGACCTACCTTACATAGGTAGTCCTAATTTGTAAAGCCCGTCAACCACAAAAGGATGGAATATTATGAAGCAATAGAAGGATTAAAACAAGGAAAAACCTATACAGGAGCCCGGGGGGGACAAACCTATACACAAGCCAAGGGGGACCATGGCCCCTGCTTGGTTTCTAGAAGTGCCATATGTTGCTTCTTGGTACACATGTACTGAATTACTCCCACCCACCCCCATCCCCCACCCCATCCCATCCCATCCCGCTCACAAGTGACGCTTTTCATTACCTCATGCAAATTGATGAAAGGAATTTTAGTTCACCAAAGGATCATTTAGATTATGTGCTTTACTTCCACAACAGGTCCCATGAAAATTCCAAACACATCAACCCATCATAAAAAGTTTTGTTTATTTTGGAAAGAATGAAAATTATTTGAAACAAATATAAAGTTCAAGAGTCACACTTTTTTGTCAAACATGGGGAGTATATTAATTTGCAGCCACTATAGGAACATATATCTCTTTCATGCATGGAAAGCAATACGGCATTTGCTCACTTAGATAGGCAAAATCACTTATCATAGAGTAGTCTGAGCCTCTAAAGAAAGTGACTTCTCAATCTATGTCTTCCTTAAACTATTAAGAATAATTTATCAAATGTTTCACAGGTTACAAGACTACATAAATGTAATATAAAGATGATAATTCTAAAAATAGAAGGCTTTTTACGATGCCAAATAGCACACAAAAAATAAACAGGCAACGATCTAAAGATTGGACAAATGTCACTGAAAGAAAGAAAAAATTAAAAATCTAGCTAATAAAGTTGATGTAGAAAAGAACAGACTATATAAGATTCTTTTATGCCAATTCAACCTAGTTAGCCCCAGATTTAACAGCAGTGAAATTCCATATATAGCAATGTTTTCATGATCTATCGATTTTCACACTAATTCTTGCTCAAGCAAGAAAATACCATTTACAGTGAAGGGGACATGTTATTACATATTCTGCTTTCTGAACCTCGCTATATTCTCTAGTCTAATTGATGTGGTAGACATCCATGCATTCCCATTCTAATCTATTGCAGATCAGGTATCAACTTCTGAGTTAATCTAGGAGACCTAGCATCCCATTCCTATTTTGCCATTATCTTGTTCCATAATTTAATGGTAAACTGAGATGAGTTTGTGCTTTTACCAGTAACTGATGTTTTTGGGCTGCTCTTTTCATCACAAACGTAAGCAGTGAGCAGAAGCTAAACAATCTGAAGTTTTTGATAAGCTTAATGGTTATATTAGCATGTTAGTGTAAAGTGAGAACTTACCAAATCAAAATATAATTTGCAAGTTAATAAGGGTTCACCCGTGTCACGTTACATCAAATTGTGGAAGCATCAGACATCACAAATTCAGTATATTCAGATGAGAAAATTAAAAAGAAACTCATAAGCATAAAATTAAATTAAATTAAAATTATAAGAAATAGAGTTGATATGTACACCATTATTCTTCTTGAATTCAATAATGCAAAGAAGAAATCATTTTGGAAATAAGATGAATACCAGCAGGGCAGATAAAGTAGATTTGCCGCAGCCACTAGTGCCACACAATAACATTGTTACTGATTCCTTCCTCTCCCGGATTCTGAAAAGTGTAAATAATTTCTTAGTGAAAGTGAATGGAGTACAAATGAAACTATAATAACTGCATACAAATATGCAACATTCATTTCAAAAAATAAGCCACAGCCAGCTAAAATGTCAATTGCTAGTAGCAGGATTAACTAATAAAATGATCATAAATATGGATGGGAGCAATCAGTTCCTTTTAAGCCAACAAATTTTTTTTGAGACGCAACACAGGACTACTTCAATAAATAGAGAAATGGGACAGAAATGGCAGAAGCTAAAATAATAGACTTCCAAAGAGTATAAATTTCAATAAACTACTGAGCATTAGAGAAAATACTGTAATACATTCTTTTCATTGGACCACTAAGGATTTAACTAGGCATGTTAAACAAAATCCTCATGGATAATAATGCTCTAAACATACGAGACGAATAAACAAAGAAATTAGTGTTGCCGACCTAAATCAATTCTAACAAATTTACCTAAAAAGCTATTTTTTTTCTTCCACTTTTGCTATTGACCATATGTTATTACTTTCAAACAAGTTAAAGATAATATACTCTACCTGCAAGCTAAAACCAAATCTGCTCTCTGGTTGGGACTCACATACTTGTACTCGGCTAGAGCCTCGCAGACAACATCTAGGAATGTTTTTCTTTTGACAATTACTGTAGTGCGTCTTTTGTACAATTCGAAGGGTTTGCTCTTACTTCTCCAGTCAATCTCTGGAACCAAATGGTTGCCTCTATTTGCTTTGTCCGGGAAACAATCACTATCACAATTGTTTTCTTTCAGAGGATATAACTTGGAAGCATCTGGTCCAGATATCACTAGACCCGCTGACACAGAAGCATCTCCAAAGTATTCACTTCTCATCAGTTCAAATACCCTTTGGCTAATCTGATCAAAACCAAAAGAACATTTTCAGTGCGTCTTCATTAATCTTAGAAACAGACGGACGTAGAAATATCAAAATGCATAGAACATAGAAGAACAAGAAAAAACATGCAAGGATGGATTTCAGATATCCGAATTTAGCATGTTTTATGTATAGGATAATCACTTCTAATGAAACAAAAAATTCAATCTTATAAGTGAACTATGGAAGAAAGAGAATATGCAGTACGCAGAGTTCTACTATGATTTAGAAGTACAATGACTACATGATCAAAACATTGAACATCACAGACCCCAATGACAACAGATAGGTCCAAAAAAGGCTGCTAAATATCCTAGACCTATCAAATATTCAAGTTCCAACTGTATATATGATTGACTGCCCATAAGATAAGCACATGCAATTGCATAGGCAGTTTGATTAAGAAGCGCACGTGTTAGATACATACAAGTAGTGATGAGAATGATGAGAATTCGAGATTCGTTGTTGTAGATAAAAATTTGTGAAGTTCTATAACATTAAACAAGCTTGCGTCTTTTTCAAATTTTTGTTCCTTTTGTTATCACCGTATTAAAACATCAGTGTAAAAACAACTAAGACCACAAAAATTAACAGCAAATCCAATTCAATCTCCTCACCCTACGTTTGGAACTCCATAATAGGCAGGGATAATAAATGATAATTGAAGAAAAGAATACTCCCCCCCTTTCCAAAACAATGTCCATTTTGACCTTTCTAAAGTCGGTTCACAAAATCAAAAAATAAAAATTGATGGGATTCATGTAAATTTTTGGAAACGACAAGATTTTAAATTGGCAGTATTCTTAAATATTTTAAAATAATTATAATGGTATTAACTAAAATCAATTGATTTCATACCAATTTTCAATTTTAAGACTTTGCAGATTGACTTCAAAAATTAAAACTGAACTTTTTTTACAGAGGAAGTGACTATTTTACTTGCTCTTTCTGAATTTCATTCATTTTGTCCGAATCTTCAATACAGGGCTCATCAAAAAGGGAATATATGAAAGATTGCTCATAATAATCAGTACCCAATTGACAATTAAAAAGAAAAAAAAACTAATTTCATTCAATTTGTTACTCCATCCACATTAAAAGAAAAATTCATGCTTGCTTACACTTGAATACATAAATGTAAATAAAATGGGGGAAAAGAAGAGAAGAAATTATACTAGAACTACCTTAAAAGCATGACGAGCTTTGCAACCCATGAGCTGCAGAGTACTCTGAAGAACAGGGCGCGTGTACCGAAACGATTCTTTTCCACTTTCCTCTTTCTTCTCATTCTCATCACTCACCACCACTATGTACAGCACCTTCGCCACCTCCATCCCCATTCCTATAAACAAACAAAACCAAAACAAATTCCAATTCCAGTAAGCTCCACATGCAAATCTGACTAAAATAAAATTCCTACAGCACAAATATAAAGAGATTGAAGAGAGAAAAACAGAAGCTAACAGCAATGCAGAAATTCAAGAGAAGATTAAATTAACTGGTAACCTTAAGGAAGATCGAGATATTGATCAGATGAAAAGGGAGAAGATGTTAGGGCTTATTAAGAGAGGATGATGAAGGTCTTGAGAATAGAGTGATGAAGAAGAGACGGTTCCAACGGGATCTCGCCATTTTTGCTGTCACCAGCTTCCACGCATCAGCCCCTCCCTGTTCCACGAGTCACCCTGAATCCTTCTCTCTCTAAAAACACTACTACTAATTAATTACAATACAAACACTTTCTCCTTATTTCTCTTTCTACCGATATATATATATATATATATATATATATATATATATATATATATGTGTGTGACAGATTTGGACTTTCATATACATGATAATTGCAACAATGTTATAACTTAATATTTTTAAGATAGTAGTACTATCGTACAGATAATATACACAGGAAATCGATAGTTACATATTTTATCACATGTATGCACATACATATATATATATATATATATATATATATATATATATATATATATTTGATAATTATTGTGAAATTGTATGGAATAAATTAAAATAAATTTTTTTTAATTATTATCTATCACATGTATGCACATATATTTTTGTTGAAAACTTTCACAATATATAATAACAGACTTTATATATACATTAATTTGGTGTATTTTTAATTTTTTTTATTATTGACCACTAAAATAAAATAATTTATTTTTAAATGCTAATTAATTGTTCCAAACAGTATATCTAGCTTATTAAAAAAATTACTTGCAAAAATTGTCTAAAAAATTAAAAGTTATTTTAAAATAAACCACAACAAATAAGGTCATTGTGTTATTACTCTCCCATTTCAAAATTAAAGATATATTTTAATTTTTTAGAGCTAATTCGTAAAATCTTAAAATTTAAAATTAATATGAAGTTATTTAGTTTTAATCCAAATAATTGTAAACTAATTATAAAGTATTATTAATTATTATTTTTGTTGTTTTCATAATTTGAACAAAATTATATTAATTTTGAGTTTTAAATTTCATAAATTAATTCAAAAAATTAAAATGTATCTCTAATTTTGAAAGATATACCTATAAATAAATTATAAAAAGAATAAATTATAAAAAGAATGACCTGTAAAATTAGTGGTTTATATCATTTTTGAATAGGCATTATATCATATAAGTAATTTAGAAGAAAATTAAGGATTTCAAAACCATGGAGAATAATATAATTATTAAATATGTTATTACAATAATTTTTTCATAAATTTATCTACATAACAAGTTGTTGTTGAACGATGTAAAATATTAATTTTATATATCATTCTTATATAATTTATTCTCTTATTAAATATATGTTGTATTAATAAATATTGAGTTTTTGAATTCTCATATTTTTATTTATTTATAGGCATTATATGTATCGTATTATAATCGTTTAATACTATGATATTACATTATACATAGCTACGTAATAAGTATTTTTGTCCTTCATATTTAAGAAATTTTTATTTTATTTTGATATTTCTATTTATTTATTTTTATCACTCTTTCTAGCTAGGATGTTAATACAATTTGGAGATTGATAAGTTTAAAACTAAAAGTAATGTCACAAGGTCGTAGCCTCTTCTTATAAATATAAATAATATAAAAACATTGTAAAAGTACCTATTTTTATTTATAAAATAACGCATTCCTATAATTAATTAATTGCCTGTTGTATTTCGTTTTCCTAAAAACATCGACAAGGACTAGACACATAAATAAAAACGCACCTGTCTAAGAGGTTATATGAATGTGACACATTAATTTGGACGAAAAAAATTACTATTAAAATTTTAACAATAAAAAAATTATAATAATTAATAACTATAACTTTCTTTACCTGAAGGAGGAAAGGAGAATGATATATATATATATATATATATATATATATATATATATATTATATTATATGTTGATATTTTTATTGCGAGTTACGTGAATAGTTATAATTGATAATATTTTAACGACGTATTTGATATAGTGAATTAATTTTATAATCATACTCATTTTTATATGTTAATATACGTCGCAATTTGACATAAAAATTTCACAATACATACCAAAACTCGTTTTATAAAATTCACAATATATTATTATTATCTTTGTTTTAAATAAAGAAACTCATTTTATCTTAAAAGTCGATTTGTGATCTTTTTTAGTCAAAATTAGAATGACATATTTTGATTTTATTCAAGATAAATTTTTTAAACTTATAAATTGACTATTTAAAGTTAGAACTCGTTTATGAAATCGAGCGTGTAAATGTAAGAACTTTATGAATTACAAACAATATTTGTCCCATTCGTGAACTCATATGGCTTGATTAGTTAATAATATTCCATGTTACCTTTTAATTAGCAATAGTAATATTAAGAGAAACTGTGGGTCTCCTTGTTATGGACCTTAGGGGTGGTTCATAACCAAAATGTAGTTATACTAAATAAACTTTGTTTGCAATATCCTTATAAAATGAATTTTCTTTTATTATTTTATTTTTCTTATGAATTTTTAAATCTAAATTAGGAGATGACGAATAAGTAGATTCTAAATATTTTCTGAGTAATTTCCCATTAATTAATATGGTACACCTACAAAACCTACAAGGAAAAAAAATTAACAAAAGATAGAGAGAAGAAATAAAAAATGAGCAATGCTACATTGACTATATATGGTTAAAAAATTAGATACAAAATGATGTGTCAAAGTGTAACTAATTAATACTATCTCGTTCATACACATGAGCTCCATAGCTCTCCCGGTGCTTCAGGGATGGTCTCTCGTGATGACAGATAATCACTACTTGAGCGACGCATGGAGCTAGTTTAGGAAGGCCTACAATGTTGTGTAGATATAATTATGAAGGACAAACAATGTAGCCTCATGGTGGAATGACAATTTGGAGCTGTGTATGTGTGACACAAGGCATGTCATCCTATGATTTTGTCGTTAATGATTCTTTAACGACAAACTTATAGGGTGGCATGCCCTGTGCCATAAGGCGTCGATACACTGCTCTAGCTAGGTTGTCATTCTACCATGAGGTTGTGTTGTTTATCCTCCATAACTGTTTCTCCACAATAGTGTAGGCCTTCCTAAATTGGCTACATGCGTCGCTCAAGTGTAACTAATTAATACTATGATCTCCATAGCTCTCCCGACGCTTCAAGGATGGTCTCTCATGATGACTGGCCATCACTACTTGAGCGAAGTAGATGGCCAGTTTAGGAAGGCCTACGTTGTTGTGGAGAAGCAGTTCTGACGGGCAAACAATGTGGCATCATGGTGAAATGACAATTTAGAGCTCTGTACGTGTGGCACAAGGCATGTCACCCGAAAATTTTGTCGTTAATGATGCTTTAACGATAAACTTATAGGGTGACATGCCTTGTGCCATTAGGCGTCGATACACTGCTCTAGGTCGTCATTTCACCATGAGGCCGCGTTGTTTGTCCTCCAAAACTGCTTCTCAACAACAGCTTAGGCCTTCCAAAATTTGTTATCTACGTCGCTCAAGTAGTGACGACCTGTCATCATGAGAGACCACCCCTGAAACGTCGGGAGAACTATGGAGTAATAGGAATTATTTCGTTTATTGATTCAACGATGCTTTAACGACAGATTCATAGGGTGACATGCCTTATGCCACAAGGCGACGTACAAAGCTCCATGTCGTCATTCCACCGTATTATATTATTGAACAAAAGAAGAAGACAAAAATTAAAACAAGTCTTTTATTACTTCTACAACCTACAACTCGATCTTTATATAGAGTTACTGACTAACAGATAATACTAAAAAATAGGATCACTAACATTCCACCAACGTTTATAAGCTATAGACTCGGTAAATGACTATAATAACTTCCTAATGAAGTGGTAAATATTCTAACCACTACTACACTAATAATAAATCCCTAAAGAATAGGACAACAATTAATACTTAGTCTAACAAATTATATATAAATGAACTCAATAAATTTTTATAATAATACACATTATTTATATTTTATTTTTATAACCATTTGTTAGTTATCAAAATATTATTGATAGAAATGACGTTATCCCATACGTAAAATGATTTTAGAGTATTGACAATTAACTAAGTTGACCTTTTTTTTTACTCTATAAAATTAACGGAAAAAATGTGTGTACACAGCTGTGTATTACACAGTAGGCTATAGCGACGATTTTTTGGACTATAGCGACGGTTTCACCCGTCGTCATAGCTATTCTGGGCTATGGCGACAGTTTACCGTCGCTATAACCCAAAAAATCTGTCGTCCTAGGCCTACTGTGTAATACACAGCTGTGTATATACATATAGCCCAAAATTAACATAGGTTCCTTTTCCCCATAAACAAATATGTAAATTAAGAAGAGGAGTCGGGGTACTTAAGTCTATCTCTTACCCACTTTATAAGGAAAATAAAAAGAAATGTTGCAAGAGGGGAAAAATTGAGAAAGACGACTTTTGATGGTTCCAATTTTATTTGGTGTGGACCAAATAATCTAATTACCAAATTGTATATTAACACTACCTTTGTCTCAAGAGAGAGCCCTATTATTTGTTTCATTCTATTGATTAGGAGTACTAATATTAGTAAAATATTACTCCTTTTTTTTAAAATTAGATATATATTTATAAAATGACGATTTAAAAAAAAATTATGTTCTCAAATTTACTCTTAAAATTAATTAATAATTTAGTTATAATGGTTTGATTTTGAAAATTATAATAAAAAATATTGTCAAATTAGAAATTATATCATGTCAAATTATAATCCTAAAATAAAAATATATTTTTAATTTTGAAACGGACTAAAAAAAATGTCTCTAGAGAAAATATAAATCATGATTTTTAATAAATATTCATTTTGATTTTTTAAAAAATATATTTTGGTCTTTTTTTAAGGAATTTTTCTCTTTATTTAGAGCATTCACAACGATTTTTACAATAAACTCTCTTTCCCTAACTTTAAAGAATACATCAACAAATCATTGTCTAACAGTTTTATTATCTTTATTTAACTCTCTATTTTGATCTTTATATAAGATTCTACTCCTCAGGGTGAGGGAGTTAAAAGAGCGTTCTCTATATATGCAAAATGACATTTCACACCTTCATTTAAATGGACAACTCATCAATCACACACATCTTGATATTATTGTCACATGATTTTTTTAATAATTCATTTTCAAATATTATAAAATTGATATAAATTTATGTTCATATAATTATAAATATTATAAACGTACTATTAATTATAAAAATTATTATTTTCAAAATTTAAATAAATCATAAATTAATTTTTTAAAAGTTAATATTGATTTTATGTACATTTACAACTACAATTCATTCAACTCACTCCATAAATTACTTAAAATTCAAAATAAAATAAAAGAAACTACTCGCTTAGCCTTTTATTTCAATCGTAAAGGGAGTTCCGGCACACATTTTAAGGCCAATAGATTTAATCAGATGCAGCATTGTGGCTTTATCAATTCGTATTTTCTCTTTAATTGGCACATAAACTTTGAAATAATGTTAATTTGTAAGAGAAGGAATAACATTATTTATAGAAATAAATAGAACACGTAATTTCTTTATTATTATTGTTTTGTTATTTTAAAACATTAACTATACATAAGACACATTACATTTTTATTTTTACCAAAAATAATTCATACTCTATAATTTTTAATATAAAGAAATTGTCGTACTAAATTATGCTTACACGTGTCTTATATAACTTCTATATTCAAATTAAAACTAACAAAATAATATAAAATGACCCAATATTTTCAAATAAACAAAAAGAACATTCATTTCTCTCTTTCGTGCAATTATATTTTGATTCCTAACTTGTATATGTATAATAAAGAAAATGAAAACGTCTACCACAAAGTTTTGATTCCATTTTGAGCAAAATGTCAAATGCCTCACAACTACTCCATGCAACTAGCGATATGCAAAAATCTAGAAATAATTAATACAACCAACTTAATTTGAACGGCTCAAAACTCATATATATATAGAGAGAGAATTAAATGCGGATTTTTTTTTCAACTAGAAAAAAAAGTTTAATATTTTATAAAATTGTAATTTTTTCATAATACAGTGTTTTGGGTGTAATTTGGATACATATAACAAAACAGATCCATAAAATATTAAACTTTTTTTCTTAGTTATTTTAGAAAAAAAATCCGCATTTTAACAAAATCCAAGAGTCCGGACCTGATCCGCTCCCTATATATATATATATATATATATATATATATATATATATATATATATATATATATGGAAAAAATATATGTGTACAGTTGTGTATTACACAGTGGATTTTTGGGCTATAGCGACGATTTCACCTGTCGCCATAGCTATTATGGGCTACAGCGACGAGTGAACCGTTGCCATAACTCAAAAAATCCGTCGTCATAGTTCGACTGTGTAATATACAGATGTATATATACATATAGTTCTATGAGTCTCTTTGATTTAACTTTGTTATTAGAATAATAAGTAAGAAAAATAAAAATAAAGGAGATGGAGATTAAAAAGTCGAACCTAAATTTTTAGGGAATTTGAAGTAGTGTTGCATTTATTTGTCTTCCATCCAACAGTTGTGTGGGGGAACATTAGTAAGTAATATGGATCGTTGGAGTCGTTTTCATGTTTAATTTAACAGACGTGGTGAGGTGAACATTTAATTTATATGAAAAATGATATACATATATTGATTTGTTGATTGCGGATAACTATCACTAATAATCTCTTTTAATTTTATTCAATCTCATATATTTATATGTTTTATAATTATAATTCGATACACATTTATCGTTAATAATTTCAAGTTTAAAGACTTTAATCCACTAGAGACAAAGTAGATATGCGATCAAATTGTCCCACGATTTAATTATCTAGGCTAGGCGTAATAGGATGGTATAATTTAAAGAGTGCTTCTACGCGGACAGGAGTTTTAGACTGAAAAAATAAAATTAATTTGTTTTCACGAACAATTAGACAGTACAATTAATTTGTTCGGTGAATAAATTCATTTTATTCTTTCGATCTAATTTTTCTGTCCAAAATCATTATCCGCATATACTTATTATATTTTTAATAAAATGGTAAGACGTACCAAATAAAGTTAGCTAGCTAGGGGCTATGGACCGTAGTTTAATAATAAGCCGAGAATAAACACTTTGTTCATGAATAAGCTATGAACTAAAGAAGAACTTATAAGTCTTATAACATGTTTACATGGTTGAAGTTAATATGATAAAAATATGTGAAAATGATGGTTAGAAGATTTGAACTATCATAAGTCATGAGAATTGAAACAATATGTAGTTTATACTTTGATAAATTATAAACTCATGAAGAATAAGTCATAATGAGATGCTCCCAAAACAGGTATACATCACTTATCTTGAGTCGCCAAATACATGGTACAGAATACAAATACAAACTTAATTATACAACCGTCGTGTAATATACGACAATACATAATCTACGAGTTTTAATACATATATTGTCATCTAGACAGTATACAAACTCAATGGAGTCCTCTAGATATTTATTATCACACTATTTAACAGAATAGTAAGGACTACTAATGCTATAATCTGGACCGTCACTCCGTTCCCCGACTAGTCCCAGCTACGTTCTCATTTCCTGAAGAGATCGGTGAAAGAAATGGTGAGCTCAACTAGCCCAGTAAAAAATATTATGACTAAGATAATGCAGAATAAATTATCATTAGTGTTCAACAATGTTAAACTGATAAAATACAATAGACATCAAATTTAACTGCAGCGGAATAAGCAATCCATTAGAAGAGTCAAGTAGAGCATGATAACTAATAACTTCTATGATTTAAAATGTTTTCATCAATTTTTATCGCTGAGACTCAGCTTAATAATTAAACCACATCATTGAATAATCCTTACACCACGGGCCAAGGATATTCATTAAATCATCAATAGTCATGACTATACCGAATAATCCCTAGTCATAATCATACCAAATCCATCTCTGCACGTAAGTCAAAGATATACAACAATAAAACCAATAATCAACAATCCATCTTTGAACGTAAGCCAAAGAGATACAATTCAATAATCAAAAGTTCATCTTTACACGTAAGCCAAAGATAACTTTCATCACCATATAAGCATGAGGATGATGACAATGATATAAGCATTAATCAAACGAAAATAAGGATAATTATTAAAGACTTTAAATTTATCCAGATATTATCAACCACTCATAATCTAATATTATTAATATAATAACAATATTTTAATCACTTCTTAAAATAATAAATCATTTATTTCAATTGTTTACACTTTACCAAATAATACATTTAATCATTCAAAAATGCCATACTCATAAGATGTTATCACCAATGATCAAATCCCTTATAAAAAAAATCTGCATATACCTTATATAGGATTTCCAAGCCATAAAATCCTATTTTCCAACTTTGTTACTTCACATAACATATTTAACTCATATGTTCGTAACTAAACCATTTTCATAAAAAATATCAAATCAGTTCCAAAAATATTTCTTTTCTGGAGTTTAGCAGAATATAGTCCCATAATGAACATATATTTTTCTCGAAATTTTTTAAAATTCATTTACTATTTTTAAAAAAATTAATTTCTAATTAATTCCTTAAGAAATTAGCTACCTCAAGTTTAACTCCAAAAATTTCCAAATCTTGGCAGGATCTTACACATGTTAATGTGAACTTCCAGTTTAAATTTCATGGTTATCGGAGTTATAGAACTTCGATTATAACGTTTTTCGTCAGAAAAATCTAAATATTGAAATGGTCATAACTTGCTCATTTTAAATCGGAATGAGCTTATTTTTGGACAGGAGGTTCTTTATACCATATACTTTTATGTCCCAAAATGCTAGAATTTTTCTCACAATTTAAGTGGCTGAAACAACCCTTTTAAATCTGGACAGTAGCATTTTGGTAATTTCCAACTTTTGACTCCTTTGCTAAAATCATTCCACACGAAAATTTACAACACCTTTTTCTGTGATTCCACTTGGAGATGCTACAAAACTCATAGATCTAATTCTAGAACTTGACCACACTCAAAAATTTAAAATATAATAGGAGATATGGTCAATTGAATTTTATGTTCTATTTTCACCAAAATCTGATTTTCAACCCTTTGTGATTTCTAAGAAACTTTCATTTTTTCATATAATAACCAACATAACTCATCATAACACTTACTAATACTTCATATACCATAATTTTCATCAGTTCAAAGCTTTTATTATGACTCTCATCATAATCAACGTAACCAGATCATTTCTATAATTTAATAAGGAATGAATATAAAGGATCATTCACCATGCATGTGGTAATCCATATAGACAGATTATTTCAACAGAATAATAAAGAATGGAATAACAGAAGGATTCACCATGCATGTGATAGAGATCGCACAAAAAGATTATTCCCCGCAGAATAATAAATAATGGAACCAAGTCCGGCGTAAACGCACAGACATGATATTCCGACAGAATAATAAATAAGGAATAATAAATAATGGAACCAGGTCCGGCGTAAACGCACAAACATGATATTCTGACATAATAATAAATGTGAAATAATAAATAATGGAACCAGGTCCGACGTAAAATGCACAGACAGGATATTCCAACAGAATAATAAAGAATGAAATAATAACAGAATTTCACCATGTATGCGGTACTTCGCATAAACAGGTTATTCCAACAGAATAATAAAGAACAGAACCAGGTCAGGCGAAATTCGCACCGATAGGATATTCCAACAGAATAATAAAGAATGGAATAATAGAATAATTTCACCATGTATACGGTACTTCGCATAAACAGGTTATCCCAACATAATAATACAGAATGGAATAACAGAAGAATTTCACCATGTATGCGGTACTTCGCATAAACAGGTTATTCTAACATAATAATGAAGAATGGAATAACAACTCTTACGAGTATTGAAAGAAGTAATTCTCTTCATCAATACGAAAGAATAATAACCCTTATAGGTACAACAAATAATATCACTTACCTCAAAAGAAGACTGAATATTGGAATAGTGAGGGAGCAGACTTCTTTTCTTCTTTCTCTCAATAATTTCTCTCTGTAATAATGGTTCTAAAGCTTTAGTGAATTGGTGAGAAATGAATGAAGAATGAGCTTCTATTTATAGGAAAATATAGTTTCGATAATTACACGTTTTGGGGCTCAAAAAATTACAGTACAATAACTTCAACTTTTCTTTCATTTTTAATTCAGTCATCTAAGTATTATCAAACTTGCACCACCTCCCCTAATAGTAAATCATGTGAATCAATAGTAAATCATGTGACTCAATAGTTCTAAACATGTGAAAAAATTAATTACAGTATAGTACCTCCATCTATACCTCTATTTTTAACTTAGTCATGCAAGTATCATCAATCTTGCACCAACTCCCCTAATAGTATAAGAATGTGATTCAATAGTACACACATGTGAATAAATAGTTATATGAGCATGTGAATTAGTAGCAATTAATTGTTCATTTACCCGATTAATTACCCGGTTTATCAATATAACCCCCAGACATCAATTATCATCAGAATAGATGTCGATTTCAACTAACATCAATAATTCCAACACAATGAAACTATCAAATTCATCTTTAATCAACACGAACTTATTCATCATTAATATCATAACTCACAATATTTAACAACCAGGTCGTTCCCAAGAAAGAAGGGATTTTCCAATAAGGATTTTTCCATATTAACGCGCAATTAGGTGACCAAACCTCTACTCGACAAAATTTCTAGACATTATAAATATTGAAATTTAATAATATGAATAACTTTATCGTCTCAATTATTGATTTAATAATATATCATATAATGCAGATGATACTGTGACAATAATCAAATCAATAATATGAGAGATATGATGCAGCAATTACTATAGCAATAATTGAGTATAACTGAGTGACTTTTCACGTAAGCATCAATAATCAATATCGTGTGCTACTATGCAACCACACGTATTACTGTACTTTTACTACCGGGTAGTTCAACAGTATTAATGGTAAAACCTCCGCCGTTATTTTCATAAAATATTTTTGTCGTTTGCTAACTACGATGACAGTACTTCCGTTGTGGGGTCCACTAATGATTATGTCATCGTACTAATATTCTCCGATAAAAAGAATATTCTCCGACCAAACAAATATTTTATAACAACTTGCATACTTTGCAGAATTTATAAATACTACCCACAACTATAACATTATCTCAAATTCACACCATAATATTAAAAAAAATCGAGAAAATTAAATCTTTATTCGTAAAATCTGGGATCTCACACATAACTTATCATGAAAATAAGTTGATTTAATATGTAAGTTGAAATGTCCATATGATGGATAGAGTCCATTTGGAATGATAATCAAATCATAAGTAATGAAGCTATGCCGGAATTCTCATGGTTGGATGATAATCGTCGAATTCGTGAAATTTTCGGATTAAAGGTCGAATTCTTGCATTACTCAAATTCGATCACGAAAGAATATACAATTGCGAAGTAAAGCATTTGTTACCCTCACATTGTTTTTTAATTACATCTCCTTGGCTTAATTTCATTTTATTTAGGATATTTCAAATCTACAAGGAGCATCTGCACCTTTTTCATAAAATAAATTCGAGCTACGTTATGATTTATTACTCTCTCAGTTCCATAAAGGAATTTATTTATCAAAAAAAATTATTTCAGTTTTTTTTTACTTTTTATTTGGCAATGATATAAAATAACACCACCTCACATAAACTATTGGTGATAATAATTTATTATTTTTTAAGAATAAAAATAAAACAAAAACACCCTAAATTAATATTGCAATTTTTACATATCTATATTTAGAGTAAAAAATTATTAATATTTCAATTTTGGGATTATGGGTGTTGGGATGTGATTATTTGGGTCTAGCCATGGTGCAACTCAGTCTATTTAATGGTCCGGATCTGGTGATGGCCCCTATGTATTTATTGTGACAGTGGAGAGTCCTTATTAAAATAGGATTGTGTTTCTTATTTGGTGGGATAAGGAGGTTTAATTAGGACTGATATTATTAATTGAATTCAGTAGTTATAAGGTGATTCTACAAAAGGAGTCATTCTCCTAGTTGGATGCGGATGAAGGTGACTTCTATATATACGGCTACAAGCTAGGATTTGTAGGGTTTTGACACAGAAACGCACAGCGGAAATAAAACAATTTAAAGCAATTTCTGAAACCCTAAACAGGATACATGCAAAAATAATTAATTCAGTGGTTAGAAATTATACCGAATATGAAAATGCTTCTGAAATTGATGCGCTTGAATCTCCAACGCAATCCAAACGAATCGCGCCTCTATGGTATCCACACGAACGCCCCGCGAACCATCGTACGATCGGCAGTAAACGGAACTGCGGTACTAGCCACCAAAAGGAATGGATTTTAGAACTGTTTCTCTCTAGTCTCTCTCTAAGAGCGGCTAAGGTTATGATATTATGATATTACCCTAAGTGGCTACTATATCATATATATAGTAGTTAAAAAGGGATTAATCAAAAACGTATTTTAATAAAATTCGAATTTATATATATATATATATATATATATATATATATATATATCTTAATTAAGTCTTACTTAATTAATATACATATATACAAATTATCCTTTTTAAATTAAATTTGTGGTTTAAATATTATTAATCATATTAATATATTTAAATCCTTAAAATTTAAATTAATTCCATTTTAAATTACGTTATATGTGTGTGACCCTATAGGTTATTATTACGTTGGCAATAATTTTAAAATCATATTATAAAATTATAAACAGTGAGCGGCATCTAGTAATGCATCACTGCTACCCAAGTAATAATAAGATCGATGATTCGATACAACCTTTTCGTGACCAATGTTTCAATGTAATTTAATCCTTTTAACCTTAATATCCTAGATTAAACTCGAGTCATGGAATGTGTCATACTCTTCATAATTTAATCTGAGTTTTCTTGATCAATGAGCAGATTATATGAAACAAATCACTATTTGAGCATGGCCATGCATTTCATAGTCCTACTCAATCAAGAGGTCTATGGATATCATCCCTAATATATAGGAGGGTTAAATTCCATCTAGATCACTTATATTCCTCTCACGATTCATGATGTTCCCAATAATCACCTTTATAGTTAACCCTATTAAAGGTGACATTTGATGATATCAAAATACATAAATTCCCGTGTAATAATATAGTGATTTCAGGTCGGAGGACCATTACATCATTATCACTATGAGAATTTCTAATGACACTTCGCATAATGCTCCACATAGAATTCTCATGGTGGATCTGTCCAGTACATCGTTCTCTAACATGTACCCATGCATTGACTTAATATCTCATATATTTATGACTAATGAGATTTGGTCATCAGTCAATCCACATACTAGTCTCAATGCATCAATGTTGTCCCATCAACAATGATACTCGACTAGGGACATTTAAGAACAATGATACTAATTGTAATTATATAATCTCATGTTCAAGTTACATACTTGAAACTATATAATTTGTATCACTATTCTGAGAAATTTTATTATGTTAACAATTATATAACGCAGTAAATAATACCATAATAAAATCATTCATTTATTCAATCAAATATAATATCAAAACGTTAAGCAATTATATCAAATAATTGGCTTCTAGGGCATAAACTCTAACAGGATTTGGGTACAAGAACACAAGAGATATAACACAAATACACATCTTGTACTCCCAATATTATTATAGTGGATTACTCTTTCTCTCTCCGTGGTTTTTTCTCAATTGAGTTTTCACGTATTTTGTTGTGTTCATATTTATGTCTTTATTTATGTTTGTGTGAATGTATTTCGTGAGTTTGATATAATCAACTGCTCTATCACCTGTTAGCGCGATTTTGGCCTGCTGTTTGGGTGATTTCGTCAGGCGTACAAAATTTGGCGTTAACATTGGCGCCGTCTGTGGGAATCAAGACACTTGTTCTAGTGTCGATTTAAAATCACCGATTCACCGAAGAAGATAAGTGATTCTTTTTTATTTACGAAATAAATATTATATATATATATATATATATATATATATATATATATATATGCCAGCAAATTCATGACTTTTCGTCAATTATTATATACGAATCTGCTCAAGTCTCAACCCATGAAAAAAAATAGTAGTGGAATATATGACTTTTTATCAATTATTATACATGTTGAGTAATGATAATGCTACAATTTAGCATAAACAGATTAATTAATATGATGAATACCAATTTGTATAGAATGTGCTTCATCATTAACATGATTAATATTATAAAATTCATGCCTTGTATGCTTCTTAATGCCTATGGTTGCCTTGTGTGCTCAAGCTTAGGGTAAAGCCCATGTACTTACTTTTAAATAAAAGTAATGATAAACAATTGTGCATGATGTCAGGTCTAAATTCTTTGACTTAGCCAGTATTAAGAAGTGAACAACATGAAAGTGGAGTATTGCATGCCAGTGTAGAGACTGCAGTTGAAATTAGTCAGGCAAAAGACGTACTTCCTATTGGGCAGTGTCGAACTTGAGCAATCGAAGATTCTAAGCATTCTGAAAAAAGCCGAGATCTTACAAGAAGAAAAAGGGAAATTAAAACGGAGAAGATCTAGCCAAGACATGTTTTAAACCCTCGTGGCTCGTGTCATGTGACTCAAAGCACGTAGCTCGCGGCTAAAAGCACGTGGCTCGCGATTCAAAGCATGAAGCTCATGGCTCGAAACACTTGGCTCGTTGCTCATGGCTCGTGGCTCAAAGCATGTGGCTCGTAACTCAAAGCACGAAGCTTGTGGCTCGAAGCATTTGGCTTGTTACTCGTGGTTCATAGCTCAAAGCACGTGGCTCGTGTCTCAAAGTACGTGGCTCGTGGTTCGTGGCTCGTGGCACGTATCACATGGGTCGTGTCTTGCGAATCTTTATGTATATCTTAGGAATGAATCGAGGAGTGGGGCGAAAATATTGAGTCACAAGTTTATGTTTGGCGTATGGTGTTTGGGTGTGACAAAATTTGTATACTCTCTTATTTTAAGTTCCTTATAAATAAGAGACTGGGGGGCAATGTTGGGATGTGATTATTTGGGTCTAGCCATGGTGCAACCTAGTCTATTTAATGGTCCGGATCTGGTGATGGCCCATATTTATTTATTATGACAGTGGAGAGTCCTTATTAAAATAGGATTGTGTTTTCTTATTTGGTGGGATAAGAAGGTTTAATTAGGACTCCTTACTCTTAATTGAATTCCGTAGTTATAAGGTGATTCTACAAAAGGAGTCCATCTCCTAGTTGGATGCGAATGGAGGTGACTTCTATATATACGGCTACAAGCTAGGATTTGGGTACAAGCACACAAGAGATATAACACAAATACACATCTTGTACTCCCAATATTATTATAGTGGATTACTCTCTCTCTGTGTGTGGTTTTTTCCCAATTGAGTTTTTACGTAAATTATTGTGTTCATATTTATGTCTTTATTTATGTTTGTGTGAATGTATTTCGTGAGTTTGATATAATCAACTACTTCATCAACCGTTAGCGCAATTTTGGCTTGCTGTTTTGGTGATTTCGTCAGGCGTACAAAATTTAACGTTTACAATATGGATGTAATACAGCGTCGTCATAATTAATGTCTCAATTTTAACCATAAGATTAATGCTCCCTCTGTACTTAGAGTAAAAAAATATTCTTAAGTTTATTAAATATAAACAAAGAATTATTATCATAATAAAGTACAATCAAAGTTAACTTATTTAATTTCAAATTTTTTAATACATTTATTAATTAAATAAAGAAATATAGTGTACATTAATGCACATTTAAAGAACGACTTTTATTTTATGCCTATTCATAAATTTATTATGTGCATATTCAAAGAACAGTGACAACAGATTCCGTAATTATGGAAAACATTTGGGTTAAGGGTAAAAAAATAGGAATAGAAAAAAGTGTATTACTAATATTTTTTAAAATGGGACATGGGGGGCCAAGTATAGAAATTATTCTTTATGATTTCAATTGTGTCCTTTCTTTGTAAATTTGACAATGACATTGAACTCCCACGCTTTTAATATTGTTAATAAATAACACCACCAAAAAATTTAAAATGGACCACAATTAGCAACCCACTCACAAAAAAATTGACATGAAAATTTATGTTACAATATTTTGCTCTTATAAATTTAATTATATTATTTTATTTCTTCAAATTTTAGAAAATTCTTATTTTACTATACATAATTAATATATAACGAGTGTGTCACCGTATGGTAGTATCAAAAAAACCAATTAAACAAGTGATGATTGGATTTTGATACACAGAAAAGTTTTGGCTTTGCATTCCAAATTAGATAAAGTTAGATGTATAATTTTGTGAAATAAGTAGGTACATGTCTTTTGTCTATATATATATATATAAAGAGAGGGAGTCCGGTTCTTATCCAGACTCCCGAATTTTCTTAAAATACAGATTTTTTTTTATTTTTTTTAAAATAACTATAAAAAAATTTAATATTTTATGGAACTGGAATTTTTATATATATAATACAGTATTTTGGATGTGATTTGGATATATATAACAAAACAGATTTGTACAGTCTGTGCAGACAATACATATATTTTTTTGGTATAGGTATCCAAATCACGCCCAAAATATTGTATTATGAAAAAATTTCAGTTCCATAAAATATTAAATTTTTTTACACATTTTAAAAAAGAATATAGGGTCCGAATTTGATTGATCGGCTATATATATATATATATATATATATATATATATATATATATATATATATATTCCTTAATATTGTAAATGGATTATTCGAAAGATGGTAGCTTTCAAATGTCACTATACGTCTTGGGATTTTGTTCTATCTTTATCCATGCGTTTATATTTAACTACTCCATCAAATATACAAATAAAGTGACAAAATCATCATATTTTATGATAACCTCCAAAATCTACATATATCGGTATATAAAATACTCTCTCTGCACCAAAAAATGAGATAAAGATTAATTTTTTAAAGTATTTTAAATTGATATGATTTATTTTTTACTTATGAAAACAATAAATTTTAAAATTTATAGTACTTTTTGCTTATTTTATAATTTTTATAATTATATTACCTACATCTAAAAGAAATCATATTAATTTTGTTTTAAATTAATTTAAAAAGTCAAAATTAACCTTCTTGCACCGTTGCACGAGAGAGTATATAATTATGGTTTGACCACCACCCAAAATTGTGTCATTAAATGACAATTTTTGATGTTTCACTATTTTCAATAACGGCATAACTTTATGTCACCAATACATCAAATCAACATAATTTAAAGTAGGAGTAATTTATTTTGAGGGGTCCTTACAAAATTTCACACAAACATGCATTGATATACTAATATATAGGGTCCTTTAAAATTTTTACACACACGTGTGTATATATATATATATATATATATATATATTCCATAAATTTTGTTTTAGTTGTTTAAAAAAAAAAGTCCGAATTTTAAACCTGTCTGGGCTCCCGGACAGGATCCGGCCACAATATATATATATATATATATATATATATATATATATATATATATATATATATATATATATATATATATAGTCGACTCTCTCCAGCAAACTGTAAGAAGCGAACTAAGAGCAAATCGGCTATAACGATGATTTTTTCTGTCTCTATAGCATAAAAAATTAGCTTTCTATGTTATAGCGACGGAAAAAACCGTCATTATAGCCGGTTCGTTCTTAGTTTATTCTTTTCAGTCCGCTTTCGTTCTTAGTTCGCTCTTTTCAATTCGCTAAAAAAACGGACTGTATATATAGTAAAAGTAGAAATGAACCTCCCTCCAAACCCCAAAAAAAAACATGAATTAAACGTGGAAAAAAAATTACAGCTTAAGCAACATAAAATTTTTTACAACCCAAAGAAAGTGAGTGATACTGAAAATTGGGACCTGTTTAAAGTTGTGGCTACGTTTTCATATATAATTGAAATGCAGTACTAATCAATGGAAACTGCATTAAATCGGTTGACAGGGAATTCGGTGGAATTCATTTCCTTCCTCTTTTACTTCTGCAACCACTATAAATCAATTGCATGCATGCATGCATTACAAGTCCCAAATTTTACGGCTTCAAGTGTGATCGTAGGAATGCTTTTGAGAGAGGCAGATCAGACACAGTTATGACATGAATTAATATTGGTATAAAGGATAGATAAATATATAAAGAAAATTGAACATGAAAATTAATTGAAGTCGGGTGTATTTGAATTTCACGTATTTGTATTTTAACCCTTTTCAAAATTTAATCCATTATCTAATTAGGAATTAATTGATATAAAAATCTTGTTAGGATAAAGAAAATAAAGTTTCCACATTCTTATGACTTTCAAATTCATTGGTTAAGAAGGTTAAGTTCATTGAATTTAGGAAACCAACAAAAAGCTTATATAGATATTTGAAAGTCCAAGATATAAAATTATATTTGAGTAAATATAAGAAACAAACGGATCTACCCAGCCCAGCCCATTAACTTAGGAATTACTACAAATTTGCTAAAGAAAGAAGGGTTCTTTATATTATTATACAATAATTAGAAAATAATTACAAAATTAGTGCATTCATAAAATAATTATAAAAAGAATACAACACAATAACCAAACATATTAAACCTTAGATCTCATCCGTCCATTCTCTTCATCTCCCTCATCGCCTCCTTTGTCATTCCCTGCATTCTCCTCCTCCGCCGCGAAGCTCCAGAAGAACTCTACATCTCTCATTCGTCCATTCTCTTCATCTCCTTCACCGTCTCCTCTCTCCTCCCCTTCATCCTCCTCCCCCGCCGCGGAGCTCCTGAAGAACTTGGGTTATACCGCCCTCGTCCTTGCCTGCGCCGCTGCTACCTACTACTCTTTCCCTTTTCCTGAAAACGCTAAACACAAAAAAGCCCAAATCTTCCGGTATGCCCCTCTCTCAGAGGACCTTCATATCATTTCCAATTGGAGTGGCGCCCGTGAGGTCCAGACTCGGGTTTTCCTCCAGCCCGAAACCCTTCAAGAACTCGAAATTGTTGTCCAAAACGCCAATGAGAATGAGAAGATTCGTCTCACAAGCATAATTTTGAAAAAAAAATACATGTAACATTTGATTTATTGTTTTGAAATTTTTTTTATGAGTATTTGGTTACCCACAAAAACTAAAATGGTTACCTTTGTATGAAAGTTTGGCTACCAACTGCACCTTTTTATTGATGTAAGGTAACCGAGATTGTGTTACACAATATTGAATATTATTTTATAATTTTTTTCTTCTTACATTAAGTAAGAGAAAAACCACACGACTACTCTCTGATTCCATCATGGTTTAACAAGATAAAGAAAACAAATACATGTAAAATTTGATAATTGTTTTGAATTTTTTTATGACTAATTGGTTTTCCACAAAAACTAAAATGGTTACCTTTGTATGAAGGTTTGGTTACCAACTGCACCTTTTTATTGATGTAAGGTAACCGAGATTGTGTTACACAATATTGAATAATATTTTGCATTTTTTTCTTTTTACATTAAGTAAAAAGAAAATCACATGACTACTCTCTGATTTCATCATGGTTTAACAAGATAAAGAAAACAAATACATGTAACACTTGATAACTGTTCTGAATTTTTTTTTATGACTATTTGGTTACCCACATAAACTAAAATAGTTACCTTTGTATAAAGGTTTGGTTACCAACTGCACCACATACAGAATGCACGACTACTCGGGTTTGGCATGCAATTCAAATTGTCACAACGGAGAGAAACAACCGGAAACAGTTCCATAATTACAAAACTAATTTGGCACATCAGCAACCTATTAAAACACCCAACTAAATTAAAGAGATACCAAATGCATTAATTTTGTAAATAAAATATTAAAAATATATTAATTTTATAAATATTTTTTGGATTCACGTTTGTTGTAATTTTTTTAAAAAATGTATTAGAAAGTATAAATAACCCAAAGAAACAAACTATTAATGATAAGGCCGGCCTTTAAGATATTAAGTTTAGATACTTTTAAACCAACTAAATGATTAGGATAGATTTTATTTTAAGATCAGTTTCCTTGTTTTAGATCACAAAAATACGTTTAGGACTTTTATTTCAATTTAAAGTAATTTTAATTTCCTAAGGCATTGAAAATACATTGCATAGAAAAATAACATACATTTATGTATGTCCTAATATTCTTCAAGTCTTCTCTTTTGAATTTCCAATAGCTTGATGATTTCTTTGTCCAAATCTTTTTTTTCAATCTAGACACAGATATTTTCATCATCAAAATCAACAAACAAACATATAGAAATAATAACAAAGGATAATAATCTTATAATAATAAGATAAAAAATTTGAATGGAAAGCACAAGAACGGTTCAGATTTATTCTAATTGATTTAGGCGGGAAATCATAAAGACAAAGACGGTTTAGATTCATTTTAATTTTTCAGATTGCTGAAACGGAGAGAGAGAGAATTTCGTGCCTTCATGTACGGGCAATTACTATTGTATATATATATGTCCGAGATTTAATTGATATAGTAGGCCAATTTTATAATACTACCCAATTCCATATATATATATATATAATAAAAAGTCGCAATTATAATTTGACAAAAAAAAAGCCTCCTTCCATCCCTCCCTCCGCTTATAAACCGAATAGTGTTTGATATTAGTGATATAAACTCAGAATGTAGCTGTGAAAGCTTAAAATTTATTAACTATTGTGGCTTTTATAAAGCCTTTACAACCAGAAAAGAGAAAAGTACGTAAGAGGAATTCAAACTAGCTATTCTAAAGGAAGAACGAATTCAAAGCATGTTTATCCCTACAAACCAGGGATTTATTTAACAGAAGCAAATAGAAACAAATTCCAACTCTCCAAGTCCGAAAGACTAGGTCTTCAAGCAACTGAATATCCAACAAATCCTCCCTTAAACTGAACTGTGATTAAACAGTCAGTTTACTGCGCACACCAAGCTCATCTCTCAGCTTCAAGAACACATCCAGCTTCAAAGGCTTTATTAAGATATCAGCAAGCTGTTCCTTTGTGCCACAATGTACCAGCTCCACAACACCATCATTTGCCAAGTTTCGAAGAAAATGAAACCGAACATCTATGTGCTTACTTCTTCCATGTAAAATCGGATTCTTCGAAAGCTTAATGGCAGAACTATTATCACAATAAATAACACACTTACTTTGATTCACTCCAAGCTTCTTTAGCACTTAATGCATCCACACACACTGACACACACAAGAAGCAGCAGCAATAAACTCAGCCTCAGTTGTGGAAAGTGACACCACAGGTTGTTTCTTAGAACTCCAAGCAACAATACCACTTCCCAGCTTGAAAACATATCCGGAAGTGCTTTTTCGACTATCCAAACCCCCTGCATAATCACTGTCAGTGTAAGCAACTAACTTCTGCTCCTCTCTTCTTCTATAAAACAGCCCCAACTCAGTAGTCCCCTTTAGATATCGAAACACTCTCTTCACAGCTTGTTGTTGTAAAGCAGTAGGAGCCTCCATAAACCGAGCTACAAGACACACGACGAACATAAGATCTGGTCGTGTAGCAGTCAAGTACATGAGACTGCCCACCATTTGTTTATAAGCTGCTGCATCCACCTTGTAACCGCCTTCATCTTTGATCAATCTTGTTCCAGGAACAATTGGACTCTTTACAACCTTGCAGTTATGCAGACCGAACCTCTCCAACACTTCATTTGCATATTTCTGTTGACATATAAAAATACCTTCTGAGCTTTGTGTGACTTCTACACCAAGGAAATATCTCATACATCCGAGATCAGACATATCAAACTCCTTCTTCATTGAACTCTTGAATTGTTGAGCCAACTGCTCATTGTTCCCTGTGAATATAAGGTCATCAACATATAGACACACAATCAGAATACCTCCATCACTATTCTTCTTTATAAACAAAGTGTGATCACTCTCACTTCTCTCAAAGCCTTCTTTGACAAAGTAAGCTTCAATTTTGTTAAACCAAGCACGTGGAGCTTGTTTGAGCCCATATAGTGCTTTCTTCAATCTGTGAACCTTCTCTTACTTCTCCTTTCACCTCATAACCCTTTGGCTGCTCCACATACACCTCGTCACTGATTTCTCCATGCAAGAAGGTGCTTTTAACATTAAGTTGGAAAACTTTCCAACCTTTACTAGCTGCAAGTGCGAGAGTAAGTCGGATTGTATCCCAACGAGCTACAGGAGCAAATACCTCAGTATAATCAATTCCGGCTTGTTGCGTGTATCCCTTAGCCACAAGTCTGGCTTTGTACTTATCAACTTCTCCTTTCTCGTTCAGTTTAGTCTTAAACAACCACTTAACACCAATCTTCTTTGCTCCCTTTGGCAGCTCAATCAAATCCCAAGTCCCATTCTTCTCAATTGCTTCAATTTATCGATTCATTGCTTCTATCCACACAACACTCTTAGCTTCCTCCTCATATGTGCTTGGATCATAGCTTGTAAACATAGCAAGTTGCTGCATCTCCGTTGTGAGCTGCTCGACTTCCTCTTCTTTCTCAGAAAGTTCCTCGTCGGTGACATAATCTTGCATCCATACAGGCTGCCTTCTTATTCTTCTCCCTAGGGTTGAAGAGTTCCTTGCTTCGGTTGCCTCATTTTCTCTATTTGTTCCATTTTCTTCTCCTTCATCTGCTCTGTTCTCATCATCACCCCATTCAAGAGTATCAGCCTGTTTTTCTTGCTCTGTTTTCTTCCAGTCCCATTTCTCTTTTTCTTTAAAAACCACATCTCGGCTAACAATGATCTTTTTTGCATCTGGATCGTACATTCTGAAGGCCTTTGATTCCTCACTAACACTGAGAAATACACATTTGAAGCTCTTCTCATCCAACTTCTTTCTCTTGACAGTGGGAATGTGGACATGCCCTATACACCCAAACACTTTGAAGTACTCCACAAAAGGCTTAACTCCACTCCATGCTTCTTCTGGAGTTTTATCTTGTATTACTGAGGTAGGACACCGGTTGAGCACATGAACGGCCCAAATAGCTGCCTTTGGCCAATATTCTTTGGGAACTTCTCTTGTAGCAAGCATGCATCTCACCATGTTCATAAGGGTTCGGTTTCTTCTCTCTGTGACACCGTTTTGTTGTGGAGAGTAAGCCGCAGTGAGTTGACGACCAATCCCATTTGAACTACAAAAATTGTTAAACTCAGAAGAGGTGAACTCCCCTCCTCTGTCAGTACGCAAACAGCTAATATACCCTTCTATCTCATTCTCTACCAAAATCTTGAACTTCTTAAATGCAGTTAATGCTTCTGACTTAACATGCAGCAAATGAATCCACATTCGACGACTATAGTCATCAATGAACGTAATGATGTACCTTTTATGGTTGTTGGATTCAGGAGTGATCGGACCACATATGTCGGAATGGACAAGTTGCAAAGGCCTTGAGGCTCTCCATGCACTCTTCTTTGGGAAGGGATCACGATGCTGCTTTCCTACTACACACTCGGTGCACATCTTTAGACTGGTTCTCAGAATTGGTAAGCCTTTAACCATCTTCCTGTATGCTAATGTACGCAGCCCCTTCATGTTGAGGTGACCAAACCTTTGGTGCCACAAGTTTGTGGACTCGTCTGATGATGCTTGGAAACATGTTGGTCCTGAAACTGCTTTAGTAGGGACATTGGCAAGCAATCCAAACATACGATTTGCAGACATAGTTGTTTGCATAATTAAACCCCTTCTATCATGATAGATACTACAAGTATTGTGCTGAATCAAAATGGCCAAGTCTCTCTCCTGAAGTTGTCCAATACTAAGAAGATTGTTTTTGAAATCGGGAACATAAAATACCTCAGTGATAGTTTGGGTTCTTCCTTCAACCTCCATTCTGACATTCCCTTTCCCCACAACATCCAAACACAAATCGTTCCCCAACTTCACAGACTGCTTGAAGGAGTGATTGATGTCGACGAACCATTTCTTATCTCCATTCATATGATTGCTGCATCCTGAGTCTAAGAACCACACCTCATCTCGTGCAGTTCCTTGCATCTCCACATAAGACATAAGCAACAACTCTTGATCCTCATCTAGCTCTGTGTGTTCGGCATAGTGAGCATAGTTGGGACACTCATACTGAAAATGTCCCAATTTGTGGCACCGATAACATTCAACAATTGCCTTATTGAATGCTCTTCGTCGACCCCTTCCTCTTCCTCTGAATCCACCACGTCCTCTACCTCTGCCACCAAATCTCTCTTCTTCTTTCGTGCCAGAGCCTTCTCCCCCTGTAACCTTTAAAGCTTGTTCCTCCACATCTTTCTTCTTAAGCTTCTGCTCATGAACTAATAATGAGCTCTGTAACTCATCGACAGACATGGTGTCGATGTCCTTTGATTCTTCAATTGAGCATACTATGTAGTTGTAATTGTCTGAGAGTGTGCGTAGAATTTTCTCAACAATATGTGAATCCTCCATTCCTTCTCCTGCACTTCTCATGTCATTGGCAATCATCATGACTCTAGTGAAGTAGTCATTTACACACTCACCAGCTTTCATCTCTAGAATCTCGAAATCTCTTCTCAACTTCTGAAGTTGAGCTCTTTGGACCCTGTTGTTTCCCTGGTACTTTCTCTTCATCGAGTCCCAGAGTTGTTTGGAGGTTGATTTCTTAGTGATGGTCTTCAAGATGTTCTTGTCAATTGCCTAGAATAGATAATTCTTTGCTCTCAAGTCCTTTAGCTTTTGTTCTTCTAATGCTTTGCGCTGTGCTCCAGAGAGTGTCTCCAAATCCTTAGGCTCTTCATAGCCGTTCTCCACCAGGATCCAGTACTCCTTGGAGCGCAGCAAGTTCTCCATTAACATGGACCAGTGATTGTAATCCCCATCAAACTTAGGGATACTCAGGAAGTTGTTGCCGTCAGCCATCTCTCTCTGCCTTTCTTTCTCTTCTCTATGTGTTTCACTCGAACATTCACCTTTTCTTTCCTCTATCTATACTTCTTAGAATCAGACCCTTGTGGGCTCTGATATCATTGTTTGATATTAGTGATATAAACTCAGAATGTAGTTGTGAAAGCTTAAGATTTATTAACAACTATTGTGGCTTTTATAAAGCCTTTACAACCAAAAAAGAGAAAAGAACGTAAGAGGAATTCAAACTAGTTATTCTAAAGGAAGAACGAATTCAAAGCATGTTTACCCCTACAAACCAGGGATTTATTTAACATTATTTAACAGAAATAAATAGAAACAAATTCCAACTCTCCAAGTCCGAAAGACTAGGTCTTCAAGCAACTGAATATCCAACAAATAAAACACCCAAGCAAAAGAGAGTTGTATACAATTTTCGTTAGAAGAGTTTAGAGTATAATCCAGAGCATTCCATTTGCAAATCTCTCTTGTTCTATAACAAGATCAAAAACATTTTCAAAAGCACAATCTTCAAATCAACCCTATATATTATATTACCTTGTTGCAACTATGAACTTAAAAGGTATAATATATTTACAAATGAAATCTTTCAACTGTAATACACACAAAAATACTTGAGGAATGAGTGGGTGAGATAAATGTAATAATCTACTCAAATCATCTGTAAATTTTTTAAAATCGAGGTCATGAATCTGACATTTAATCAACAAAAAAAATATTTCTTTTTCCCCCGGTAGTGTATGTTTCATACTTTGTTCCAATGGTCAATATTCACAAATCTCTTCATATGTAAAGAATTTCATAAGTTGGCTACTTCTGTAAGTTCCAAACATAGTTTAAATTCCACTGTTGTGGTCTCATCACCAAATATGTCTGCAGAACTAGCAGTTACTAAAAACAAAAGGTGGAGCAGATACATTACAGATTATAATGAGCCACGTCAAAATTTATATGGAGACATTTTAATGATCAAAAATTTAAATCCATAAAGAATTAGACCGTCAAGTCCCAACATGTTACTACCCAAAACTTATCCTTAATCCACCGCAGCAGTGACACTCACCTGACACTACAATCCTAACAAACTATGAGAACTGGTCATCAGATTGTCAAACCTTGTGGCACACCTGGCGCAGGTGACTTGGGCTTTGCCTTTTCCACGACAATAGCTTGCGTAGTAAGGACCATACCCGCAACTGATGCTGCATTTTGTAATGCACACCTTGTCACCTTGGCTGGATCAATTACTCCAGCCTCAACTAGGTTTTCATACTTGTCTGTCATTGCATTGTAACCAAACTCCCACTCACTTGCCTTCACCTTCTCCACAACTACTTCCCCTTCAACTCCAGCATTCTGGGCTATTAAAGATGCAGGTGCCACCAATGCCTACAAAGTAACAAGACGAATCAGCAAGGATCCTATTTGAAGAATAAGATCACATTTTACAAGAAAAGAGGCAAAAGTGATTTTAGTCCTGAAAACATAGAATAGTGGGTTGTTCAAGCGTGACTTTGACACATCCATAACAAACCCTTGCCATTTCAAATAAACAAAACGAACTTTCTAAGTTTAACTACCAACAACCCTGAACAGGTCCCTTTAATGTAGACAACTTCACATGAGTTCTGCATACTCGACCTAAGGAAATGTCAAAAGTAATAATAACCAAAGTAATAATTGCTTATCAAATAGCCCCATTAGGGAATTGATAGACTAGGCACAAGCAAACAAGTATTATTCATATTCACAAGAGAATAGCAACAAAACATGTATGTCACCTTCTCAGCAAACAATAAAGAGAATATTTAATAACAAAGAAAAAGGAAGTACTCAGTGACGGTAGCATTTGTTACCTTCTGCACGATGTCAGCACCTAGCCGCTCCTCTGCATCCTCAAGCTTGTCCTTAATGGCAGGAACATAAGCCGACAGATGAACCAATGCAGCACCACCACCGGGAACGATCCCTTCCTCTATGGCAGCAAAGGTTGCGTTCTTCGCATCCTCAATACGAAGCTTACGGTCCTCAAGCTCAGTCTCAGTTGCAGCCCCCACCTTTATAACAGCAACCCCACCAGATAACTTCGCAATTCTCTCTGCGAGTTTCTCAGAGTCATATACAGAGTCCGTCTCGGCCAATTCCTTCTTTATCTGTGCAATCCTAGCCTGAATCTCATCCTTTGATGCAGCATCAGCAATAATGGTTGTCGAATCCTTAGTGATGGTGATTTTTCTGGCCAGGCCAAGCTGCTCAACCGAAGTGTTTTCAATGAGTAAACTCAAGTCAGTGGCTTGGTACTCAGCTCCTAGAATACAGATATGAGAAGCAAAGAATTAGCACAGTTACAATATATGGAACTAGAACAAATGTCATCCAAGTTCTTATTTATCCATAGCCATGAAGAGGATCAGTTTTGTTTCTCGCTGTATATAACTATATATCAAAATAAATTTAAAAACTAGACCCTTTTTCAACAGTTGTACAACGAAAAATCCTAGAAACCCAACATTTAATCAGAATTCATTACAACCTGACTTATAACAGCTTATAAAACAATAACAAACTGCACACCTGTCATAATTGCAATATCTTGAAGGAGAGCTTTTCTCCTTTCTCCGAAACCAGGTGCTTTGATGGCAGCAACGTTTACGATACCTCGCAGTTTGTTCACAACAAGAGTAGCCAAAGCTTCTCCAGTAACATCTTCAGCAATAATGAGCAATGGGGCTCGCAATTGAGTGGTCTTCTCTAGCAAGGGAATTATGTCTTTTATCGCAGAGATCTTCTGATCAGTAACCAACACTCTAGCATTCTCAAATTCAACAATCATTTTCTCAGGGTTGGTAACAAACTGCGGGGAGATATATCCTCTGTCAATCTGGAAAGTCAAAGGGCGAACAACTTAGTAAAGTTGTAATAAAACAAGACAGTGCAAGTCTTGTCAAATTTATGCATGCATACTATTTAGAAAGAAATCTTCGACTCAAAAGAGACAGCATATTTAAAAAACTTGTACTTTACAATAAACACGAACCTCCATTCCTTCTTCCACGTCAACAGTTGTTTCGAAGGAAGATGAGGACTCAATAGACAAGACACCATCAGGACCAACTTTGTCAATTGCATCAGCAACCATGGTACCAATAAATTCATCATTTCCAGCAGAGATTGAAGCAATTGCTAGAATAAGAAACAAAATTTAGTCAGAAAAAAGATTAGCAATTGGCAACTAAATTAGACATACAGAGGAGATTAATAGTAACACGCAAATTACACTACCTTTGATGTCAACTCGACCTTTGACAGGCCTCGATTGCTTCTCTAACTCTTCAACCAGGGCTAGGACTGTTTTATCTATCCCTTTCTTCACTGAAACTGGATTGGCACCAGAGGTCACACTTAATAAACCAAGTTTGATTATTTCACGTGCAAGAACTGATGCAGTAGTTGTGCCATCACCAGCTGAATCGTTTGTTTTGCTTGCAACCTTCACACATCAAATAAGTAAAAACCAAGTTGGGAAACAAAACAAAGAGCAATAATCTGTGAGTACAAGCAGCTGAATAAAGATTCAAAAGAAGATTAAGGACTAGAATCCAATATTGCAGACCCACCTCTCTAATAAGAGCAGCACCAGCATTTTCCATGGCATCAGGCAGCTCTATAGCTCGAGCAATTGTGACACCATCATTGACCACTTTTGGGGTCCCATATTCATCCAAAACAACATTCCTCCCTTCATGAAGTAAGAGAATCAGTTGATCAACTAACATATAGTGTATTCAATCAACAATAACCATATAGATTCCCTGGTAACCCTGGTCCCAATTCTAATGAGAAATAGGTTTTCTCTTTTACTTATATAAAAAACGTAGCTATTAATTATTTTAAAAAAAAAATTGATACTAATATAATAATAGAAAAATATGTTTCAAATATGAATGCATATGTACGTTACAATTTTATAAACATTAGGTGTTCTCTTTTACTTGTATAAAAAACGTAGCTATTAATTTTTTTTTTTTTAAAATGATACTAATATAATAATAGAAAATTATGTTTCAAATATGAATGCATATGTACGTTACAATTTTATAAACATTAGCTCATTGGTAAACAAAAAGAACCAAAGTGGCAATTCTACAATTCACATAATAAAAGGTCTATACTTTCTGCAAAAGGGAGTGAGTCCATTATAATTGGATATGCATTATAATTTTATTCTTCTGAAAAAATGATGATTGTGGAACAGGCCTTTCCTATATAACTACATCCGAAGAAACAAGTCATTCAAAGTCCAAAGATGAAAGGAAATGAGAATATTAAATTTTATATGGTTATACTAAATACATATTTTTGAGACCCTTGCACCCTTACAATTATCAACTGTCAAATAATTGGGAAGAATAAACTTATGATATATTGCAATAAATATAGGGTTTGATGTTCAAGTAAGAAAAATACTCTATTAACAAGAGCAATTCTAATCAAAACAGGAGATAAATAAAACTTACTGAGCAAAATGGCAAGTATACAGGATGCCAATTTCTCATATATCTCAAGGCTATCAATTGTATGGAAAGCCAGTTCAGATAATACAACACAACTACAAAAGTGACATTTTCTCCATTTTCATTCATTCAGCATATGAATATCATATCCAAATTTCTGTCTTTGGGTCCTTCAATTCAAACTACAACCATGTCTATTTTCAAGGTACTAGTTTACCTCAATTAGATGCAAATGACTAGTACCAATTATAATACACAGATTTCTTCCATCCATTCTTGCAATTGTTGCAATTATAAAAGCCTTTCAGTATATAACTTGATGTTGACAACAAACTCAACAGGTTACCGAATTCAAATAATAACATTTCTTAGCTACCCAAACAAAATCAAAACAATGAAAAAACACAAGAACCCACAAACAGAAAAACAAAAAGGTTGAAACTTTATACCTCTGGGCCCAAGTGTAAGAGCAACAGCATCAGCAAGCTTATCAATTCCGCTCTGGAGCGCTGCCCTCGATTTCTGATCAAAGGCAATTTCCTTAGCAGCAGCTCGCACAGTAAATCGGCTGCTGCCGGACGGCCTGTAATTCACTTTCTGCCCTTGCAATTGATTAACTCTTTTACTCCTCAAATTACCCTAAACAATTCATCCCAAAACACAATTAGCCTATACATATATATACAAAAACACGTGGATTAAAAAAATGAGAGAGAAGTGAGTACTTGTTTAGGAGATGAAAGAATGGAAGCTGTGGAGATGGCATTAGCAGAAGCCATGTAATGGGAATGATGAAGAGAAAGCAGATAGTTTTAGGGTTTTTGAAAATGGAAGGAGGAGGTTTAGGCTCAGTTGTGGATAAGGGGTTGCGGAGAGTCCTGTGTGGGATTTGGTAGAAATTAGGGCTATTCTTTTCTTTTGTTAGTTTTAGGAGAGAGTCTTTATACCAACTATTAGCAAGCAAGATTGGCTTCGAGAAGCTTCTTTGTTAGTTCGAGAAACGTTTAGAGGAGGCAAATTGCGCACCTGGCGTTCGCTGAGATATTTGATAATTTGGCGCTAACATGCGCCTTGCTTTATTTTTCAGTAATAAATTTTTTTTTCGCGGATAAAAAGGATGTTTAAAGTATGGTTGAACAAGGAATCAAATTGAAATTGAAATTGCATCAACGATTTTGATGTATATGACGGTTTTAAGTAGATTAAAAGACTAAATTTATATCTTCAATTTGGTTATTAGTCAAAATTGCATGCATAAAATCGAAACCGCACCAAATAATTATCATGTTTTCTCAAATTTACTACAAATATATATAATTTCTCTACTATAAAATATTCCCTTCATTTTATTTTAGAAGACAGATATTGCAGGGTTGAATGAAGAATAAATAATATCAATTATGTTTGCAAATCAAGAGTGACTTGTGTAAGACCTCAACTTATTATAAATGAAATTAAATTTCCTCTATTTATTATTTTGAAATAGTAAGGGTTGATTTGATTAATGTGGTTAGTTATGGGTAAAATGCGCAAATATTTCAAATAAGCAAGTGGTTATAAAATATTCATTGTTGTCGTGGAATATTCGTTTGGTCGTGGAATATTCTTACTGTCGGGGAATATTCGTACGACGACGCAGCCTTGTGTGGGCCCCATAACGAAAAGCGATTGAATAAAGAAAACGACAAGTATAAGTTGTTTATAAATAACGGCGTAGTTATTACCGTTAATACTGTTAAAATACCCGGTGGTTAAAACACAGTATCACACGGTATTGCACCAATTATTGATTCTTACGTAAGAAGGCACTACTCAATAATTGTTACAGTAGTTACTGTTTAATATTTTATTTTATTGATTCAATAATTGTTGCGTTGATATTTTATATTATTGTTGTTTCAATAATTGTCACTACACAATATTTTCTATTATCAGATCAAAAATTCATATTATTTGAATAATATTATTAGATAACATTATTGGCAATGTTTAGAAAATTCTGTCTAAGGAGAGATTTGGTCACCTAATTGCGCGCCAGTAAGGAGAAATCCTTATTGAAAAGCTCCCTCTTTCCTGGAAACGGTATGGTTGCCGATATTGTGGTTCTGTAATATTATTTGTGAATAATTAATTATTAATTTATATGATAAGGAAAATATTCATTTTATGTGGATATAGATGGACAAAATTTTTAATGTGACAATTTTTAAAAATTGATATTTTATCTTTTTCGATAAAATAATTTATTTAAAAATATTATTATATTAATATAATAATGGTGATATTTTTACAATGAATGTGGGATATCTGAGTATATGAGGAGGAGAAGTATTTTTGTTACTAAAAATATTTAAAACATATTTTTCATGTTTGTGGACCTTATTTCTTGACTAAAATTTGATTTTAGCTTGTAAAATCGTCCGTTTATAGATTTCGGTCAATTTCTGTTTGGAATTTGGAAAAACTTAAACTTACAAAGTTGTAGAGAATGGAATTTTCTATGGAAAGGATATAAGGTTCGAATTTTTCTGACAAAAGGGCTATTTATTATGAATTATTGAATTTCTGAAGTTCCTAGATAATTGATTTTTGGAAGTTTTAATTGTTTTATTCAAGAAAAACATTTTTTGCAATCCCACATGTGTGGTAAATGAGCTGAATTCAGATTCTTTGGTGGTGGGCTTGAATATTTGATAAATAAAATTATTTTAATAAATTTTCTGCTTTGGTGTTCTAAGCAATTTCCTATAAATAGGGTGCTTAGGTTAGAATTGAAAATCACACCAGAAACTGAAGTTTTCTCTCTCTTTCTCTCTCTATATTATCGAGCGTATTCTTATGAGTATTTTGATACTTTGAGTGTTGTTATACGGTGCAAGTTTCCTTCAGCACTATATCTAGTATTCTAGTCAGAAGTATTGTCTTTCCGAGGTAAGGGATGTTATTTTTTTAAAATGATATTATTTCTTCTAATATCATTATGCCGGATTGTTGGTAAGATTTTTCTTGTGAAATTCTTGTCTTTTAGTGTCGGAGTTACTATTCACGTATATGACACTATTCACGTATACAGCACTATTTACGAATACGACACTATTCACAGAAAAATTAATTTTTTGTTTTTTCTAAAATATCGATTATGGATACTAGCTTTGTTTGTATCCATATTTTGATCATTCTTGAATTTTACTTCGCTATGATTATTTATGAAGTATTTTTGAACTTGAATTGTTTAAAGTGTGAATCCTTAATATTTGTTCTTTTGTTTCACTGGATTCGTTTTCTTTAAAATATTTTTCATCATTCTCAGTCCTAAATGATGATATTACTGAATATCTTTGGCCTGTAGTGCAAAGATGGTTGAATTTCTTATGAATATCTTTGGTCCGTAGTGCAAAGATGTACAGGTGTTGAGATGAACATGACCAACTGTTGAATATCTTTGGCATGTAGTGCAAAGATGAATATTAATTCAAGATGTTTATTAATTGATGTTACAGGGATAAGATATAGATGATGGACTTTTAAATTCATAGATAATAGTAGATTTCATTCTCTACGTAACTCTTCTATGAATTATTATTTCCGCTGCGAATATTGATCTAAAACTTGTTGTCTATTATATTCTATCAGATTTTTCCTTGTTGAAGACTAATGATAATTTGTTATATATTATCATAGTCATAATATTTTTTACTGGGCTAGTTGAGCTCACCCTTTTCCTTTTTGTTTAATTTTTCTTCTTAGGAGGCGAGAATGTAACGAGTACTAGTCGGGGTATGGAATGAAGGTCTTAGAAAGTTGTTTTAGTCGTCCTCACCATTTTTGTAAAATAATATATCAATAATTGTAATGATGACTTATTTGAGTGTTGATATTGTCTAGAAGAAAATACTTGTATTTAAACTCACAGTTTTTATGTTGTATTAATGAAGTTGTAGTTGTTTCTGTACCATGTTATTGACGACTCATAATGGGTGTTGTATACCTATTTTAGGGGCGTCACAGTTGGTATCAGAGCTTAGGGATACGATCTCTGGCGGAGATCAGGGAATAAAACTAGGAGGGGAGAGACGAGTAAAACCTTCGCTAGTGTGTCTTACTTAAGCTTATTTGTTGGTTGGTCAGTATATATGGATATTATGTGATATGTCGATTTCTTTAATTAATCCTTGTTTTACGGCAGTATTTGAGAATGTCGACTAAGAATGTTAATAGTGGAGTAAATGAGACCGTGGAGACTCCTTTACTCACGAACGAGGAGAACGTGTAACAGGCTGGCAATGTTCCTCCTGTGAACAACACCACTGAGCAGATGATGAACGACAAGATGTTTAAAAACTTTTTGCAGTTCATACAAAATCAGACGAGAGAGACTCGTGTACAAAATACAGGTGGAAATGATAACAACGCATGGTTTATCACAGCCAAGCAGTTCAAAGAGTTGGGACCACTAGAATTCTGGGGAAAGCCGGATCCGATTAAGGCAGAGACGTGGGTCAAGCAAATTACCAAGACATTCGATGTCTTGGGATGCACGGAGGAACAAAAGGTTCTATTCGCCACCTTTATGTTCCGTAATGAGGTAGATTACTGGTGGGAATCTGTGAAGCGTACCCATCCAGCCGCACTCAGCATGTCTTGGGAGACGTTTCAGAAACTGTTCAATGACAAGTACTTTCCTGAAAGTATTCGTTATATGAAGGAAGTGGAGTTTATTAGATTGGAACAAAACAATGTGACGGTGTCCCAGTATGAGGCGAAGTTTGCAGAGTTGTCCAGGTTTGCACCTCATTTAGTGGAGAATGAGGAACGTATGACGCGGATGTTTCTGAGATGTTTGAAACCCAACATACGTCAATATCTCATTTCTCATAAATTTTCTCTCTATTCAGATGTTATCAATAGGGCTCAATTATTAGAGCGAGATAACGAGTACATTCAACCGAGGGACCACAACCAGGATCATACCGGAGACAGCAGTCATCAGAACAACGATAACCAGCGAAGAAAGAAAAATACGGACAAAAATGGTAACCACTATGGTGGTAATCATGGCCATGAAAATAGAAGAAGCGAGTCGGGGGGGAGATTTTAAAAAGAGGAGATTCAATAATAACCATGTGAAGACGTCAGCACCAACAATAATTGGTTCTAAGGGAGGAGAATGACCACCGATCGTATGCTATAAATGTGGAAAAGAGGGACATATCAGCTCAAACTGCCCACAACAGTTCAAGGTATGCTATAATTAAGGAAAAGAAGGACATATCGCTCGAGATTGTACGATAGCGAAACCAAGTCCAGCGGGGATGGTGACTCAAAATACTGTCCCAGAAAAGTCAAAGTCAACGGTTCCTGGAAGAGTGTTTGTCGTGACTGGTCAAAATGCGAGGAACCCAAACGAGGTGATCACGGGTAAGCTAATCATAAATTCTTGCGAAGTTTATACCTTACTAGATATCGGTGCTACCCATTCATTTATCTCTCATGCTTGTGCTCAACGTTTAAACTTAACTCCGGAGAAATTAGACTTTGATTTATCTGTGGAGACTCTGTTAAGAGAAACTTTCATCACATCCACTGTTTATAAATCTTGTTTGATCCAAGTTGGCACCATCACATTACATGCTGACCTTATCTCTTTAAAAATACTTGCTTTTGATGTGATTTTAGGGATTGATTGGTTAACTACTCATCATGCCAAAATTGATTGTTTTCGTAAGGTTGTTAGTTTTCATATTCCTAACCAATCTGTTGTACGAATTCAAGCAACTAAACCATTAAAATCAATCACCGTCATATCAAGTCATAAAGCTATTCGTTTATTGAAAAACGGATGTCAAGCTTTCTTAGCCCATGTTATGGATTTGAATAAAGACACGTCGGATTTGAATAATATTCCTGTTGTTAGTAAATTTCCTAACGTATTTTCTGAAGAACTTCTCGGTCTACCCCCAGAACGTGAAGTTGAATTCTTTATTGATCTTGAACCTGACACAAAGCCCATTTTTAAAACCCCATATCGAATGGCTCCTATTGAATTTCAGGAGTTAAAGGTCCAACTACAGGAGTTGTTAGACATCGGTTTCATTCGTCCTAGTACATCTCCTTGGGGTGCTCCTGTTTTATTTATAAAGAAGAAAGACGGGAGTATGCAACTTTGTATTGACTACCGAGAATTAAACCATGTCACCATCAAGAATAGGTATCCGCTACCTCGCATTGATGACCTGTTTGACCAGTTGCAAGGAGCACAATTCTTTTCAAAGATCGATCTTCGTTCTGGATATCATCAGCTGAAGATTAGAGCTGAGGATATTCCAAAGACTGCCTTCAGAACTCGGTACGCGCATTATGAATTCTTAGTCATATCTTTTGGATTGACTAATGCTCATGCGGCTTTCATGGATATGATGAACCGAATATTCAAGGAATATTTGGATCAGTTCGTTGTTGTCTTTATTGATGACATCCTCATATATTCCAAAAGTCATGAAGATCATGAGCACCATTTGAAGCTGGTACTCCAAAGGCTTCGTGAAAATAAGCTATATGCCAAGTTAAAGAAATGTGAGTTCTGGCTTGACGAAGTAGCATTCCTTGGGCACGTGGTGTCAAAACATGGAGTATCTGTCAACCCGGCGAAGATTGAAACAATATAAAGTTGGGAGCAACCGAAGTCGATGACCGAAGTACGTAGCTTTCTGGGCTTAGCTGGTTATTATCGGAGATTCGTGGAAGGATTTTCTCCAATCGCTACTCCTTTAACTCAGCTAACTCGGAAGGATACAAAATTTGTATAGAGCGAGGAATGCGAAAAGAGTTTCCAAGAGCTTAATAGGACACTCATTTCGACACTTGTTCTAACAATACCATCTGGTTCGGATGGATTTGTTATCTACAGCGATGCTTCAGGCAAAGGGTTAGGATGTGTTCTCATGCAACATGGAAAAGTCATAGCCTATGCCTCGCGACAACTTAAAGAGTATGAGAGGAATTATCCTACTCATGATCTAGAGTTGGCAGCAGTCGTTTTCCCGTTAAAGATCTGGAGGCACTATCTATATGGAAAAAAAGTGGAGATATATTCAGACCATAAAAGCCTCAAATATTTCTTCAACCAAAAGGAACTCAAAATGCGGCAACGACGTTGGCTCGAGCTGTTAAAAGATTATGACCACACCATTCAATACCATCCTGGAAAAGCAAACGTGGTAGCTGACGCGTTGAGTAGAAAATCATATGTAGGAACGAGTGCGATGATGTCAAGTATACGCATAGAACCAACTTTAATTGATGAAGTTAAAGTTTCTCAAGCCACCTACCCGGAACTGATGCGTATGAAGAAGAAAGTACAAGAAGGTGCTATTCCGGAAGCGAGAATCGATGAAGAAGGAATACTTCGAGTCCACTCCAGACTTTGTGTTCCTAACGACTCTGATTTGAAGTACAAGATCATGATGGAAGCACACAATACACTGTTTGCAATCCATCCTGAAAGTACCAAAATGTATCGTGATCTTCAACATACATTTTGGTGGAACAATATGAAGAGAGAGATTGCAAAGTTTATCTCGAGGTGTTTAACTTGTCAACGTGTAAAGGCGGAGCATCAAGTGCCTAAGGGTCCATTGCAACCACTTGAGATTCCTAAATGGAAGTGGGAACACATTACCATGGATTTCGTTACAGTTCTTCCCACGGTTTCTCAAGGTATAAATGCTATTTGGGTTATTGTTGATAGATTAACTAAGTCTGCTCATTTCTTGCCGATACGAGAGACTTATTCCCTTGAACGTCTTGCTCATATGTATGTAAATGATATTGTGAGATTGCATGGCATGCCAGTATCCATAGTTTCGGATCGTGACCTAAGATTCACTTCACGATTTTGGGTTAGTTTGCAAAAATCTATGGGAACGAATTTACGATTCAGTTCGGCATACCATCCTCAAACGAACGGACAATTAGAGAGGACTATTCAAACTCTTGAAGATCTATTAAGACTCTGTGTCCTAGACTTCAAAGGGAGTTGAGATAAGTATTTATCATTGGTGGAATTCTCCTACAACAACAGTTATCAGGCAAGTATAGGGGTAGCTCCATTCGAAGAATTGTATGGAAGAAAGTGTAGCTCTCCAGTATGTTGGGATGAGGTGGGTGAAGCAACATTGTTGGGACCAGAATTGGTACGTATGACTACAGAAAAGATACAAATGATTCGATAACGTATACAAACGGCACAAGATCGACAAGAGAGTTATGCGGATCTTCATCGAAAGGACGTGAAATTTGGTATTGGGGATCATGTATTGTTGCGTGTTGCCCCATGGAAGGGAGTTACAAGATTCGGGAAGAGAGGAAAGGTCAATCCTTGATTTATTGGTCCATTTTAGATTCTTGACCGAGTAGGAAATGTAGCCTATAGACTCGTGTTACCTCCAAGTATGTCTCGTGTTCATAATGTTTTTCATATATATGTGCTTCGTAAATATATGAAAGACCCGAACCACATTATTGAGTTAGAACTGGATAAGGTAGCCGAAGACTTAACGTACGAAGAGGTACTTGTCAAGATCTTGGATAGGAAGGAGCATGTCTTACGTACAAAGGTCATACCATAAGTAAAAGTTTTGTGGAGGAACCATGCTATTGAGGAAATGACCTGGGAGTTGGAAACGGAAATGAAAGCGAGGTATCATCACCTTAGCGAAACACTAGGTACGTACGTCAATTTCGAGGAAGAAATTTTATAAGGAGGGGAGGTTGTAAGACCCCAACTTATTATAAATGAAATTAAATTTCCTCTATTTATTATTTTGAAATAGTAAGGGTTGATTTGATTAATGTGGTTAGTTATGGGTAAAATGCGCAAATATTTCAAATAAGCAAGTTGTTATAAAATATTCATTGTTATCGGGGAATATTAGTTTGGTCGTGGAATATTCTTTTTGTCGGGAAATATTCGTACGACGGCGCAGCCTTGTGTGGGCCCCATAACGGAAAGCGATTGGATGAAGAAAACGACAAGTATAAGTTGTTTATAAATAACGGCATAGTTATTACCGTTAATAGTGTTAAAATACCAGGTGGTTAAAACACAGTAGCACACGGTATTGTACCAATTATTGATTCTTACGTAAGAAGGCACTACTCAATAATTGTTACAGTAGTTATTGTTCAATATTTTATTTTATTGATTCAATAATTATTACGTTGATATTTTATATTATTGTTGTTTCAATAATTGTCACTACACAGTATTTTCCATTATCAGATCAATAATTCATATTATTTTAATAATATTATTAGATAATATTATTTGCAATGTCTAGAAAGTTCTGTCTAAGGAGAGATTTGGTCACCTAATTGCGCGCCACTAAGGAAAAATCCTTATTGGAAAGCCCCCTCTTTCCTGAAAACGGTCTGGTTGTCGATATTGTGATTCTGTAATATTATTTGTGAATAATCAATTATTGATTTATATGATAAGGAAAATATTCACTTTATGTGGATATAGATGAACAAAATTTTTAATGTGACAATTGTTGAAAATTGATATTTTATCTTTTTCGATAAAATAATTCATTTAAAAATATTATTATATTAATATAATAATGGTGATATTTTTATAATGAATGTGAGATATATGAGTATATCAGGAGGAGTATTTTTGTTACTAAAAATATTTAAAACATGTTTTTCATGTTTGTGGACCCCATTTCTATTTGGAATTTAGAAAAACTTAAACTTACAAAGTTGTAGAGAATGGAATTTTCTATGGAAAAGACATAAGGTTCGAATTTTTCTGACAAAGGGGCTATTTATTATGAATTATTGATGTTCTAAAATAATTTATTTTTGGAAGTTTTAATTGTTTTATTCAAGAAAAATGTTTTTTGATATCCCACATGTGTGGTAAATGAGCTGAATTCAAATTCATTGGTGGTGGACTTGAATATTTGATAAATAAAATTATTTTAATAAATTTTCTGCTTTGGTGTTCTAAGTAATTTCCTACAAATAGGGTGCTTAGGTTAGAATTGAAAATCACACCAGAAACTGAAGTTTTCTCTCTCTTTCTCTCTCTATATTATCGAACGTATTCTTGTGAGTATTTTGATACTTTGGGTGTTGCTATACGGTGCAAGTTCTCTTCAGCACTATATCCAGTATTCCAGTCAGAAGTATTGTGTGACGCCCCCAAAATAGGTATACATCACCCATCTTGAGTCGCTAAATACATGGTACTAAATTCAAATACAACTTGATTATACAACAGTCGTGTAAAATACGACAAAATACATGTCGTGAGTTTTAATACAAATATTGTTATCTAGACAATATCCACACTCAATTTAGTCCTCATTACATTTATTATCACACTATTTAACAGAATAGTGAGGACTACTAAGACACCATCTCGGACCATCACTTTGTTCCCCGACTAGTCCCGGCTACGTTCTCATTTCCTGAAGAGAACAGTGAAAGAAAGGGTGAGCTCAACTAGCCCAGTAAGAAATATTATGACTAAGATAATGCAGAATAAATTATCATTAGTCCTCAACAGTGTTAAACTGATAAAATACAATAGACATCAACTTTAACTGCAGCGGAACATGCAATCCATTAAAAGAGTCAAGTAGAAAATAAAATCTACTATCTTTTATGATTTAAAAAGGTTTTTTTATCACTTTTATCGCTGAGACTCAGCTTAATAAATAATCCACATAATCCCTGCACTACGGCCAAGGATATTCATTAGGGTCACGACCAAAAATTATTCATGCACTACGAGCCAAGGATATTTGTGTATTCATCAATGGTCATGATCATGCCAACAACTATCCATCAATGCACCTCGGGTCAATAAGGACTTTTACCACATCGTTTGTAATATTACGGTCATGATTACACCGAATAATCCCTAGTCATAATCATACCAAGTCCATCTATGCACTACAGGCCACAGATGACTTTCAAAAATAATATAAACATGAGGATGATGACAATGATATAAGAATTCAATAAAACAAGTTCAAGAATTAATTTATTCATGAACTAATAACGTCTAAATTGTCAACATGATACTTCTTTGTAAAGTAAAATTCAAGAATGCTCAGAAGAATATTTTCATGAAAAGATACTGGATGAAGCGCAAATATCAAGAATATTCCACTAATTTCATGGAGTGTAGAAGTCAAAACTTTAACCAACTGAGTATAATAAAGAATGAAATAACAAAAGAAATCACCATGCATGCGGTACTTCGTATAGACAGGTTATTCCATCAGAATAATAAATAACGGAACCAGGTCAGGCGTAATACACACCGACATGATATTTCAACAGAATAATAAAGAATGGAATACAACAGAAATTATCATGCATGCGGTACTTCGCATATACAGGTTATTCCAGTAGAATACTAAATGACAGAACCAGGTCAGGTGAAATTTACACCAACAGGATGTTTCAACAGAATAATAAAGACGGAATCAGGTCCGGTGTAAAGCACAGACAGGATATTCCAATAAAATAATAAAGAATGGAATACAAAAGAATTTCACCAAGTATAGGGTAGCCCGCGTATACAGGTTATTCCAACAGAATTAGATGGAATAATAGAAGTTCTCTTCATGAATACAAAAGAAATAATACCCCTTACCGTAAAAGAAACTTGATATCGGAGTAGTGAAGTAGCAGAATATTTTTCTTCTTTCTCTCTAAATTTTCTCTCTCTAGAGTTTCAGTAAATTCGTAAGAAATAATGAAGGAATGAGCTTCTATTTATAAAAGAATGGAATGAATAGTAACCAATCCATGAACGATCCAGATTGATTTATTTTAATCGGACGGTCCATATTTAAAGCAAAATCTTTTAAATAAAATATAATATATTCTATTTATAATCTAATAAAACGAATAACTTTTAGAAAGATTTTACTATGCAAGCACTATACAAATACTATGCATAATAAAATATAATATATTTTAATTATTGTCTAATAAAACAGATAACTTTATAAAAGTATTCTGTTTTATATAAAAAGATTTTACTATTAGCCTAATAAAACGATTAACTTTATAAAAGTATTTTATTTTATATAAAAAGTTTTTCTGTTTTATTACGTAAATAATACGAATAAAACAAAACGTCATCATCATTATTATACACACTATTAATCGACCAGGTCGTTCTCAGGAAAGAGAGGGCTTTTCAATAAGAATTCCTCCCTATTGACGCGCAATTAGGTGATCAAACCTCTCTTTGGCAGAACTTCTAGACACCGTTAATAATGTAAATAATAATATTAACAACTTCGTCATCTCAATTATTAATTTAATAACATATAAAATATCGATAATAATTGAATCAAACTGAGTGACTTCTCACATAAGCATTAATAATCAATACCGTGTGCTACTATGCAACCACGCGTATTACTGTACTTTTACTACCGAGTAGTTCAACAGTATCAACGGTAAAACTTCCGTCGTTATTTTTATAAAAATATTTTTATCGTTTTTTCAATCCGACAATAATTCTGTTGTGGGGTCCACCAATGATTGTGCTGTCGTACGAATATTCCCTGACCAATCGAATATTATATAACAACTTGCGTACTTTTCAATATTTATAAATATTATCCATAACTATAACATTATATCAAATTTATTCCATAATATTCAAAAATGATATTTATAGAAAATTTATTTTCATTCATAAAAGTTGGGGTCTTACATATTGTCTTTCCTAGGTAAGGGATGTTATTTTTTTAAAATGATATTAATTCTTCTAATATCATTATGCCGGATTATTGGTAAGATTTTTCTTGTGAAATTCTTGTCTTTTAGTGTCAAGGTTACTATTCACGTATTCGACACTATTCACGTATACGACACTATTTACGAATACGACACTATTCACAGAAAAATTAAATTTTTATTTTTATCAAAATATCGTTTATGGATACTAGCTTTGATTGTATCCATGTTTTGATCATTTTTGAATTTTACTTCGCTATGATTATTTATGAAGTATTTTTGAACTTGGACTGTTTAAAGTACAAATCTTTAATATTTGTTCTTTTGTTTCACTGGATTCGTTTTCTTTAAAATATGTTTCATCATCCTCAGTCCTAAATGATGATATTACTGAATATCTTTGGCCTGTAGTGCAAAGATGGTTGAATTTCTTATGAATATCTTTGGCCCGTAGTGCAAAGATGTACATGTGTTGAGATGAACATGACCAACTGTTGATTATCTTTGGCCTATAGTGCAAAGATAAATATTGATACAAGATATTTATTGATTGATGTTACAGGGATAAAATATTGATGATGGACTTTTAAATTCATAGATAATAGTATATTTCATTCTCTACGTAACTCTTCTATTAATTATTATTTCCGCTGCGAATATTGATCTGAAACTTGTTGTCTATTATATTCTATCAGATTTTTCTCTGTTGAAGATTAACGATAATTTGTTCTATATTATCTTAGTCATAATATTCTTTAATGGGCTAGTTTAGCTCACCCTTTTCCTTTTTGTTCTATTTTTCTTCTCAGGAGACGAGAATGTAGCGAGTACTAGTCGGAGTATGGAATGAAAGTCTTAGAAAGTTGTTTTAGTAGTCCTCACCATTTTATCAATAATTGTAATGAGGACTTATTTGAGTGTTGATATTGTCTAGAAGACAATATTTGTATTTAAACTCACAATTTTTATGTTGTATTAATAAAGTTGTAGTTGTTTCTGTACCATGTTATTGACGACTCATAATGGGTGTTGTATACCTATTTTGGGGGCATCACATCTTGGTATTTCCTAAATCAAATGTGATAACATAGTATTAATTAACCATATAATTGTTGATGTCTAGAACTATTTTGCTAAATTAGATCCATGATTGTGTTCATTGCGTAATACGTTTTGCGTGAATGATTTTACTTACTATTTTACGAGTTTTTTTATTTTAATTGGTTTTGGAACCGAAACCGCACCAAATGAAACAAAATCGCACGGTTCAAAACCGCACTGCACCAATAACAAATAGTTTCATGTACAGTTTTTTATTTTTCAAACTGCACCTAAGCGGTTTCATGTACGGTTTGAGCATAAAACCGCACCATGTTCACCCCTAATTTAAAGTACACTATAGCTTCTAGTTCTAGGCGTGTGCAAAAATAAAAATAAAAATGATACACAATCGGTATTTTTCACCAAAACGAACAATCTAGTAATTTTTTAAATCGGTACAACGTTGATATTTCTTTTTTGTATTTATCGTTGCATTGAGATCTGGAATGATATTAATTTTTATAAGTTTGATATATACAAATAAGGTTGAGTAAGAAATCAAATTGAAACCGAAGTTGCAGCAAAAGTTGCACAAACCGCACCAACAATTTCGGTGTATATGACGGTTTTAGATGTGTTGAAAAACTAAATTTATGGTTTCGATTTGGTTATTAATCAAAACCGCACACATAAAACCTTAATTGCACTAAATAATCATAATGTTTTCTCAAATTTGCTACAAAGTATATTTAATTTCTCTACTATAAAATATTCTCCTCATTTTATTTATAAGACAAATATTGTAGGGTTGAATGAAGAATAAATAGTATCAATTATGTTTGCAAATCAAGAGTGACTTGGTATTTCTTAAATCAAATGAGATAATATAGTATTAATCAACCATATAATTGTTGATGTTTGGAACTATTTTGCTAAATTAACTCCATGATTGTGTTCATTGCGTAATACGTTTGTGTGGATGATTTTGCTAACTATTGTATGTGTTTTTTATTTCAATTTGTTTTGGAAACAAAATCGAACAAAATGAAACTAAATCGCATGGTTCAAAATCGCACAGCAACAATCACAAACGGTTTCATGTGTGGTTTTGAATTTGTCAAACCGCACCTAAGCGGGTTCGTGTGCGATTTGAGTTTCAAACCGCACCTTGCCCACCCCTATATACCGAATCTGTAAGACCCTAGATTTTTATAAATAAAATTAAATTTTCTCTATTTATTATCTTGAAATAATAAGGAGTTAATTTGATATAATATTTTGGTTATGGTTGAAATGCGCAAATTTTACAAAATAAGCAAGTGGTTATAAAATATTCATTTTTTGTCGGGGAATATTCGTTTGATCGTGGAATATTCTTGTTGTCGGGGAATATTCGTACTACGACGCAGCCATTCGTGGGCCTCATAACAGAATAACTGTCGGATGAAAAAACGACAAGTTTGGGTTTTTATAAATAACGGCGTAGTTGTTATCCTTAACACTGTTGGAATACCCGGTGGTTAAAATACAATAATACACATGGTTGCATAGTAGCACATGGTATTACACAATATTTTTGAATTATTGATTCTTACGTAAGAAGACACTACTCAATAATTATTACAGTAATTATTTTTTAATATTTTATTTTATTGATTCAATAATTGATGCGTTGATATTTTATATTATTATTGTTTCAATAATTGTCACTGCACAGTATTTCCTATTATCAGATCAATAATTCATATTATTTGAATAATATTATTAGATAACATTATTGACAATGTCTAAAAAGTTCTGTCTAATGAGAGGTTTGATCACCTAATTGCGCGCCAGTAAAGAGAAATCCTTATTGGAAAGCCCACTCTTTCCTGGGAACGACCTGGTTGTCATAATTGTGATTCTGTAATATTATTTGTGAATAATTAATTATTGATTTATATGATAAGGAAATATTTATTTGAGGTGGATATAAATTATAGATTTATTTATTTTATGTGGTTATAATTGAAGGATTTAATGTTGAGGTGTTTTATCAGTATGTTTGTCGGAATGGAGGTATTAAAAATTAAATCAGTTTTTTTACGATATATTGCGTGAGTTATAATTTTTAATCCGATCGTTGGATCGTTGTGATTTTTGGATATGTTATACATCTATAAGTTGAGTATATTTTCACAAATTTTGAACGGTTAAAAATGAACGTATGATTTGTTATGAATTTTAAGAGGTGATTGATTCGGAAATTAGGTCTATAAATGATTTTGGTAGAAAATTCTAGAATTGAGTGGGCCCCACTTGTGGTTGGTGAATAAATGTGCTGAATTTTATTTCAAATGTGGTGGGTGGCAATAGTAGCAGGTAAAGCCATTAGGTAGCAGGTCAAGTCTGCTTCGGCGTGCTAACATTTTCCTATAAATAGAGGTCTAAGTTAGAATTGAAAATTACACCAGAAACATAAGCTTTCTCTCTTTCTCTCTCTATATTATCGAGCGTATTTTGTGAGTATTTAGATACTTTGAGAGTTGCTGTTCAGTACAAGTTTCATTCAGCATCACTTCCGACCTTTCATTCAGAAGTACTGATTCTTTGAGGTAAGGGATATTATTTTCTACTTAGATGATATTATTTTCTCCAATATCATTATGCTGAGATATTGTTCTGAATTTTATTGTGGAATTTCTACCTTTTTGTGTCGAGGTTACTATTCACGTATACGACACTATTCACGAATACGACATTATTCACCGAAAAATGAAATTTTCTTTTTTTCTTCCCAAATGTCTATTATGGTTACTATATTTGATTGTATCCATGTTTTGATCTTTATTTTTGAATTCTACTTCACACTTGGTTATTATGAAGTATTATTGAATTTGGATAAATCGAAATACGAATCCCTAATATTTGTCCTTCTGTCTTACTGGATTCGTTCTCTAAAATGTTTTTCATCATCCTTAGTCCTTAATGGCATGTAGTGCAAAGATGAATGATTACTTGATGAATATCTTTGGCCCGTAGTACAAAGATGAACATGTGTTGAGATGAATATGACCAACTGGTGATACAAATGAATATTTTTGCCCTGTAGTGCAAAGATGAATATTCGATTAAAGATGTATATTGATTGTTGTTACAGGGATAAAATATTGATGATGGACTTTTAAATCGTAGAAGATAGTAGAACTCATTCTCTACTTAACTCTTCTAATGGATTGTTGTTTCCGCTGTAGAATATTGATCTAAAACTTGTTGTCTATTATATTCTATCAGATTTTTTCCTGTTGAACACTAACGATAATTTGTTGTATATTATCTTAGTCATAATATTCTTTACTGGGCTAGTTGAGCTCATCTTTTTCCTTTTTGTTCTATTTTTTTTCTCAGGAGGTGAGAACATAGCAGGATCTAGTCGGGGTATGGAGTGATGGTTCTAGAAAGTTGTTGTAGCAGTTCTCACTATTTTTGTAAAATAGTGTATGAATAATTATAATGATGACTTATTTGAGTGTGGATATTGTCTAGAAGATAATATTTGTATTTAAACTCACAGTATGTGTTGTCGTATTTTGCACGACAATAGTAATAATAAAGTTATAGTTTGCTTTCTGTACCATGTATTTGGCGACTCAGAATAGATTGGGTGGATTGGACCTTTTTTGGGGGCGTCACAGAATCCTACTGATTTTATCGATGAATGAATTATTATGTCCTGCATAATGTATGATATGTACTTTTAATCTTGAATTTAAAAAAAAATCACTTTGAAAACTGTATTTTTAATTTTTTTTCAATTAGGAGATAAAACTCTTAATTTTTTTTAACTTTGAGAATTATCATTTTAATTTTTTTAATTAGGGGATTAAATTTTTATTTTTTTATTTGGTCTAATTGATAGTACCACGTCAAAAATTGATGACATGTCAGCGACATGTGGCTAAAGAATGCTTATGTGTAATTTTGAGTCTTATTTAAACATTTATTCTATTAATTTTTTATACCAAAAAGGGTAAATATAAGACCATTATTAATTTTTTAAAGTAAATTTAATATATTACAAACACAACTTAAAGAAAACATCAATACTTAATATAATGATAAATAGTTTAAAATGTATAAATGTACTACTAATTAAAATCTTATAATTTCATAATCATCGATAATCAATATAATGACAATTTTATTCTTTTTGATATAAAAAATTAAGACCTAAATATTGATTAATACCCTGAAGTTTACGTTTAATTTCATAATCATCAATAATCAATATAATTAAATTTTTATACCAAAAATAGTAAAATTATCACTAAAAAAAATTAATAATGGTCTTATATTTACTTTTTTTGGTACAAAAATTTAATTGAATAAATATTAAAATGAGACTCAATATTATACATAAATATTTTTTAATATCGTTATGCCATCAATTTTTTGACATGACATTATCAATTAGACGTAATCAGAAAAAATTTAAAATTTAATTTTTTTAATTAAAAACTTAAGAAGATAATTCTTAAAATAGAAAAAAATTAAAAATTTAATTCCCTGACCAAGATGACAAAATTTTAAATATTTATTTTATAAAGTATGTTATCGACAAATGTACACAATTAATATAGATAAGGTTAATCATTACCACAGAGTCAATGTACATATACAGGCACTCAGGCAGGTATGTTGTGTCCAAAAGTCAATGGTGTAAAATCATAATTGAGATAATGCTTAAGATTCAAGTATATGTAATCAGCCCGGCCCGATGATATCAGCAATCATTGTTCTTTTGTATAGATTTGTTACAATTTCATCGAATATTTGGGTGGGTTATCATGACAATCACTTGAATAATGGTAAAATTAAATCATAATGGAGAGCAAATGGCCAATATCCGTGGTAGTAGGTATCTCTCTTGGAAATTGATAAATTTTAACATTAAAAGTGTATGTATAACGACAGTAAAAATTGTCTTTTAGATTCTTGGAATTAAGTAATTTTGATTTAATTAGTTAATTAAGTAATTTATTTAACATAGTTTACTTTTTTTAATTATTTTATTTAGATTTCTTAGTATGTTAATTATTTTATTTTGTGTTAATTATTTGAGTTAATTATTTTACTTGGTTAGTTAAGAATTAATTATGTATTATAATTATTTTTTTCTTCTATGTGTTTTTACTGTTTTAATAAATCAATTATTCTATTTAAATATTATTTGGGGGAAATGAATTGATTTGGTATAAATATTAATTCTTTTGATAAAGTAACTATAAGTTTTATGTAGCTCAGTTGGTTTGATGTTGAGATTTTGGGTTCGATTCTTGACGTGTGCCACGTATTGGCACATGGGGGCTCAATTTGCGTTGACAAAAAGAAAGAGGCTCAATACCCAAAAATACCTAAAGTTCAGTGGTCACATTTACATTTTATCCTACTAATGACCTACAAATGATGACCAAAGCCTCAAATTTCATGTCTCCGGTTTTTTGTTTTATTTCATTAATAATATTTATATTATTTCACTACTAACCAACATTGTTTTGCTATGAAATGGCATATATATACGGTGAAATGACTAGCCTTGATGTATTATAATTGTTCGATCCATTTCACATTAATTTATTATCAATGAAGCGCTCTGTAGATCGAATAAGCATATTTCTTCTTACCTAAAAAGTTGATATATTAGATTGAGATTTCACCATACTTATTAACCTATCTATACTCTTGAATTTATATGAGATTCATGTGAAATATCCTGACACTTGATGAAACAAAAAGAAAAAACAATAGCATACACAGTAACTATAACTCCAGTATATGCCAACCATTACGAACCTTCACGTTCAATACAAGACTTGAACAATATAGAACATACAGATGTTTCAATCAAGTTTTAGCACACAGATTTCTGCAATTGTCACAACATATTCCAAGCAAACTAGCTAGAAATTACAAGTTTTGAAAAACAAATACTTAACACAAAACAATCAATCGACTACTTTTATATCATTGTCACCCTTAAGTTGAAGGCCTTTCATTTCCCCCTTCATTCTGGCCATGCCAGTTTCAGGGAGGGTAACGAGTACCGAGGGATGGAGCCATGTGTATGTTGGAGGGGGCCACGGCCCTCCCAAGGTTTGAATTTTTTGTAAGATTCACCCTCAAAGTTTGAAAATTTTATAAAACTCACTTGTACATTTGGTTTGGTTTAAAAATTTTGTAAGGCTACGACCCCCAAGTTTTGACGAAGTTTTGATATGTTTTAATAGACTTATTTTTTGCTATGTTTTATTATCTTTGTCAAAGCAAATTCTATTACTATATTATTTTTGTTTTAGTAAAAATATGTTTTGTAATAGTGAAATTATACTTTTTAGTAATGGATATATTTTATGCTGTAAAAATATTTTTTGGCCCCCCAAAGAATAAATCCTGGCTCCGTCCCGCGAGTACCCTCATACCACCTGTTAACGTCAAGATCTTTTGCCACGTCCCAATCACGTAAGACGTCCTGATCCTGCACAGTAAACACGATAAACACCACAAGCTTGACGGCGGTTCCGTCGGGGGATAGCTCAGGCGTGAGAATTAGTATGTGTTCACAAGGTCAACAATGGAGGAATATAATGTCTAGTGTCCGGAAATATGATAATGCTTGATCGTGTGTATGGGTGAGAGAATATGAATATATTGAAAAGTATGAGAACGTACCTGTTGGAGAAAGCTTCCTTGCCAAGATATACCGTCCCTGCCTGAATTACCGTGCCAACCACTACTGTCTGACACCTCCCTGACCTGATGGGTTCTGACCGCTGCATAGGATTTATCTACTACTTTTGATCACTGTTTTATCCCGCCGGCCGACTATGATCCCATCCACATTAATGCATGGCAGGAACTTTAGTCAACTATAATGCTTTTTCATCATCACAAGTCAAAGATAATAGATATTAAAATGTCTAATGGGTCAACATATAGATCCGACCCAGTCTTATAGGTTTAAAGGAAATTAGTACAACGATTGGGCCCAATGAGCCCCGTGACTTAATTATAACAGCCCAATGGGCTAATTTTAATAAAGAAGCTCAATTTACTCAGCCCAAGATAGGAAAAATATCATGACCCAACATTGCCCCCTAGTTTTTTATTAAACAGAATGTTTAATGGAAAAATATATGTGGTCCAAGATAATTTAATAAAGGCTCATGTTAGGAGATAACAAATGTGTATGAGATGAAAGGAAGAATAAAAAGAAGCCCAACCCGGGAAGGCCCAATTTAGTAGGTACATGAACCCGGAACCGGACCTTTACTATTCAAATTATGAATCATGACTATCATTTAATGAGCCGGCCTTTGGGTAACGTGTAACCGCCAGTACAAAAGGCAACTTTACCAATTTTGACAACTTTACCTGTTCATTTGAAATTTGAGCGCCTTCTGAACTTTCTTCTCCTCTGCACTTCCTTCTTCCTTCTGTAAACCGTCAACAATGGCTTCTCAGAACTCTGATCCAAACTCTCCCATACTTGCAACCCCACTAACAGTCGTTCCACCGAGCTCTACGAGTGCTCGCGAAGGATCATCAACTTCAAAATCAAAGGGGGTAAAATCCAACAAGAATGTCCCTCTGTCAAACCCTAAGTCTCCCTCCGAATACTACAGGAGCACAGAGAAATTCTCACATGCCAATACTCCCTCTATCATCACAGAGGAGGAACTGAAGAAGATCCGGACTCGGTACCACATTCCGGATACTCACGATACCGGGTTCCAAGGTCTGGTGAAAAGATGTTCCAACGGCCAGAGGGTTGGACAGCCGTTCCCGTGACTCTGCTGGAGAAGGGGGTTCGCTTCCCCTTACACATCTTCATAGTGACCTTACTGGGGTTTCTGGGAGTTGGATTCGCTCAACTGGTTCCGAACTCCTACATCCATATCCTAGCCTTCGTGGCCTTCTGTCACGAGTTGGGTGTGGACCCATCCTTGGACTTCTTCTTCACTGTGTACAAGATAATTCAATCTAGGGAGAAAGGGTTCAAGGCCATCAGCAAGCATTCTCCGAAGTCAGGAGAAAAATTTGAGAGACGTTCGCTGGTAAACACCCCTTCCAGCAACAGGGGATGGCACGAGAAGTGGTTCTTCGTCAAAGGTCCTGAAATTTCTTCTCTCCCTGACTGGGCTACTGATGAGAAGATCTCTGCTGACTTCGGAGATATTTCTGAAGAAAGGGAAGCTGAAATGATGAAATTTTTTGATAATTTCCCTAAGGAGGAATGGAAATTCGGAATCCTCTCAAAACAAGCATGGTTATATGACCATAAATTGTCTTTGATCAAGCCAAGTTCTGTTGAAACAAGAGAACTTGAAGAATTTTTGTCTGGGAGATCTTCGGAAGTTGTTGAAACCGTAACAACAGAAGCTGTTCCCGAAGTTGAACCAACTCCAGAAATTCATACGGATGAGTTCGAGGCTGATGAACCGGAAACCGAAGAGGTTCCAGTTCCAGAAGAGAATCTCCATCCTCGTCAAAAGAGGAGAGCAGTCAGAAAACCCCGATCAACACCCATTCCAACCCCTCCTGAAGTCACCGCAGCAGATAAGCCAACAACCCAATCCATACCTCGAAGAAGCGGCTTGTTAGATCGTCCTGATCGAAGAGACGTCCTTCGAATGAAAAAATTAAAGAGTAAAATAACACCCCTGACAGCCGAAGACCTCAGGGTGCCTCCCTCTTCCACCATTCCTTCCTTCGTACCGCCTGTAGAAATACAGATGACTGAAGAAGGTGATCAAGATGAAGTCCTCCCAACTCTATCCAGGAAGAGGAAGAGAACGCCTGACAGTCACCCGAGTTCAGCATCTGCCGATCCTGTCCAAATACACAGTCCGGGTAAATCTACAACTCCGGAAATCATATATGCTGATCCTGAACCTAGTCCTGTTGATCGAACAGTTCATTCCCCAGAAAGGCCGAGATCTTCACCAAAACAACCCGGTCCTTCAGGTCAAAGTTATCACGCCGAAGCCATAGGGTCTCCGACTCTGTGGCCTAAGTTTAATGCTAACTTTCCTTTCGACCTATTCGGAGCCTTTGTGAGGAATTCGGACGATCATCGGTTTAGTGATCACACGGATGGAAACTTACTCGATGAGGGAATGAGTTATATAGCCAAGGTAAATGATCATCTCTACATTTCTTTATATTTCTTAATTGGGTATCTGGACATTGACTTGAGTGATGTTTGCATATATACAGGCTAATGCTGTCTTCGGACGTTTACGTCCAAGGCACATAAATGGAGAGGCCGAGGAAGATTTCATGCGACAGGAGATTAACATGCTGAGATCGACCTTGGCCCGAGAAAGAGAAGACAGAGAAAATGCTCTTCACACTATCGATGGCCTCCAGCGAGATCTTGATCGGGCCAACATGGATTTAAAGACGTCTGACGATGAGCTAAGGGCCACAAGAGATATTTTAGCCGCTTCGGAAGCCAGTCAACACAACTTGACTGAAATGAATACCAGCTTGGTTGAAGAGAATATGCTGCTGAAGGCCAAAAATGAAGAATTTTCTTCAGCCAACCGAAGCCTGGCTATACAACTTGGCGAAGCTCAATCAAAAGTCAGCGAAGCTCAATTAAAGGCCAAAAATGAAGAGCGAAAACATAAGCATAAACGTCACAGGCTTCATCAAAAAATAAAGGATCTGGAAGGAAGAGGTCCACTTTTAACTGAAGAGTTAAAAAAGCAGATCCAGGAGGAATACAGGGATTCAGACGAGCTCAATGTGGACATCATGAAGGTTTATGCCGAAGGCTATGAAGACTGCCGAGAACGAGGCAAAGAAAAGCTGTCTGCTGCCCAACTGGATCCTGCCTTACTTAATTCTGACGGCGAAGGCGGTGCCTAAATGCCTTCCTTGTCCAGACTTATGCTTATGTTTAAATTATTTGTCTTTTGAAATATGTATGAAATTTTTATATATTGACATTGTGAATGTTTTTCATTAGTGTAATTAAATTATGAGTAAATAGATCGGAGAAATGATTTATTTTTCCTTATGATAGATCTGTGATTTCCTAAGTTTGTTTTCAGTTAGTTCCTTTCTTGATAATTGAATATTAGCAGGAACGAATTTATATAGTGAATCAGTTAACACATATAATGATTAATGTATGAAAGGGAATGAATTATACCTTACGGACAGAATTTATCTTAACCGAAGTGAATGGACTGAACTCGATACTTAAATAAAATAAAGTAATACATACTTATCGGTTCCGAAGTGCGAGATGGATCGTTTGTTTACCACTCGAAGTGAAACATTTATATAAGGACCGAGATATAAGGATCAAGATATAAGGACCAAGATATAAGGACCAATTGTGACCATTGATTTACCACCCTGATAAAATCAATATAGGATCCTTTGTCTACCACTCGGGGTAGACAAACAAATAGGCTGCCATCGAATGGCCAGCAAGTCCTACCATACCTCCTTACAACATAGTGACCAAAGGACAAATAGGACCAGGATCAATAGTGACCATTGATTTACCACCCTGATAAAATCAATATAGGATCCTTTGTCTACCACTCGGGGTAGACAAACAAATAGGCTGCCATCGAATGGCCAGCAAGTCCTACCATACCTCCTTACAACATAGTGACCAAAGGACAAATAGGACCAGGATCAATAGTGACCATTGATTTACCACCCTGATAAAATCAATATAGGATCCTTTGTCTACCACTCGGGGTAGACAAACAAATAGGCTGCCATCGAATGGCCAGCAAGTCCTACCATACCTCCTTACAACATAGTGACCAAAGGACAAATAGGACCAGGATCAATAACGAAAAAGTGACTTTTTATTGATAATGAACAATAATATACAGACTTCCGATGACTTGACGGGATCTCTATTGAAAGTACTTCCGAAGTCTACCAGCATGCCATGTATTTTTGATCTCGGAACCATCCAATGATCTCAGTCGATAAGTACCTGGTTTCAACACTTCAATCACTTCATACGGTCCTTCCCAATTTGGCATTAATTTTCCCGTGTTTTGAGGTGTAGAAGCTTCGGCTTCTCTAAGGACGAAGTCTCCAACCTCGAATCTGCGAAGCTTGACTCCCTTGTTATAGTGCTTAGCCACTCTTCGTTGATAAGCAGCTAATTTGAGTAGGGCAACCTCTCTGACCTCTTCCAGTAGATCCAAATTGGCCTTCAAGCCTTCATCATTGTAGATCTCTTTATACTGGCTTACCCGAAGACTAGGAGATCCAATTTCGACGGGGACTAAAGCATCAGTACCATAGGCTAGTCGAAAAGGGGAATCTCCAGTAGTGGTCCTTGGAGTAGTCCGGTAAGCCCATAACACGCTGAGTAGTTCTTCTGGCCATCTTCCTTTAGCTTCATCCAGCCTGCGTTTGATCCCATTCAGCAGCGTCCTATTGGTCACCTCAACTTGCCCATTTGACTGAGGGTGAGCCACCGAAGTCTTCTTATGTTGAATTCCCAGCTCCTTCAAAAATGCCTCGAACTTTGATCCCACAAACTGGCGTCCGTTGTCCGATATCAAAATTCTGGGGATTCCGAAGCGAAACACTACGGATTCTTTTACGAACTTTAGGCATTCTTGTTCCGTTATTGACCGAAGTGGCTTCAACCCACTTGGTCATGTAATCAATGGCAACTATGACAAAGCTAACCTGCCCTTTAGCTTTAGGCAACGGACCCAATATATCTACCCCCCAGACAGCGAAGGGTATAGGAGATAAAATCGAGTATAACTCTTCAGGTGGCTGATGTGGGATTGGGCTATTAAGTTGGCATTTTTCGCATTTCTTAACATACTCCGTTGCTTCTTTAAAAATCGTAGGCCAGTAGTATCCTTGTCGAAGCACTTTGTAAGCTAGAGACTTAGCAGCCATATGATCTCCGCAAATACCCTCGTGAACTTCCCGAAGAGCATATTCCGCTTCGGACGGGACCAGACATTTCAACAAAGGGGATGAAAAGGCCAATCGATATAAATCTCCATCAATGAGGACAAAATTGGCACTTTTATACTTGATCGTTTTTGCCAGCATTTGATCCGAGGGTAGGACGCCATCTGCCAAATATTCGATGTAGGGGGTCATCCAACAGTTAGATCGCTCGATACACATTACTGTCTGATGAAGAACGCTCGGTTGCTGCAAAATCTCCAAGTAAACTGATCCATTGAAAACATCAATATCTGTAGCAGCCAATTTAGATAGTGCATCGGCGATAGTATTATTACTTCGCTCTATGGCTTGAAATTCATAGGAAGCGAAATACTGAAGTCGGTCTTTTAACTCCGCCAAATATTTGATCATTCGAGTTCCACGAGCCTCATAATCTCCGGACAGCTGCTTGACGACCAACTGTGAGTCACTATAAATGATGAGTTTCTGAACCTCTAGACTCCTGGCCAATCGCACACCTGCCAATACAGCTTCGTACTCAGCTTCGTTGTTTGTTGCTTTAAACCCGAATCTGATGGCTTGCTGAACTTTAAATCCATCTGGGCTCGTTAAGATGATTCCAGCCCCACTAACAGTCAAAGTGGAAGAACCATCCACATATAAAGTCCAGGCATTCTGTCCTTGTTGAAGGACTGCAACTGCTCGATCCGAAGATTCAGGTTCTGTCGGTTCTACATCGGCTTCGGTGAACGTACATTCAACAATAAAATCGACTAAGGCCTGACCTTTGATAGCTGTTCGGGGATGATATTCAATAAAAAACTGGGACAACTCCATAGTCCATGCTGCTAACCTTCCGGAAACTTCGGGTCTTCCCATTACCTTCTTCAATGGCTGGTCTGTATAGACGATCAGGAGCCGACCTTGAAAATATTGTCGTAGCTTTCTGCTGGCAATAATTAGAGCAAAGGCAAATTTCTCAATATTTGGATATCGGGTCTCAGCATCGCGTAAAACACGACTAACATAATAAACCGGATGCTGTTTGCCACTGATCTCTCGAACTAACACTGCTCCAACCGCTAATGAACTTGCTGCAAGATACAGATATAAAGTTTCGGCTGGAACGGGCTTTACTAACAAAGGAGCAGAAGAAAGATATTGTTTTATGCCTTGGAAGGCATCTTCACACTCCGAAGTCCATTGGAATGTCTTCGCATTTTTCGGCCCCTTCAACGTACTAAAGAAAGGAAGGCACCTTTCTGCAGACTTGGCGATGAATCTCCTTAAAGCTGCAATCCTGCCAGTCAGACGTTGAACGTCTTTGAACGACTGAGGAGTCTTCATGTCAAGAATGGCCTGGATCTTCTCCGGATTTGCCTCAATACCTCTTTGACTGATCAAATAACCCAAAAATTTTCCCGCACCGAGGCCAAAAGTACATTTTGACGGATTAAGCCTCAATTGACGATGACGAACAGTTTGAAAGCACTCCTCTAGATCGTCCAAATGTTTATGAACCTGCATGCTCTTTACGATCATATCATCGACGTAGACCTCCATGTTCCTTCCCAGCTGCCTGTTGAAGATGAAGTTCATCATTCTTTGATAAGTGGCTCCAGCATTTATAAGTCCAAAAGTCATCTTCTTATAGGCATACACCGAACGGTGTGTAATGAATGCCGTCTTCGGGATGTCTTCCTTAAGCATGGATATTTGATGATAACCTGAAAAAGCATCCATAAAACTTAGTAAAGCATACCCCGAAGTAGCATCAATGAGTTGATCGATATGGGGCAAAGGATAAAAATCTTTCGGGCAAGCTCTGTTGAGGTCAGTGTAGTCGATGCAAACCCGCCACTTTCCATTTTGCTTCTGCACCAAAACTACATTCGCCATCCATTCAGGATAATCAATCTCATAAATGAAATCGGCAGCTAACAACTTTGCAATTTCTTCATCAATGATCTTCTGTCGTTCAGGTGCAAAGATCCGCCTTTTTTGCCGAACTGGCTTCTTAGAAGGATCCACATTCAAACTATGCTCAGCAATTTTACGGCTTACCCCAGGCATATCCTTCGGCTCCCATGCGAAGATATCAGCATAACATTGTAAGAGCTCTATAAGGTTCGTCCGAAATGGTTCTGGTAGCCCCGTGCCAATTTTTACGGTTTTGTCCGTCTTTCCGAAAATCAACTCGACCTCCTCCGTACTTCCTTCAGGAATCACCATTGGTTCCGAACTACTTTCAGTAAAGGGCTCAATCTCAATCGCCATAGTCTGTTTCTGCTTGCTGACTCCCACTCCAGAGGAAATGATGGCATTCCGGTAACACCGACGAGCCAGATCCAGGTCCCCAGCCACCTCTCCAACTCCATGCGACGTGGGGAACTTGATCTTAAAATGAGGGATAAAGGTCACTGCTTGGAGAGCCGTTAATGTAGGTCTTCCCAGGATAGCATTATAGGCTGAATCTACATGCACAACATAGAATTTGCACATTATTTCTACCTGTTGAGGTGCTGTGCCGAAGATAACCGGAAGCTCAATTGTGCCCGCAACTTTAACCGGATCATTACTGAAGCCATATAAAGGAGCTTCCTGTCCAACTTCCATCTTCTGCCCATCGAGATGCATCCTTTGATAAGCATGGGCGTATAAAATATCTACCGAAGACCCATTATCTATCATCATACGCTTCATGTCTACAGAACCCACTTGTGCCGTGATCACTAAAGCCCCTTCATGAGGATCAATGGGTTCTGAAGGATAATCAACATCAGTGAAAGATATGACTGTTCCTGGAAAGGGCCTATCAATTTTTGGGGGAGCATCCGTCACAGTCATGACCGAGTCCAAGTAAGCCCTTCTCTTCTTTCCTACCAACTTCCCCCCAGATCCACCAGTGATAACATCAACAACATGCCTGGGAGGTGGTACTGGAACCGTGGGAACCGTTTGGACAGTACGGTTGACATTTGGTTGGTTATTCACGGCCACATACTGTACCAATAAGCCATCGTTAATCTTCCTTTCTACGAAATCTTTTAAATTACAACACTCGTTAGTATCATGGCCTGCAGCCTGATGATATCCACAATACTTACGAGGGTTACCCTGTCCTGTCCGATAATTATCACGGGGTGGTTCGAAGAAAGGTTGATTTCGGATCTGGTCTAGGATTATCGATCTATCAGTATTCAACTTAGTATAGATCTTATTCACCTTTGGGGATGCAACAGGGGGGCGACTGTTTCCCGGTCGCCAAGAATTATTATTCTTCTTCGAATTGCCTTCCGATCTGTCATTATACCCCCCTGTCCTTCTCTGATCAACTTCAACTTTAGGAGTTACGGTCTCTTTCAATTGATCCGAGGGAGGATGTTTAAGGCTGTTCATGGCCTCTTCCACAACGATGTAGCCTTCTGCCTTCTCAAAGGCTTCGGCCAAACTCTTCGGATGGTGGAACATCAATTTTTTCACCAACTTCTCGGATTTAACCAGATCCAGTCCATTCTGGAACAATCCCACCGCCTGGAGATCATTAAGGTCAGATACTTGCCCAACTGCTTCTCGAAACCTCTTAACATACTGTCCCAAGGATTCACTGGCATACTGTCGGACCTGTGCCAGAGAACCTGTGGGCTTTCCCCTCCTTCGGTTACTTCCGAAACGGGCATGGAACTTATCACAAAGTTCGGTCCACGAGGATATTGAATCTGAAGGTAGAGTTCCTAACCACTGTCTGGCATCTTTCCTCAATGTTGTAACAAAAGTATGGCACTTGGCAGCATCGGTAAAGTCATAATAGTCCATCAGACGATCGAACGCTTGACTATGGTCATAAGGATCTCCTGTCCCATCGTAACTTTCCATACGAGGAAGTTTTTTAGTAATATCCGCCTTTTCCTTGAGGATATCCGAAGAAAAAGGGGACGCCTTCTTTCCCGGAGCATCCTTCACCTGCTGGACCTCAGCTAATTGCTTTCGGAGCTCTCTTAACTCCTTCACCAGAAAATCAACACCTTCAGGTTGTGGAGAAACTTCCTTCTCAGGCTCAACATTCTGTCTTTGAGAAGATCGACCTACCCCCGTCGATCTTACTGCCCTAAGGGGACTTCTCGATCTACTCCTATATACAGTTCTGTTCTTATTGTGAGAATGGTCCTGTTGATAATCTCTTGCTCCAGTCTCGGGTATGTCCTCCCTCGATCTACTTCTTCGTCTATCATTGTCTCGATGCCGAGAACCAATGACCATCAATGCCTTCTTCGAGGCCACAGGGGTTCTGCTCCTTGACTTCCTCCTACTTCGGGAATGTTCTCTAGAAACATGTGCAGAATGCTCAGGTTCCTTGCCGTCCCGCCGCGGTATCTCCTTATGCCTACTTCGCCTTTCGGACCGGACTTGGCTGGACGCTTCGTCCCTTAATTCTGCCACCCGAAGCATCTGTTCGGCTATATCCTCTCTCTGCTTTAATAGAACCTCCAAAGCTTTATCCGCTTCATCTGCCATCTTCGCCAGCTTGGCAGCTTTATCATTCTGACCACTTCTATGATTCGTCCTGGTAGGGGAGCGTTCCGTCTGTCTCTGATCATGATCTCGCTCCTTATCCGTACCAAAAACTAATCTTCGTCTGGCTCCACCGTGGATCTTCGGACGGAGATCTCCTGAATTATGCTTAGAAGCTATGCTCTCGTGAGCACTTTTAGAAGGACCCAAACGATCCTTCACAGAAATACGGGGTAGTGAAGAACTAACAGCCATCGCCTGCCCTTCTGGCGTACCCTCCCCACTCCTCATCATTTTCCGAAGCAGGTTAAATGATTGTGATTGAAAGTTTTAACGACACTAGAACTCAGCCCTCCTTCTAGCGCCAATGTTAACGTCAAGATCTTTTGCCACGTCCCAATCACGTAAGACGTCCTGATCCTGCACAGTAAACACGATAAACACCACAAGCTTGACGGCGGTTCCGTCGGGGGATAGCTCAGGCGTGAGAATTAGTATGTGTTCACAAGGTCAACAATGGAGGAATATAATGTCTAGTGTCCGGAAATATGATAATGCTTGATCGTGTGTATAGGTGAGAGAATATGAATATATTGAAAAGTATGAGAACGTACCTGTTGGAGAAAGCTTCCTTGCCAAGATATACCGTCCCTGCCTGAATTACCGTGCCAACCACTACTGTCTGACACCTCCCTGACCTGATGGGTTCTGACCGCTGCATAGGGTTTATCTACTACTTTTGATCACTGTTTTATCCCGCCGGCCGACTATGATCCCATCCACATTAATGCATGGCAGGAACTTTAGTCAACTATAATGCTTTTTCATCATCACAAGTCAAAGATAATAGATATTAAAATGTCTAATGGGTCAACATATAGATCCGACCCAGTCTTATAGGTTTAAAGGAAATTAGTACAACGATTGGGCCCAATGAGCCCCGTGACTTAATTATAACAGCCCAATGGGCTAATTTTAATAAAGAAGCTCAATTTACTCAGCCCAAGATAGGAAAAATATCATGACCCAACACCACCTTTCCCTTTCGTCAAAAGAGTCAACTTTGCAAGGAGGCAGAAACATACATAAGTCAATAAAGAACATGTTCCATGGGAGTGGTATCATATTCACCATCTCTTTCCACCCAAAATCCACTTCTTCCAACAATCCCAACTGTCTCCAATCTGTTAACACCATGGATGCACTGTTGCTAAACTCTATCTTGACATTTTTTGCACTATTGTCTCGCACATATTAAGCGTTTTAGGAACAAAATCAGTGCTGGAAGCCACTTTCTTGCTCTCTTTGATCAGTTTGGCAACTTTGTAAAGAGGCCATTCATCAAGGTCTCTCCCTGTCAATGCAAAATGCAAAGAAGATAGAAAAGCATTGCCGTAATATCCAGCAGTCAGGTGGATTTAATAAGTTTCTTATCCCCATAGCCATACGAAACATGGTTTTACCATCAGGGTTTAGCTGTAAAGCTCTAGATACCTCCAAACATAGGCAGCAAGAATTTCGACGGTGGTAAAATTGTCATTTGATATTTTGCCTCCATCTTGCGTAATTTCCCTCAACAAACTCATTTTAAGTCTTCTTATGCTATCGCCATCTACGTAGAAGCATTCGTGGACAACATCAGCGGTAGGCAAAAATGGTGAAGTTGCCAAACAGGCCTTGTCTATTATAGGAAGGTGGATTAGTTCTTCACTGGCTGTGCCTACTAGCTTTTCCCTCTCCCACACTGGCTTCACCGATGGCTCACTGATTCCACTAGCTAGCTCAGCCATGGCCCTGAAGAATTGAGCTGCACCAAACCCATCGCAAACTGAATGCGATAAACCAATCCCAATAGTGAAGCCTCCACAAGAAAATTTTGTCACCTGCAAAACTAGAGAGTGGTAACCATAGTCACTGTCACTAGGCCAATCAAAGGCAAAAAGCTTGGCAGTTTCAGTGTCAAGCCCATCAAAATAATGAAGAGAAGAAAGTTAACAATCAGTGTTCGCCTCTAAGAAAGGCACGCCATCAGCATTACAAGTGATTCGGAGTTTCCCATCCTTCCCCCTCTTAAGCTTTCCAGCGAGGGGATAGTAATAAACCAAAACCCGCGACAGGGCTTCTTTGATTACTAAACCCGGGTCTGAATCATCTTGATTAGTGCTACTCTTTGCCTTATAAACGTAAACAGTTTGGCAAAGAATCTCAAGGTTATGATCATTGTCTATGGTAGAGAAAGAAAGAACTTCAGAAGGGTGTGGGTTCTGCAGGTTTCACAAGTATAACATCCTTTTTATGAATCAATGGTGGAGTTGCCATGAAAAGATATGAAGGATGTAATGCACACACAAATCCAAAGAATTTAAACTGTGAATTGAAAAAAATGGAATACTACAAATTGGGTTTATTCATTCCGAGTGACAATTTATAGTGCAGCTAGCCAAGGTTGGATATATCCATTCCGCGTGTCAATTGTGGTCCCAACCCACTACTGCAAATTTGTTGTTGGAAGCAACTAGCTTGAGGACTTTTCATAAATGGAAACTTCAACAATGGAGTATGTATATAGTGTCCAAATTAATCATTGAGCTTCAATAATATTCTGAGTAAGCAAGTGCGAGGGGATATGCTCATATGCATGACTAGAGCTGAGCATGAACAATATTATGACAGGCACAATGGAAAAAGTTATATAATATGATAAGAACCAGCATGATCATTAGATAGTGGAAGTAATCAACAAGGATTTATTGGTTGATTCCATTTCAAACCTCCATTTCTCTGCTTTACAGAGAAAAATAATGATTTACACCAAAACCCCAAACAATTACTGATATCTGAAATAGTACTGCGTAGTGAATTCTGAAATAAGCCTTACTTGCAACGTACACATATAGTATTATATATAAGTATTAGCATTGGCAGAAAACTCAGCTGCAGCTGCATGATACAGGAATGAATTACAAATTAAGATCAATTCGGTTTTAAATATTTAAGGATGAAGATAAATTTTGCAAGCTAGAACTTCATCACGAACACATGATTTGCTGTTAAAAAAAGTAATGAAATAGAGTTGGTGTTAAACGATAAAAGCAAGATAATTGTGCCACTTGGCCGGCCAGCCCTCGCGAGAAGAAACAAAATGACATGTTTTGAGAAAAAGTTTGGCTTCTAGTATACTAGACCCAAACTGTAGTGTCATTAAAAATGAGGGTTTAAGTTTTGAATTCAACTGAACTTGAGCTCTGCATATCCCAATATCTCATGCAATGTCAAGAGGACAAGACAAGTCACATTAATAACAGTCACAACCATAACACCCCAATTACACAGTCACAGTCCGGTTCAGATAGACTTAATACATACAACTATTGGTCGTCATATTTATATTTCTAACTTGCTCCGATATTCATTGTTTAATTCCATTCGTATTCATTTCAATACACGTCTTTAATCAAATTTGGTGGCCAATTCAATTCGTATAAGCTATTAATGCAAGAGAAGACGCTAAGAGAAAGAGACAACAAGGTGGTGTCATCTCATCCCCTTGTCAGATATCAGTAAAAATTAAATTCCTAAAGAAACATATACACACACACACACACATTTGATAATAACAGTTTCAGCAGATGTTCAACAAATACCATTATGCCGGACGCTGGTGATGAGATATCCATTTAATTTAATTGCAGAGGCTTCACATCTTAAACATCGAGTAATCCATCACATCAACAACAAGGAAAGAAAAGAAAATTAGACGGTAATAATTAGCAGAGAAACGAACGAACCAGCATGAAGCAACAATGAGTGATTCTGACTAGCTATGTGCCCATGAAATCCACCTTTCCTTATAATTAAGCTACAAGGTACTCGCAAATCTATTGATATATACCAACAATTCATAAACGTTTATTCATGTTCAGGTGGTTTTAATTTTAAGTTCTTTCTTTGTATATATGTCGTTTGGAAATTAAAAACTAATTATTTTTTACTTTACTCGTAAAAAATAGAGTAATTGAGCCTTAACATGTATTTTATATGATTCGAAACAATATTTTACTAATTAATGTATTTTATATGATTCGAAACAATATTGAAAATGACATTTTATTAAATATCCTCGCTCAAATATGTGGTTTCTAAAACTTGAATTATCTGTATAATAATGTAGAAAGAGAAGTTTTACAAACAATAAAAAATTAAAGTATTTTTTTAATATATTTGATTATAAAAAGTTCTCTTAGATTCCTGTTCCCATCAAATAAATAAAAGAATACTTTTCTCAATCTTAAAACCCTAGCAATCTTCCAATCCCCCAAAGTTCGTACTACTCTCAGGTCCAACACAAATGAAGTCAGGTCAAGTCCCCTTCAATGGCTCCCCTTCACCTTCTTCAACTCGTCATCAACTCGGCCAAGTTCCCTCATATCAACTCGCTCCCGACTCATCCACCACCCATTCCTCTACATCGGCAAAAAAAAATCGGCGAAACACCAAGGTGAACGGCAGAGGGCTGCGGGTCCGAGTCCCCGCCCTATGCGCCGCCCGCATCTTCCAACTCACCCGAGAACTCGGCCACCACACCGACGGCCAGACAATTGAATGGCTCCTCCACAACGTGGACCCATCACACTTTCCTGCATCCTCCGCCGCAGCTGCCGCATCGGCGAGCAATGATTCGCCGATCGAGACGGCGCCGGAGATGCAGTGTATGCCGGAACTGGAGCTGTTTCCGGTGGTAGGAGCGTACGCGAATATTTCGTTTACATCGCTGTTGATGATGCAAGATGAAAGAGTTGCTTAATGAATGGCGAGTATATTGTCCAAGGGGCAGCTCACTTTTTGTGTAATATTATTATAAATGAAACTTATATTTTCTTTTTGATAGTATTTATGTATGGTTCTTTTTAGTTGACAAAAGAGAGGGTATATATGTAAATTTAACTTGATAATAGTAGAGTATTAAGATGTGTAATTTGAAAATAATCTTTTTTTCTTAATAGAGTATTTATTTATTTTTTGCATAATTGTTGTTGTATAATTTTGTTAAGGGTTAATTACATATTATAGTACATTTTTATAAATAATTACAATAATCATACATTCATAAAATAATTACAAAAATATGACACTTCATCATACTTATTTACAATACTAATACAATTAGGAGTCCTTAAATTAAGGGATTATTATTAATGGAGTGATATGCCAAATTAGATTCCATCTTCCTCACACATTCCTTTCTCGTTCGGTCTCTCTCTTTCCGCCCTTAATTCTCGTTCAGTTTCTCTCTCTCCGCCATTACTACTTCTCTCTCTCCTTTTGAAGCCACTCGTCGTCAGCGGACTGAATTAACTTCTTCAGATGATGGAATTCTTGCTTTGGTAGAATCGCCTCCTTTTGGAACCTACCATACGGTATGTACATGGTTGAAGTGTTGTTGTCATACTATGAGTCTGTACTTCTGGCGACATTCTGTTTATGTTAATTTTTTTATTAAATGAATTTTTTTTTATCTCTATGACTGGGTTATTTGTGATAGACATCATTTAACAGCATAATTTTTGCTAAAGTGGATAATTATTTTCAAATTGTTTAGGCTCTTAACATATCTAGTCTGCTTTTGAATGATCATGATTGTCTTATCTTCATTTTGCCATTTTACTTCTGCATCATATACTGACACAAGACCAATTCCTGGGGGCTTGATGTAATACTTACGTTGTAGCTACGTCAAGCAATAAAAATAGATACTATCATATAACTGTTTGGTTACTTCTGTATTATGTTTTGGTTACTGTTAGCTTGAGATTCGGATACCATGTTTGTTACCTTGATTTAGTATTTTGGTTACTTTTTTATGTTGTTATGGTTACTATGTATTGCTTAGTATACATGGTTGACTAAACTGGTTTTGGTGTACATGTTGTTTATGTATTGGTTACCATTAAAACATGTTTTGGTTACTAACATATAACTGTTTGGTTACTGCATTAGTATATTTTTTGTTACTGTTAGCTTATGATTTGGATACCATTCTTTTTCTCTCAATTGGAATTATGGTTACTTTTATATGTTGTTTTGGTTACAATGTATTTGCTTATTATACATTGATTGACTAAACTGAGTTTGAACTACATGTTGTTTAGTATACTAGACTAATTTATGGGGGCTTGATGTAATGCTTACGTTGTAGCTACGTCAAGCAATAAAAAATAGATACTATCATATAACTGTTTGGTTACTTCTGCATTATGTTTTGGTTACTGTTAGCTTGAGATTCGGATACCATGTTTGTTACCTTGATTTGGTATTTTGGTTACTTTTTTATGTTGTTATGGTTACCATTTATTTGCTTAGTATACATGGTTGACTAAACTGATTTTGGTGTACATGTTGTATATGTATTGGTTACCATTAAAACATGTTTTGGTTACTATCATATAAATATTTGGTTACTTATTTAGTATGTTTTTGGTTACTGTTAGTTTCTGATTTGGATTCCATTTTTGTTTTCTTGAGTTGGAATTTTGTTTACTATTTTTTGTTGTTCTGGTTACAATATATTTGCTTAATATATGGGTTGACTAAATTTTGTTTGGTCTATATGTTGTTTATGTATTGGTTACCATTAATATATGTTTTGGTTACTAACATATAACTGTTTGGTTACTTCATTAGTATATTTTTTGTTACTGTTAACTTATGATTTGGATACCATTCTTTTTCCCACAATTGAGATTTTGGTTATTTTTATATGTTGTTTTGGTTACAATGTATTTGTTTGGTAAACTGTTTATGATATAAATATTGTTTATATCTGGTTACTAATGACTGTGTAAATTTGATTTTTTTTATTTGCAGTTATGGAATCTTTACTATGGGGGAATGCAATAGAAAATTCATTAGAAAAATTATATATTGGTGTGACATGGAAGTCCCCAACATTATTACCAAGAAATTAAACCCAAGACAGTTGAAGAAGTTTAAGACATCATTAGTTTGTGGATGTATTATTTTTGTAAATAATAAACCCAAGTCATAATAAACCATGTATTTGCTTAGTATACATTGATGTATTATTTTTGTAAATTCTTTCAAATATATTCTACAAGGTTTATGCTATTCTATTTCTACTTCCATTTTCACAAACACATCTTACATGTTCTGGTTACTTCCATATAACTATTTGGTTACTTCTTTATTATATTTTGGTTACTGTTACCTTATGGTTTGACTATTATTATTGTGTCCTCAATGTGGGATTTCAGATACTTTTATTTTTTTTATTCTGGTTAATATGTAATTGTTTAGTATACATGGATTGCCTAAACTGGGTTTCATTACATGATGTTTCTGTTTTGGTTACCATTAAAACCTGTTATGGTTACTATCATATAATTATATGGTTACTGTTTTATTATGTTACATTATGGTTATAGTATACATGGATTGCTTAAACTGAGTTTCATTACATGATGTTTCTCTTTTGGATACCATTAAAACATGTTCTGGTTACTATCATATAATTATATGGTTACTGTTTTATTATGTTACATTATGGTTACTGTTATTAGTAACCAGATAGTTACAAGCTTGTATTAGGACAAACATTAATTGTTAAATGTACATGTGTGAGTGTCCTATTTATCTACAAGCTTGTTAGTAACCAAATAATTATCATAGATAGTTACTAGCTTGGTAGTAACCAGATAATTATAAGCTTGTATCAAGACTGTTATAAAGCTTGTATATGTTTACTTTATATTGATAACTCATGATGGAATCAAAAATAAAAATATTAATCAACATCAATTTTGGTTACTGTACACCATCAAAAATGTTACCAACCATGTGGTTAATGGTTACTAACAGTAAACAATTATATATTCCTGTAAACAATTAGATTTGTTGTAATGGTTACTGTCAGTCTCCATTGTCTAACAACTGAATAAACATTATAAAGTAACCAAATCAATATTAAACAGTAACCAAATTACATAATATTAGTAACCAGAAAATAAACCAAATTTTACATGCAAATTTGAAGGCCTAAATGATGGAATTCGACCAAAAAACCATGCAGTTCACCAGCAAAGCTTGTGACTTTTAATCGTTGACCCGTTTCCAATGAAATTAGGCTCTGAAAACGCCAAAATCCGACACTCCAAACTTGACAGAAAATTGCAAAATTGTCACTGCAACCAAATAAACATTATACTGTAACCAATTAAATAGTATACAACAACTAATATTTAATAGTTGTATGAAGGTAACCAATGTAGTCAATAAGTAACTACAAATATAAAATAAATAATTATAAAACTCAATAACATTATAGAGTAACCAAATAAACACCTTGCAGTATCTAAATACATACTCCCTCCGTCCCAGGATAAAAGTCCTTATTACTATTTTGGGTTATCCCATGTTAAATGTCCACTTTCTTTTAATAACCAAATTTTTACACATTTTTTCCTATTATGCCCGTAGCATTAAATATCTCATACTTTTCTTATTCTAATTCTCTCTCCATATTTAATGACATTATTATGGACAATTTTGTCATTTTATTCCTCTTCTTAATATGCGTGAAAAGTCCACCAGGACTTTTATCCTGGGACGGAGGGAGTATTATACAGTAACCAAGATATATGTAATTAGTAGCCAAGATTATAAAAAATATTTTTACATTCATTTTACAACCAAAATAATCAGTAATGACTTTGTTACAAATTAAAGACTAACATGTGTATAAAGGTAACCAATGTAGTTAATTAGTAACCATCAATATAAAAAAATCAGTATAAAACACAATAATATTATGTAGTAACCATGGTAATATTACACAGTAAACAAGTCAGCATTATAAACTAATCAAATCCAGATTAGACAGTAACCAACATATATTTACTTAGTATCCATAACATAAAACATATTTGACAGTATTTTACAGCAAAAACAAATAATATAAAAAATATCAATATGTACTTAAAGGTGTATTAGTTACTATTAGTCCAAACATCAAATTTGGTGTATTGGTTACTATTAGTCCATGTAACCAATACAATGTAGTCAATAAGTAACATCCAATATAAATGAAACAATTACAAAAGAATATAACATTATAATTTTACACAATAACCAGGTCAACACTATTGAGTAACCATTATAATTTTACATAGTAACAGTCAGCATTAGACAGTAACCAATATAATGTAAAACAGTATCCAGGTCAGTATTAGTCAGTAACCATTATAATTTTACACAGCAACCAACTCAGCAATATTCAGTAACCATATAATGTTACACAGTAACCGAATCAGTATTAATCAGTAACCAAAAACAACCAGTAAAAATAGGATTTTTCTTGCATTTTACAATAAAAAACAACCAATATAATTTATTTGTTACCAACTAAAGGCAGACTTTTGTAAGAATGTAACCAATTTGGCTAACAAGTAACCATTAATATAAAAAATATAAGTAGAAGTGTACATTAATATGCTTCAGCAACCAATAATACAGTAACCAATTAATCACTGCAGTAATTAAGTTTGTATTATTCAGTAACCAAGTCAGCATGAGTCACTAAATAATATTTTTACACACTAACCAAGTCAGCATTATAATAATTTTATACAGTAACCAATTCAGAATTAGTCAATAACCATTATAGTGTTACACAGTAAACAAGTCAGCATTTGTCAGTAACCAATATAATATTACATAGTAACCAAATCAGCATTAGTCAGTAACCAAGTCAGCATTAATTAGTAATATTATGCAGTAACCAAAATAGCATTAGTCAGTAACTAAGACATCATTAGACAGTATAATGTTACACAGTAACCAATACAAAATAATCAGTAACCAAACCAACATTAGACAGTAACCAATTTATATAACCTTAGTAACCATAATATAAAACATGTTTTCAAATATATTTTGCAAGCACAACATTCAGTATTCACACTTTGTGACAATTTAAGTTCGAAAAACTTAAGAAAGATAATGAATTTAGTAATTCGTAGTAACTATAAGTATCTATATGCTTATAAGTTTAAACTCACATACCACAGTATTTGAATCGAAGCTGATGTTGATTTGTATTCAACAATCACTGCAACAATGTTTTTGGTGACTGATCTTGAAGGCAGCGTTGATTTTGTATGCTATTTTCGATCTTACAGATTCGTCGCGACAACAGTTTTCTTCTTAGAGATGCAAGATTACTGGAGTGGTGTGTCGCGACGAAAAGCTTCGTCTTCTCCGATCTCAGTGGTGTGTCGCGCAGTGGTGAAGATTTGGATTTCTCCGGTATCAAAGTTGCATGTTTTGTTCAGTCGCTTGATTTTAGGAGTGGTTAGTTGCATATAGGAGAGTCCGTAACTGACGTATACGTGATTTTAGCAACTTTATATTGTGTTGTTTTATTTTTGTAATTATGTTGTGTGTGTTTTATTTTTGTAATTACTTTCTAAATGTTGTATATTAATGTAAAGGACCCTTTTGTTAATGACTAATGTGATCTTTAGGCGGAAAATAAAGGGCAAAAGGGACATTTAACAATTTGCAAAAACAAAACAGACCCTACCTAATTTTTGAAACTAACTCAAACAATGAGACAAGGGGACAAGACACACCCAACAATGCCAATAAAATAATGCAGCTGCCAAATAGCAACAACCTTAGCTAGATAACCCACCACCAGCAGCATCAGCAGCAAACAAAATAACTCAGATATGCATTCCCAGACCATAACAGCAGAAGAAGACCAACAAGCTTGCACCAGCAACAGAACTTCATTACATGGCCTGCATTCCAAATACTCAAAAGCAAAAGATATCATTCATAAAAACCGAAGGCTCAGTAACTGGTAGTACCATTCTGTTCCAGCTTTAATTTCAGGTACACATTCCACATGAGCCGAGTTAAGGGAAAAAGAAGAAATACATATGATCCCACTCAGTCCCTAGCTTCTGCTGAACATGGCATGACATTACATATATTTAATTTTTAAGAATTAGAAATCTCCGCAAATGCATAAACCTCCCTCAAGACAAAGCAATGAGCATCTTCAGAAGATCACGTTTTTGTCATTACACACAACAGCCAGCCAAAGTAAATGCCTAGTTGGACCGTAGCAGAAGGAATTTGTAGAGGCAGTAGATTCAGTGGACATCAACAGTGACTCAGCAGCACTGATCAAACCATTAGCAGGCCAGACAAATCTGCTCTATTTCACTACAAAGCTTTGCAGCAGCAGGAGCACAAGATTTAAGGACAACTACTGCAACGACAATACGCCCCAACACACATACCTAAATGACATCCACCACAAAGACAGATGACACACCAGCAATAACATAACAAAACAGATATACCCAGTAGCATCATAACAAAGCAGAGCAAATTAGCCCAACATGTTCAAGGCAGAATAGATAAACCCAACTAAATAAAGAAAACCCCATCAAGATATAGAGAACAGAATTACATGACAAGGTGAAGGAACTTGGCTTTAGCTCTTTGAAATTTAGCATAGGAATGCAGCCTACATTTCATAATATTCAAGATATTTTGCGCTATGGTCCTAGCGGGAGAGGGAGGGTTTTCATATAGCATATTATTGCACTCTTGCCAAATGTTATAGACAACCACAGCAAAGGTAAGATGCAAAAGATGGAATTGGACTTTGCTACTAGAGCTAGAGCCAAGAAACCTTGTGATATCTGACCAGCAGCGGCGACTAAAACCTTTCCAGCCACAAAATCTTAGAACAGAACCTGGAATTAGTCCTTGCATTGAAAAGAATGTTGGTTATGCTTCAAAATTATGATTTTATCAAGTAGCCCACTGTTTTGCTTAAATCTCTAACTGTTATTTCTTTTAATACCCTAGCCTGAGCTTTTATTAGTATTATTTTTCCCAAATTTAATTGGTATTTATTTCTGTAACTCCCAATGTAATTGGTATTTTATTTCTATAACTCCCAAACATTCCTTTAAAACTCCAATATTCTCTTGAACATTATCTCTGGCAGAATATACAATTTCTTCTCCTTGTCTCAAAAGTCTGATCATATATAATCTGTGTAAACTGTTAATTGGACAATCCACAAAGACAAGTCCACAGTCTCCTTCTGTGAAGTCCACAGTCTCCTTCTGTGAGTACACACGATTGGAGACTTCACCGTTGAATCCTGGAGAGTGACCGCCGGCAGCCCATTTGTACCTGTGATTATTATTAGTGGGGGCGAAATCACTTTTTAGGACAGTGGCTCTGCTACGCCTCGATTTCTAGCCAAGTTGTTCCAATTTTATTTTCATTCGACAATTAGTCTTGTTAATACTATTATATATTTTCCAACAAACTAAAAAGTGATTTAATCTATTAACAAGAATATATGTTATTTTAGTTAGAAACTATGAATTTGGAATGTTAGGATGTTCTGCTAATGTTGTTTCTTATATGTATTAAATCATTCATTGGGGTTACACTATATGTCTATTGATCATATATATAATATATATGAATTTGTTACACAATATGTCATAATTGTATTTTTAAAAGCTTGAAAAAAATATATTAAAATGTAATATTATGATGATAAGAGAGAGATAATGATACAAAATATACAAATAATGAAGAATTTTTATTTGATTTGAAATGGAGAGTATTTAGTTACCGAATACTTAGTTGTAATATCCACGACGAACAAGGAATAAAAATTGTTTGGTTGACCCGGAGAGAAGGAAAAAAAAAATACACTGACATGCACAATGTTATAATATTGGTAAGTTGGTACAAAATGGTTTCAAGTAAAAATTTGAAGATTTCTGAGATAAAAAAAAAGAAAGAAAAGAAAGATTGTCTTTACAGCCTATATAGTACGTACTATAATACTATAAATTAAAGGAGGGGAAATTAACCAAGAACAAGACTCAATGTGCATGCCAGTGTAGGGAGAGTGGGACAGCTTGTAGACTAAAGAGCTGATTATTGCTCGACAGCTTAATTAGCATAATTAAGAGATTCTATAGAATGCATTGTATGTTAAAATTAAAAAAAATAAAATATTTGGAACCATAGTTGTTGAACCGTCTCTTTTTAAGAGCTATAACTTTCTGCATAATTGTCCGTTTCGAGTGATGTTGGTATGTATGCGTTAGTACGTGTTGTAAGCTTTCCAACGACAGTTTATATGTATGAATCGAATAAATATCGAGTGAGATATAACTTGTCAAAGTTTGAATCGCGAAATGGGTTTTCTGAAAATTCCGGGCTGAACCGCGTGCCCAAACCCGACCCAGTGACCCGCGGACTGACCAGCCTGACAGATTTTTATTTTATTTAATTCCAAAAAATGTTTTATTAATTGTTTAATCATGGAAATCAATTAATAAATAGTTATCGTGATTATTAAATTCTGAAAATTTAACAGATATTAATTATTGGCATAAAATTAATATTTCCACTGAAGTTTTTGAAAATTAATATATTTGGATAATTTTAGTTAATCTCTAATTTAATTATGCAATAATTAATTAATTGTGATAATCTGCATGATCTTCAGAAAATTACAGTAACCTTTGGTGATGATAAGATACTGTTGTAAATTTTATGGAAGTGTTTTAATGTGTTTATAGCATACTTGAAATATTAACTGAGTAATATTGTCTGTTATTTAATTCCTTTGTTAATATTTTTGAAATATTAATTGTTGGTGCTTGAAATTAAATTACCATGTTGTAATAACACATGTACCCTTGTTCCTAGTGGGGTAATTTAGGTTTTAGTAATTTTATTGAATTATTCTCTAAATTCACGTCTTATGAGCTGAAAGATTAATGGTAAATAATTGAGCATTTATAGGGATTGTGTTACCTAAGCCTGATGAATTAACTCTTTCTTCTGTTTTTATGTTCTATTATTTTATGTTAATTTGGTTCATGTGGCAAAGATGGTGAACAATGATTATAATTCTAGATATACTCAAATCTATCTCATTGCCTTTAAAAGATGAAGCGGAAGAAATGTTTATTAAATAAAACTGAGGTTGAAAATTAGTTAGAAAGGAAAAATAGATCGAACACTTAAAAGATATGATGAATGCCATGTTAATTAGCTTCTAATATGTGGGGAGAAGCTTGCCTTTCTGAATAATTAATTTTTAATAGAGTTCCACATAAAAGGATAGACTCTTTACCATGTCAATTAAAAAAGGAACATGCACCTAACTTGGGGTATCTTAAAATGTGGGGGTGTCTAGCTAAAGTAGCTATACCAGAATTTAAAAAGGAAAAAAATTGAACATAAAACAATGGTTTATATATTTATTGGATATGTTTCAAACAGTGTTGCATTTAGACTTTTGATAACTGAAGATGATCCTAAAACTTATGAAGAAGCAATGAAATCATTTGATGCAATCTTTTGAAAAGATGTTATCCATTATGAGTAATCATACATGAGAGCTAGTTATGTTGCCTAAAAAGAAGTAAACCTATTGGGTGTTTAAAAAGAAGTTTAAAAGTTGATCGGTCTATTGATAATTTTAAAGCAAGTTTTTTTAGTACTTGTTGTTATGTGCTAATGTTCAACATTATGTGAAATTCTTGTAAATTGTTTTAATGTGCACTATGTGCAACAATGTGATAATAACTGTTAATAGTTTATTGATAATTTAATTTAATTGTTCTATGTGAACTATATAATTTGAGAAATGCGAAGTATGAGCATTATGGAGCATGTATCAGATGTCAAGCATGTATAAATGTACAATATGAGAAAGATGAAGCATGTATAAAATGCGAATTATACATAAAATGTGAAGCATGAGAAATGTGATATATGCATGAGATACAAAGCATGAAAATTGTGATGTGATTATGTGGATAATTTGCTGATATTTGGTACTGATGAGAAAATTGTGAAAACTATTAAAACATTTTTATTTTCTAAATTTGACATGAAAAATGAACTTGATTCTTGGCATGAGAATTAATAAAAATGCACATGGTTTGTTTTTATTATGTGGAATTCTTAAGAAATTTAATTTCTTTAATAAAGAGCCATTAGGAACACCTTGTGACTCTAGTGTTGTGACGCCCCCAAAATAGGTATACATCACCCATTCTGAGTTGTCAATACATGGTACAGAAATAACTACAACTTTATTATTACTACAGTAAAACTGTGAGTTTGAATACAAACATTATCTTCTAGACAATATCTATACTCAAATAAATCTTCATCACATTTATTGATACATTATTTTATAAAAATGGTGAGGACTACTAAACAACTCTCTCTAGAACCTTCATTCCATACCCCGACTCGTATATATTCTCGCCTCCTGAGAAGAAAAATAGAACAAAAAGGAAAAGGGTGAGTTCAACTAGCCCAGTAAAGAATATTATGACTAAGATAATATACAACAAATTATCATTAGTCTTCAACAGGGAAAAAATCTAATAGAATACAATAGACAACAAGTTTCAAATCAATATTTGCAGCGGAAATAATAATTCATTAGAAGAGTTAAGTAGATAATGCAAACTACTATCTTCTATGTATGAATTTAAAAGTTCATCGTCTATCTTTTATCCCTGTAACATCAATCAATATATATCTGGAATTAAATATTCATCTTTGCACTACAGACCAAAGATATTCATTAGTTGGTCATGTTCATCTAAACACCTGTTCATCTTTGCACTACGGGCCAAAGATATTCATCAGAAATCATTCATCTTTGCACTACAGGCCAAAGATATTCAATAATGTAAGACCCCAGTTTTTATAAATAAAGATGAATTTTCATAATTATTATTTTTGAATATTATGGAATAAATTTAATAAAATATATAGTTGTGGGTAATATTTATAAATTTTGCAAAGTACGCAAGTTGTTATAAAATATTTGTTTGGTCGGGGAATATTCTTTTTGTCGGGGAATATTCGTACGACGGCACAATCATTGGTGGACCCCACAACGGAAGTATTATTGTAGTTAGAAAACGACAAAATTATCTTTCTATGAAATAACGGCGGAGGTGTTACCGTTAAAACTGTTGAACTACTCGGTAGTAAAAGTACAGTAATATGCGTTGTTGCATAGTAGCACACGGTATTGATTATTGATGCTTACGTGAGAAGTCACTCAGCTATACTCAATTATTGCTACAGTAATTGCTGCATCATATCTCTTATATTATTTATTCAATTATTGTCACAGTATGATCTGTATAATATGTTATATTATCTAAACAATAATTGAGACGACAAGTTATAAATGATTAATAATTGTTGAAAGATTAAATATGTGTTGATTAAAAAATAAAATAATTTCTGGTAATTTTTATTCAATCCTTGATGTATATGAAGAGTCTATTATTAGACGTTTGTAGTAAGTTTAATTATTTATGGGGGGGCCATATGTCATCATCTAAGAGTCTCTTTCATAAATAGTAATTACCTTCGTAAATAGTAATAAATCTTCTATAAATAGAGGCCTAGGGCTTCATTATTTTTCACGAATTCGCTCAAGCTATAGAGAGAGAAAGTATAGAGAGAATAAGAGAGAGAGAGAAGAAGAGTATTCGGTTACTACACTACTGCAGTATTCAATCTCCTAAATAAAGTAAGGGGTGTTATTCTTTCTTCTTGAAGAGAAGTTATGTTATTCCATTCTTTGTTATTCTGTTGGAATAACCTGTAAAAGTGGCATACCCTATACATGACCTGTATACGCGGTGTACCCTATACTTGGTGAAATCCTTATGTTATTCCATTTCTTATTATTCTATCGGAATAACCTGTATACGCGGTTTACCCTATACTTGGTGACATTCTTTTATTATTCTGTTGGAATATCCTGTCTGTGTGTTTTACACCGGACCTGGTTCCATTCCTTATTATTCTGTTGGAATATCCTATCTGTGTGTTTTACACCGGATCTGGTTCCGTCTTTATTATTATTCTGTTGGAATATCCTATCTGTGTGTTTTACACCGGATCTGGTTCCGTCTTTATTATTTTGTTGGAACATCCTGTCGGTGTGAATTTCACCTGACCTGGTTCCGTTATTTATTATTCTGTTGGAATAACCTGCCTGTGCGGTCTATCGCATGCATGGTGATTTCTTTTGTTATTTCATTCTTTATTATACTCAGTTGGTTAAAACTTTAACTTCTATACTCCATGAAATTAGTAGAATATCCTTGATATTTGCGCTTCATCCAGTATCCTTTCATGAAAATATTCTTCTGATCATTCTTGAATTTTACACCATAAAACAGTATCGTGTTGACAATTTGGACGTTAATAATTCCTGAATAAAATAATTCTTGAACTTGTTTTATTGAATTCTTATATCATTGTCATCATCCTCTTATTTATATTTTTGAAAGTCATCTGTGGCCTGTAGAGCATGGATGGACTTGGTATGATTATGACCTGGGATTTTTCGGTGTAATCATGACCGTAATGTTACAAATGATGTACAAATTAAAAATTCTCATTAGCCCGTAGTGCATTGATGGACAGTTGTTGGTATGATCATGACCACTAATGAATACACAAATATTCTTGGCCGTAGTGCATGAATAATTGTGGTCGTGATACTAAAGAATATTCTTGGCCATAGTGCATGAATAATTGTGGTCGTGATACTAAAGAATATCCTTGGCCGTAGTGCGGGGGTGATTCGATGATGTGGAATATTTATTAAGCTGAGTCTCAGCTATAACGATGATGAAAAACATTTTAAATCATAAAAGATTGTAGTTTTATTTTCTACTTGACTCTTTTAATGGATTGCTGGTTCCGCTGCAGTTAAACTTGATGGTTATTGTATTTTATCAGTTTAACACTATTGAAGGCTAATGATAATTTATTCTGCATTATCTTAGTCATAATATTTCTTACTGGGCTAGTTGAGCTCACCCTTTCTTTCAATGTTCTCTTCAGGAAATGAGAATATAGCTGGGACGAGTCGGGAACGGAGTGATGGACCAGAGAATAGTATTAGTAGTCCTCACTATTCTGTTAAATAGTGTGACAATAATTGTATTGAGGACTCCTTTTGAGTTTGTATGATCTCTAGTAGACAATAATTGTATTCAAACTCACAGTTATGTTTTGTCGTATTGTACACGACAGTTGTATTAGTAAGTTGTATTTGAATTCGGTACCATGTATCTGGCGACTCAAGATGGGTGATGTATACCAAATTTTGGGGGCGTCACAAATAATATCATCATTTATGACTGAGGATGATGAAAAATATTTTTAAAGAAACGAATCTAGTGAAACAAAATGACAAGGATTAAGGATTAAGGATTAAGGATTCGTACTTTGTTTTAACCATGTCCAAAAATACCTCAAAAATAATCATAGTGGTGTAAAATTCAAGAATGATCAAAACATGGATACAATCAAAGCTAGTATCCACAATAGATATTTTAGACTAAAAGGAAAATTTTTATTTTTCGATGAATAGTGCCGTATTCGTGAATAGTGTCGTATACGTGAATAGTAACTCTGACATAAAAAGTTCCAAATTTGATTAAAAGTTTAGATCAATACTTCGGCATAATGATATTAGAAGAAATAGTATCATTTTAAAAAATAATAATATCCCTTACCTCGAAAGACAGTACTTTTAGTTGAAACACCGGATATAAGCTATGACTTAAACTTGCACCGTATAGCAACAGTACTCAAAGTATACTCAAAATACTCTTAAGGATACGCTCGATAATATAGAGAGAGAAAACTTCAGTTTCTGGTGTGATTTTCAATTCTAACATAAACACCCTATTTATAGGAAAATGCTTAGAACACCAAAGCAGAAAATTTAAGAAAATATTAATATATATAATTTTTATTCCAACGCACACTTATTTTGCTTCAAAACCTCAGCCACCAAACAGCCCACCTCACAAGACTTGCACAAAAAATGTTTTTGTTATTTAAATTATTTTAAACTTCCAAAAATCAATTATTTCGGAGCTTCAAAACTTCAATAATTCATAATAAAAAGCCCTTTTATCAGAAAATTCGAATCTCGCGAGTTTTTATAAAAAATTCAATTCTCTACAACTTTACAGAAGAAAATTTTTCTAAATTCCAAACAGAAATTGACCGAAATCCATAAACGGGTGATTTTACAGGCTATAATCAAATTTCAGTCAAGAAATGGGGTCCACCAACACATAAAACATGCTTTAAATATTTTTTTGGTAACAAAAATACTCCTCCTCCACATATACTCATATATCCAACATTTATCGTAAAAATATCATCATTATTATATTATTAAAATATAATATTATATTTAAATAAATTATTTTATCAGAAAAAGATAAAATTTCAATTTTCAACAATTGTCACATTAAAAATTTTCTCCATCTATATCCATATAAAATCAATATTTTCCTCATCATATGAATCAATAATTAATTATTCACAAATAATATTACAGAATCACAATATTGACAACCAGGCAGTTCCTAGGAAAGGGGGGCTTTCCAATAAGAATTTCTCCTTACTGGCGCGCAATTAGGTGACCAAACTTCTCTTTAGACAGAACTTTCTAGACATTGCCAATAATATTATCTAACAATATTATTCAGATAATATGAATTATTGCTTCGATAATGAAAAATACTGTGTAATGACAATTATTAAAATAACAATAATATAAAATATCAACACAACAATTATTAAATCAATAAAATAAAATACTGAACAGTAATTACTGTAACTATTATTGAGTAGTGCCTTCTTACGTAAGAATCAATAATTGGTGCAATACCGTGTGCTACTGTGTTTTAACCACCAAGTATTTTAACAGTATTAACGGTAACAACTACGCTGTTATTTTTAAACAACTTATATTTGTCATTTTCTTCATCCAATCGCTTTTCGTTATGGGGCCCACACATGGCTGCGCCGTCGTACGAATATTCCCCGACAGTACGAATATTCCACGACCAAACGAATATTCCCCGACAACAATGAATATTTTATAACCACTTGCTTATTTTGAAAATTTCTGTATTTTACCCATAACTATCCACATTAATCAAATCAACCCTTACTATTTCAAAATAATTAATAGAGAAAATTAAATTTCATTAATAATTAGTTGGGGTCTTACAAGTGTGACGCCCCCAAAATAGGTATACATCACCCATCTTGAGTCGCCAAATACATGGTACAAAATTCAAATACAACTTAATAATACAACTGTCACGTAAAATACGACAAAACATAAATTGAGAGTTTTAAAATGAATATTGTCTTCTAGACAGTATTCAACTCAAATGGAGTCCTCAATACATTTATTATCACACTATTTCATAGAATAGTGAGGACTACTAATGCTATCATAGAATAGTAGCACACGGTATTGCACCAATTATTGATTCTTACGTAAGAAGACACTACTTAATAATTGTTACAGTAATTACTGTTTCATATTTTATTTTATTGATTTAATAATTGCTACGTTGATATTTTATATTATTGTTGTTTCAATAATTATCACCACACAGTATTTTCTATTATCAGATCAATAATTCATATTATTTAAATAATATTATTAGGTAGTATTATTGACAATGTCTAGAAAGTTCTGTCAAATGAGAGGTTTAGTCACCTAATTGTGTGCCACTAAGGAGAAATCCTTATTGGAAAACCCTTTCTTTTCTGAGAACGGCCTGATTGTCAATATTGTGATTCTGTAATATTATTTGTGAATAATTAATTATTGATTTATATGATAAGAAAAATATTCATTTTATGTGGATATAGATGGAGAAAATTTTTAATGTGACAATTGTTGAAAATTAATATTTTATCTTTTTTGATGAAATAATTCATTTAAATATATTATTATATTGTAATAATATAATAATGGTGATATTTTTACAATAAATGTGAGATATATGAATAAATGAGGAGGAAGAGTATTTTTGTTACTAAAAATATTTAAAACATATTTTTCATGTTTGTGGACCCCATTTTTTGACTGAAATTTGATTATAGTCCGTATATGGATTTCGGTTAATTTCTGTTTGGATTTTAGAAAAACTTAAACTTATAAAGTTGTAGAGAATTGAATTTTCTATGAAATGGATATAAGATTCGATTTTTTCACGAAAAAATACCGAATGGAGCGCAAATATTTTCATGAAAAAAATACCGAATGAAGCACAAATATCAAGGATATTCTACTAATTTCATGGAGTATAGAAGCCAAAATTTTAACAAAACGAGTACAGAAATCGAAATCTGAAACGAAAAAATATTACTTACATACTACAGAGTATGGAAGAAAATATTATTTCAAGCGAATATTGAACAAAAATAACATCCTTTACCATGAAAATAAGAGTATTTCAACTGGTATAGCGGGGATATTCCTGAAGAAAACTTTCACTATTTTCTACGCTCAAAGCTTTCTAAAACTCTAAAGAAATACGCTCAAGATTATAGAAGAAGAATTCTTTAATTCTGGTGTGATTTTTAATTCTAACTTAAGCGTCTATTTATAGGAAAATGCTAGAACGCCATAGGAAACTCAATAATAAAATATTATTATTAATTTTCTACGCATGCCACCAACCAAGGCCAAATTTCAGCTACCTCTAATGGGTCCCACAAATTCAGCACATGTTTTCTACACCAACCAAAAGTGGGACCCACCCATGTTTTTAATAAAAATATTTTAATTTCTGAAACTTCAATAATTCATAATAAATAGCCCTTTTATCAGAAAAATACGAATTTTATGTCCATTGCACACGAAATCGAATTCTCTATAACTTTGTAGCTTTAAGTTTTTCCAAATTTCAAACAGAAAATATCCGAAATTCACGAACAGACGATTTTTAACACCTTTTAAAATTCATAACAAATCATACGTTAATTTTTAAAGGTTCAAAATTTGTGGACATATACTCAACTTATATATGCATAACATATCCAAAAATCACAACGATTCAACGGCCGGATTAAAATTATAACTCACGCAATAGAGCTTTAAGAACACCAATTTAATTTTTTTTATACCTCCATTCTGACAAAATACTGATAAAATACCTCAACATTAATTCTTTCATTTATAACCACATAAAATAAATATTTTTCTATCTATCATTTATGTCCACATAAAATAAATATTTTCTTATCATATAAACCAATAATTAGTTATTCACAAATAATATTACAGAATCACAATAATGACAACCATGCCGTTCTTAAGAAAGAGGGGACTTTCTGATAAGGATTTCTCCTTACTGGCGCGCAATTAGGTGACCAAACCTCTCATTAACAGAACTTTCTAGACATTGCCAATAATGCTATCTAATAATATTATTCAAATAATATGAATTATTGATTTCATAATGGAAAATACTGTGCAGTGACAATTATTGAAATAACAATAATATAAAATATCAACGTAGCAATTATTGAATCAATAAAATAAAATATTGAACAGTAATTACTGTAACAATTATTGAGTAGTGTCTTCTTACGTAAGAATCAATAATTCAAAAATAATGTGCAATACCGTGTGCTACTGTGCAACCCCGCGTATAACTATATTTTATCCACCGGGTATTCTAACAGTTAACGGTAAAACTTTCGCCGTTATTTTTATAAAAAGATATTTTTGTCATTTTCTCAATCCGACAATAATTCCGTTGTGGGGTCCACCAATGATTGTGTCATCGTATGAATATTCCCCGAAAAAAAGAATATTTCCCGACCAAATGAATATTTTATAACAACTTGCTTTACTTTGTAAAATTTTCACATATCACCCTTAACTTTAATCCTTTTATCAATTTAGTCATTTACTAAATAAAATAATAATCATAAGAAAATTGAATACTTTCATTTCATAAAATTTGGGGTCTTACATCTAGTGTGTGTATGTAAAGAAAAATAAAGGGGATTGGTATTGTACAAACTGAAGATACCAAAATCATTGATAGTGTAATGTGCTTAATGAATTGTACTCGACCTGATATTGCATATGTCATTAGTAGACTTAGCAAATATACGCATAAGAATCATTGGAATGCATTGTCACGTCTATTGAGGTATTTAAAAGGAACAATTAATATAAATGTACATTTTTCTGATCATCCTAATGTTTTGAAGGATATTGTGATACTAATTGGGTATCTGATAATGATGAAACAAGCTCCATTAGTAGATATGTGTTTACTTTAAGTGGATGAGTTGTCTCTTGGAGATCTGCTAAACAAACTGTACTACTAAATCTACTATGAAATATGAATTTATTGTATTAGAATTGACAGTTACAGAAGCAGATTGGCTGAAGAATTTTTTGGCAGACATAACAATTCCTTCTATATCTCTGCATTGTGATTCTCAAGCTGCTATTGGACGAGAAATGAACCATGTGTATAATGGAAAACAAAGACATATTCGCTTGAGACATAATATTGAATGAGGACTGATCAGTAAACGGTGTTATTTTCATGAAATTTGTAAGATCTGAAAAGAACCTAGTGGATCCGCTTACAAATGGATTGATTAAAAATAGTGTCCAAGAAGCATCCAGAGGGATGCGACTATTGCCAATATCTTGAGTAAGTAATACGCGATGGAAACCCAACCCATGTGATTGGAGATCCCATGAATTGGGTTCAATGGGTAACAATAAGTCACGTAATTACTTAATTATAGCACTACAATTATTTATATCCTTTCTTGTGTGCTTACTGACAAATTGTGAAAGGATGAATCATTTAGATTCTTAATGAAACTCATAGCCCTAAAGGGTGATGTATGTCAGTTTACACTTGATGAGTTCACCTATATAAAGGTGGAAGTGTAGGCTTTTTCCTATGAGAGTCTTTGGAAAACTCTCTAGAGCCTTTATGAAAATCTTGGATATGGCGCATGGCCTAGAATGCGCCTAGTCGCGGACTTGTGTGGATTCAGGATTTTTAGATATGTGTACAAGTCAAATTGATTGTATCTAATAGGTTCAAGAATATAGTTCACCTATAATCAATAATCATGAGCTTGTTCCACTAAGTGTACGTCGATTCAAACCCACAAGGTATCGGCGTTATGTATCTAAAATCCATTGCCCTTCTCATTTTCTTTTAATTTTTCTTTCTTTGATAATTTTGAATCATGTGGGGGATTGTTGGTTATGATTCAAAATTATGGTTTTATCAAGTAGCCCACTATTTTACTTAAATTCCTAACTGTTATTTCTTTAAATACCCTAGACGTTCTGAGCTTTTATTAGCATTATTTTTCCCAAATTTAATTGGTATTTATTTCTGTAACTCCCAATTTAATTGGTATTTTATTTCTATAACTCCCAAGCATTCATTTAAAACTCTAATGTTCTCTTGAACGTTATCCCCAGCAGAATATACAATTTCTTCTCCTTGTCTCAAAAGTCTGTTCATATATACTCTGTGTTAACTGTTAATTGGACAATCCACAAAGACAAGTCCACAGTCTCCTTCTGTGAGTACACACGATCGGAGACTTCACCGTTGAATCCTGAAGATTGACCACCGACAACCCATTTGTACCTGTGATTATTATTAGTGGGGGCGAAATCACTTTTTAGGACAGTAGCTCTGCTACGCCTCGGTTTCCAACTAAGTTGTTCCAATTTTATTTTCATTCGACAATTAATCTTGTTAATACTGCTATATATTTTCCAACAAAGTATAGATGATTAAAATTTTCTGAGGTAACGTTACATAGCAAACAGGTAGGATCCAGATGGATCCTATAATTAATGAGACAATCTTTTGTCCGAATCCTTCTATGGAAACACATCCAAAGAAAAAAGACAAATGCTAGGGCGACCGCCCTTTGTCGACCGGGCAATTTTTTTTTTAATAACTCTCAAATAATTTATAAGATTTATTGGAACTAGAATTTTTACAGAATTCAGTGATTTTGGATGTCATTTGGATACATGTAAAAAATAGAGCTGCACAGTTTGTACAGCTCTATTTTTTACATGTATCCAAATGACATCCAAATCACTGGATTCTGTAAAAATTCCAATTTTAATTCCAATAAATCTTATAAATTATTTGAGAGTTATAAATTTTTTTTTTGCCCGGTAGCCAACCCGGTCGGCAAAGGGCTGTCGCCCCAGAAGTACTCAAGCAAAAAAGAGAACCTAAGGGGAAAGCTTTTATGCCAAACAATCTTGTACCAGTCTTTCGATGGCCCACGTTGTCTAATAGAGTTCCAGATGTTGACCGCTTTAACCTCGCAAATATTGAGAGAATCCCAAACAATGGAGTCTTGGGTTGCAGGGTTACAAGGAGTAGAGAAGTCAAAAGATTGTCGGAATGCACTAATATCATGATTAATGGAGGACGGCAGATTCGAGGATGCATTATGAATAATGGAGCTGACTTTTCCACTATGGCCTAGACCAGAGTTCATAATTAGGGAACGATTTTTAACATAAGCAAAGGGATGGTTAGCTAGCCACGGATCGAACCAAAGATTTGTAAATTGTCGTTACCAATTTGATACTGAATAAATGGCAAAAAGCATTTTTTAACCACTGTGGTTGTAGTGTTTTAAGCAATTAGCCAATATGCTTTTAAAATATTCAATTAGCCCATTGTACTTTTTAAAAATATTCAATCAATCTATTCTGTCCAATTTCTTGGACGGACGTTAAATAATTACACACGTGGCATTAAAAAAAACAAAAAATTATTATGTGGCAATCATTGATTATGTGGCAAAATTGCTTTATCTTCTTCCTCACCAAAATTGCTTAAAACATCTACTCTCGTCGTCGGCGAGTCTCATCACCGGAAAAAAAGTTCATTCATCTCATTCTGATGCTCATTATTTTCTGCTTCCTTATCCTCTATCTCTCCTCCCACGATCATTCCCAAAAAATTACCGAAATCAACAGCCACAAATTAGCATTTCTGTTTTTCACTTTTGTTGAAGAAGAAAAAGAAATCCAGATCTGGATCTATAAATCTGAGATGGAGATGAATTTACGCATTTCTATTTTTCACAACGAATCTCACTATATTCTATCGTATTGTTTCAAATCTAGATGTTATGTGTGATTTAGCTAAGCTCAAGATCTGATTTTTGCTGGGTTTTCGAATTGGGGTTGAGGATGTCATGAGTCATGAAGCCAAAAACTAATAGAGTTTCTTCAAGGGGAATTTGTTGAAGATAAAGAACAGAAGATTGGGGTTCAAATTTGTTGCTGAAAGAGAATTTGTTGAAGATGAAGAACAGAAGATCGCTGAAAGAGAAATAATTATAATTAAGTCTAACCCTTTAATTAAAATATATATTAATTTTAACATAATATATATTAATTTTAACATAATAAAATTAAAATAAATATTTAAAATTAATAATTAATAATTAATCATTAACTTGTAAAATGATTATTTTATTTTTATTTTTAAAATTAATTATTTTATTTTAATTATTAATCATTCCGGTTAAAAAAATAATTATTTGGAAGGAGTTTTAATATTATTTGTATTATTTGAAATTAATTTTAAAAATAAAAATAATTATTAAAAGAAAGGAAAAGATAAAAAGAAAAATTTTAATTATATAGAAAATGAATTAAAATATTTATTTTAATTTTATTATTTTATTATTTTCTTGTCATATAATTAATGATTTTTTATTTTAATTTTATTGTTGAAATTAATGTAATGTTGTAATAGATCTCATTGATACAAAAAATTTGATATATTGTTTGTATTATTTGAATATTTAGTTCTAAATAATTAAAAAATTTGAATATTTTGATTATTAGTATTATTTAGAATTAAAATAATTAAAAGAAAGGAAAAAAGATAAAGGGAAAGAAAAAATTAATAAGGTATTGATTGTATAAAACATACATATTATAAATATTATAATATTAATTTTTATTAATATTATACATATTATAAATATTTAGGTAAAGAAAAAGAAATAAAATAAAACATACAAATATTTTTATTTTAAAAATTTTTATAAGTATTTTAAAACATAAAAGTATTTTTATTTTTAAAATAAAATATACATATTATAAATATTATAATATTAATTTTTATTAATATTATACATATTATAAATATTTAGGTAAAGAAAAAGATAGAAAATAAAACATAAAAATATTTTTAAAACCATAGTGGGCCAATTGCATTTTTTTAAAAATACATTGGCTCAATAGTATTAAGAATTTGGCTGACTGGCTTGCCACGTAGGAAATACTGATTTTTTGATTTTTTTTTCAATGTCATGTGTGTAATTATTTGACGTCCGTCAAAGAAATTGGACAGAATGACCTGATTGAACATTTTTAAAAAATACAGTAGGCTAATTGAATATTTTAAAAGCACAGTGACTAATTGTTTAAAACACTACAACCACAATGGTAAAAAAATGCTTTTTACCCGAATAAATTGAAGAGCAACCGGTCTGAGTTGTAAGACTTTCCTCCATACCCAAGAGCAGTCAGGAGGAACATGGGTACACCAAAAATACTTATCCTTTAAATGAAATGTACGAGCTAGCCCACACAACCCATAATGAGGAATATAGAGGGTTTATAACTTTCAGTAGAAGGAGAAGGAGAAGAAGTAGAGCGTTATTCCAGTCCTTAAGATGTTTAATATCCAAGCCTCCTTCCGAAAAGGGTAAAGCGATTCTACACCATGCAACCTTAGTACCATGCTTCGCCATGGAAGGCCCTTTCCATAAGAACCGATTCATACAGCTTTGAATTTCATTTAGAGCTGCGGCAGGAAGGGCAAAATGGACTGACCACCAAGCTTGGACCACAAAAATAAATGATTTGATTAACTGCAATCTGCCCGCATGGGACAAGAATTTGTTGGTCCAAGAGCTGATTTTCTTTTGATTCTTTCTAGCAAGGGATGGCGGTCCTCCATTTGAATTAGCTAGGCGTCGACTTTGTTGGAGTTATTAGCTCCAATAAATTATAAATCTAATCCTCCTATTTGATATGTTTTTGCAAAAGTGTTCCCTAAACTTTTTTTATAGCATAAGTCTTCCTCATAGATATATTAGTTGTGCAAAATTATTCTTCCAACCCCTTTTATTAATAAAAAATTAAATTTGACAGAAAATGCTTACATATTATTCTTGCCAAAAGTAAAGTTATTATAGTTATTATGGTAGTTAGGCCTATTTGAGAAACATTTAAGAAAAATAAAATTCAGAGCTAAGAGGTCTTAAATTAGAGTTCGAATTTATCTTAATCAAACTATGGGTTTTAAATTATGGTTAAAATTCATCTCAACCAAATCATATTTTGTGAAATTAAAGTTATAAATAATCATTAGGGTTTAAATTAAGTGTTGCAAATGGAGCGAATAATTCGATTGCCACCTTGGAAAAATGATGACATGAATGTTAGCATTATAATAACCTTAATTTATGCAACGAAATAATATGTTAGCATTTTATTGTTAAATTCAATTAACAAAAATTACTTTACTATCAATAGAAAAGTACAAAGGTGCAAAATTGTCCCTATGATTTTTCCCGAAATATTCCCCATTAGCTTATGAACTTTTTTTTTTCAAAAGTATCCCCGCTGTTATGAATTTCAGCTCAATTACGTCCCTTCTATTAACTGACACGCCACCTGGACAAACGTGGTTGACACCTTGACAAATTTTACTAACTATTTGCTTTTTTTTCTCTCTCTTTGTAATAAACCTCCAAAAAATTTAGATTCATTTTCTCCCCTCCTACTTTCTTCCTAAATCTTTCCCCAAAAATAAAAATTGTACTTCTTTTTCACTCATTTGAGCTTTATTTCAATGCTTGAAGAGATTTAACGAAGTTAAAATTTAATATTTTGAAGTTTTTTTTGGAAAATAGGATCTAAGATGTGACGCCCCCAAAATTAGGTATACATCACCCATCTTGAGTCGTCAGATACATGGTACAGAATTCAAATACAACTTACTAATACCACTGTCGTGTATAATACGACAAAATACAACTGTGAGTTTGAATACAATAATTGTCTACTAGAGATCATACAAACTCAAAAGGAGTCCTCAATACAATTATTGTCACACTATTTCACAGAATAGTGAGGACTACTAATGCTATCCTCTGGACCATTACTCTGTTCCCCGACTCGTCCCTGCTATGTTCTCATTTCCTGAAGAGAACAGTGAAAGAAAGGGTGAGCTCAACTAGCCCAGTAAGAAATATTATGACTAAGATAATGCAGAATAAATTATCGTTAGCCTTCAACAGTATTAAACTGATAAAATATAATAACCTTAAGTTTAACAGCAGCAGATCAAGCAATCCATTAAAAGAGTCAAGTAGAGAATAGAATCTACTATCTTTTATGATTTAAAAAGTTTTTAATCACTTTTATCGCTGAGACTCAGCTTAATAAATAATCCACATCATCCCTGCACTACGGCCAAGGATACTCATTAGGGTCACGACTACAAATTCCATGCACTACGGGCCAAGGATATTTGTGTATTCATCAATGGTCATGATCATGCCAACAACTGTCCATCAATGCACTACGGTAAATGAGACTTTTACCACATCATTTGTAACATTACGGTCATGATTACACCGAATAATCTCTGGTCATAATCATACCAAGTCCATCCATGCTCTACAGGCCACAGATGACTTTCAAAAATATAAATAAGAGGATGATGACAATGATGTAAGAATTCAATAAAACAAGTTCAAGAATTATTTTATCCAGGAATTATTAACGTCCAAATTGTCAACACGATACTATTTTGTGGTGTAAAATTCAAGAATGATCAGAAGAATATTTCCATGAAAGGATACTGGATGAAGCGCAAATGTCAAGGATATTCCACTAATTTCATGGAGTATAGAAGTCAAAACTTTAACCAACTGAGTATAATAAGGAATGGAATAACAACAGAAATCACCATGCATGCGATAGACCGCACAGACAGGTTATTCCAACAGAATAATAATAATGGAACCAGGTCAGGTGAAATTCACACCGACAGGATGTTCCAACAGAATAATAAAGACGGAACCAGGTCCGGTGTAAAACACACAGACAGGATGTTCCAACGGAATAATAATAAAGACGGAACTAGGTCCGGTGTAAAACACACAGACAAGATGTTCCAACGGAATAATAATAAAGACGGAACCAGGTCCGGTGTAAAACACACAGACAGGATGTTCCAACATAATAATAGAAGAATGTCACCAAGTATAGGGTAGACCGCGTATACAGGTTATTCCAACAGAATAATAAGAAATGGAATAACAACAGTTCTCTTCATGAATAAGAAAGAATAACACCCCTTACCGTAACAGAAACTGGATATGGGAAAAGAAAAGTTAAGTAGCAGAAAGCTTTTCTTCTATCTCTCTATAGTTTCTCTCTCTAGAGTTCAGTGAATTCGTAAGAAAATAATGAAGGAATGAACTTCTATTTATAGGAAAATGGAATGCATAGTAACTAATCCATGAACGGTCCAGATTGATTTACTTTAATCTTACGGTCCATATTTAAAGAAAAATCTTTTAAATAAAATATAATATATTCTATTTATATAAAAAGATTTTTACTATGCAAACACTATGCAATACTATGCAAAACACTATGCAACACTATGCATAATAAAATATAATATATTCTATTTATAAAATAACTTTAATAAAGTATTCTGTTTTATATAAAAAGATGTTTCCGTTTTATTACGTTAATAATATGAATAAAACAAAACGTCATTATCGCTATAATAATTCATATTATTAATCGACAATAATTGAATCAAACTGAGCGACTTCTCACATAAATATCAATAATCAATACCGTGTGCTACTATGCAACAACGCGTATTACTGTACTTTTACTACCCAGTAGTTCAACAGTATCAACGGTAAAACTTTCGCCGTTATTTTTAATAAAATATTTTTGTCGTTTTCTCAATCCGACAATAATTCTGTTGTGGGGTCCACCAATAATTTTGCCGTCGTACGAATATTCCCCGACAAAAAGAATATTCCCCGACCAAACGAATATTTTATAACAACTTGCGTACTTTGCAAAATTTATAAATATTACCCACAACTATAACATTATATCAAATTTCTTCCATAATATTCAAAAATAATAATTATAAAAATTCATCTTTATTTATAAAAACTGGGGTCTTACATAAGATCAATTTATGTTGAAATTAATTTTTTGTTCTTCAATTCGTCATTCGATTTGGGTAACGAGGAATTGAACTTTTTTGTGTTAGAAATATATATGTATATTGTTGGTCGGTCGGAAGTAGGTCTGACAAAATATGATTATGAGTTGGTTTTGGTTTTCAAAATATGGTTATGGTTCCATTTAAGAACTAAAACCATATTAACCATTTTTAATATGATTGTTTGGGTTGGGACTATATGGTTATGGTTCAAAACCATATTAACCATTTTAAGATGTTTTGACTTTTAAACAAAACTTTTAAAAAATAAAATTGTAACCGTCACAATTACATGAATTAAATATTAATATGATATAAAAATTATTAATATAAATAATAAAATGCTAAAAACTATACTAATAAAATTTTAAATTAAAATTATTAATAAACCATATTTATTACACCTCCGTACCATTTTGAGGGTTCAATTTTTTCTGTTGCCTTTTTTATACATTTTTAATTATATTTTTGTTTTTATTATTTAAAAGAAAAATGATTTGTGTCTTCGTTTGTAATTATATTTTTTTTATTTTTTTTAATTATTTTTTTTGTTTTTACATTTTTAATTATATTTTATTGTTTTTATTATTCAATCTTAAGAATGTAGGCTAACTTTTGGAATTACATACCTTTCTTTGTAATACATATATATATTTTGGGTTTTGACTGTATTAACTTTTTGATAATTAAATTGAAAGTTGTGATCCTACATTACATAATAAAATAATAAATTTATCACTAGTTTATCATATTTTATCTAAGGCTTAAATATAAATTACTACCCTAAACTATAGGCCATATTCCACTTTAGTGATCTACCTTTTAATTTTGTTAATTAGATAATTAAACTACTAATTTTTTCCAATTTTGTTCCATTAGACATGCCACGTTATAAATTGATGATGTGGCATCGATGACTAAGCTAATCAGTGCCTATGTGTAATTAAAAATTATTATTTAAAATGAATTTTTATATTTGTTGAATGTCCAAGGGCAAAAAGGTCAAACTATTACAACAACTTTATAACACTTAACTCTTATTTCTCATCAAAGCAAAGAACAATAAAAAACGCAGATCTAAATTAACCAATTATCAAATGTTAACCCAAACTGAACAAGCAATTAAATTGTTAAAATCAAACATGGAAGAAAATCCTTTAAAATTTTCAATCAAGTAATTTGCCTAATCTACGGTATCTACCACTGCACCACTACCACCACCTTCCTCTGCCATAATTTTTCCTTCCCCATCCTTCTTTATCTTCTCCATAGCACAAACCCATAACCATTATCACTATCATTATACCAACAAAAAAAAAATCTCACCAAAATCTATATCCAGTAAACAAATACATAAAATAAATAAATAAAAAATCATCAAAGCCGATAAATATACGATCTATGAAAATCCATCATCGCCGCCTATAGAATTTTCATCACTCTGAAAAGTAAATGAGGATAGGAAGAATCAACTTAATATATATTGTCGCTCCTCGTCATCAGATAACTTAAATCTGCACTGTCTAAACGAAGATCGTTGCCAGCACTTGCCGCCATCACTTTACAGATCTGGATAAGATTAAGTCAAAGGAAAACCTATTTAGAGGGAAAACAAGAGATTTTTCGATCGAAGTTTGTGAGGTTCAGAATGGGTGATAGAGGAGGAGAAATTTTTGGTGCCAGATCTAAGAGTTTCAAACGGAGTTTCAAGTACGGATACAAAGAGATTTTTCGATCGACGATCTTGAGTTTCAAAATGGTTTCACAAATGTTAAAAATTTTGTGGTGATGAATCATGGAAGTGGGTTTGTTGTTTGCTTCGGCTACGTGGTGGTGGGATTCTTTGGGAGGATGATAGTGTACTGCTATGAAGTTTATCTAAGAATATATATTGTCTTTATTAGTTAATTTGTAAGTTGATTCCTAGGTTTTCTTAAATTAAGATAAAATTAAAAATTATAGTTACATCTTAAATTGATTTTAATTTGACAAAACGGCTAGCAATATTTTTGATGTTATTTTTTAATTAATTAATTAATTAAATTAAGTTGTTAATGATAGTCATTAGTAATGTTTTTGACTTTTTTAGTTAGTTAGTTGTTTTTTTACATCTTTGTCCTTGTAATTTCATATAATATTTTAAATCAAATATAAAATGAGTTTTTTATTTAACACATCAGCATTGACTTGCCACGTGTTCAAATCATATCATTAATTTCTGACGTGGCAATTCAATTGAACCATAGTGAAAAAAATTATCTAACTATATTTGGATTGTCTAATAAGAAAAACCTAATTATCTAATAAGAAGAACCTAATTGATCTTGGGAGTTGAGAAAATAACTTTTCGATTTGGATCAGAATGTAATATGGGTTGAAAAATGGTTAATCGGTTCAAAATTATATTTGTTTTAAAAAATATGGATCCAAACTTTAATCAACCTGAATAAATAAAAATAGTTAACGAACCCATTTGGTTCCAGTTAATATGGTTTGACCAAACAGTTAATTAATTATATTATTAGGTCTAGTCGGAAGTAATTTCAAGAGATGTGGATAATATGTTGTTTTCTTCAAATTTCAAGTACCCATCACAAATTGAATTCGCAAAAAGCAAAGAAATGATGCATTTAGATCTTTATGATTATAATTATAGCCAGTTTCATCATCAGCAAAAGCCGCCGCGGCAGCAGAGCTATAATTTGGCGCGATTCCAATCGGCTCAGAGCTATTTCTTTTGAAGAAGACAAATAGGTCATAGGCTAACAAGGATTTCGGGCAAAACAACAAGGGCAATTTTGCACCTTTGCCTCAGCAGAAAATGATGGAAGAATAGTACTTTTTGCATTACTAATGTATTTACGAAGACTTGTGCTAAAAAAAAATAAAAAAATTCCATGTCATTATATCTCACACCAATTTACTAATTTAGAACTAAATTGGTCACTTAAAAAATTATACAAGGACAAAATCTAAAAAAGTCTTATTGCCGGAAATCAAAGAAAAGCTTTGCAGTGATTAAAAAACGAGTATAAACTTTCCGATTTGCAAAAGTGAAAAATTGATTTACTAATAAAACGACGTACATTATTTGAAGATTACTGAAAGATTTGAAATTCAAACACACTAAGAAACTCTCACTCTAAGATCAGAAAAAAGTTTTCTGCTGCTAAGTTAATTGTTCGAGCACACTCGATCAAACTTAGTAGATTTCTCTTATTAATGCAAAGTTAATTGTTCGAGTCTTTGTGACTTGCTAGACTCTTTGTGAATCTGTGTTGTAAACTTCTTTGTGCACAAGGTTTTGTAACATCACTGATCACTCCTTCTTACTGGATTATCCCAACTCTCGAAGTAAAAAAAAAGGAATATGAGACTTTTGTGTCCCGAAACTCTTAAAATTCCCGTCTCATTTTACTTTATGTTCTTATATTTTTGCAACAACAATTTACACTAAATTCAAAATCTACCATTTTCTTATAATCTTTCAAGGAATTTTCAAGTTACATATTTTGTTGCATATACTCTTAATTTAATTATTTGAGAAAACTTTAGAATTTTTTTAAAGAATCTATTCAACCCCTAATAATTTTTTTTTTGCCTTTAGAACAGGGGACGGAATGACCTCTTATCCACAGTAGCCATTTTTTCGGCAAGCCCCCATTTTCAATAATTAAAAAATATACTCCTTTTGTTCCATAATAAACGTCTTAATTTGATTTTCATAGTCAAATTGATCATTTTTTAAATTAATAAATCTTAAAAAATTTAAAATATACGTCAAGTGATTATGATCATAATAAACTATGAAAATTTACTACTAGTGTCAAGTTTCGTAATTTAAAAATTTTATATAAATATTTGTAATTAATAATTTAAAAAATGGTCAATTTGACCATGAAAATCAAATTAAGACGTTTATTATGGAACGGGTGGAGTATAAGTTTTAAAGTGTTTTTTAAGTCATCTTTATTTGACTTTTCTAAACTTAGTTATATGTGTTCGTATTTGAAAATGATATATTTTGCGTCTTTATGTATTGATTTTTTTGTTACGAGATAAATATGAGTTATAACTCTTTTAAAGATATATTTAATTTGGTGGGTCATCCTTATAATTATTGTTAAGTTACTCCTAGAATCCTATTCAGAAAAGAATTATTACTATGAAAAGAAAGACGTCCTATTTTTAATAGGATATTTATTATTTGCTAGAGTCCGATTATGAGAAGTAATCTTATTTTTGGTAAGAATTTTATTTTGTAAGTGTCTTATTTTGAATAGGAAGAGGAGACTTATGGATACTCTATAAATAAAGTATTATGTTGAGTTGTTGAAGTGTAACACAAACAAAAGTCATGTAGCATCCTAGCACTCTGTTTCTGAGTTTTGAACAGAAAAGAAAAGAAAACTTATTTGTCTTACTGACTTAATCATACCTTAGTATCAATTTTTTTTTAAATGAGAATAACTTAATTCATTTTTTTACTTTGAGTGGTTCCTCTCAGTTGTATCTAAAGAAGATGACCAGAACCACAATATAAAATTTTGAATATGTAATATTATAATTTGTAAGTTATCTATAAAAGTAGCTAATCAGTTGTCTAAAAAATTAAAAGTCTAATTAATAGTTACATAGTTCGAGAAAAATTAATATATATATATATATATATATATATTTAAAGTTATTAGACTCACAACTCAAAAGTTGATAATGGTTAGAGTATGATGTTGTGAAATAATATAATTGGATAAAATAAATTTGAAATAAGCACTCCAAGCGTTAATAAATAATTTTTTTATTGATGTATTTTGACCCTCCCTCTAAAAATGTTTTGGTTCCGCCACTGGAATAGAAAACTTGAAGTTTTCCTTTGTGTTGTTTCTGAGTTTTTAATAGAAAAGAATAGAAAATTTAAAAAATTTATTTTCTTGCGTTTTTGAGTTCTAATGAAAAAAAAAATATCACTTTTACAAATTTACCATTATATTAATTATAACCATTGAACAATGAATAGAAATATGCAAGAAAAATTTAATCAAAGAAAAAAAATTATATAATCAATACAAATATCAAAATAAATGTTAAGCAAAAATTACTTCTACAAAGTCATTGTCATGCCATACCCAAAAGTCATCAAACATAATCTATGAGATAATTCATCAAATTCTTCAAGAAATTCAATCTCCTCTCTAACGGTAACCCAAGCACTGCTCGTGCTTTGTCTTGATTTGTTCAGTTACACTGTTGCAGGGAGCTTGGGCTTGAACCGAAGAAGAGAACTTGTTTGCGGGAAGTTATTCGCGCCTATACTTTTCTCTTTATTAGATTAGGTATAGTAGATAAAAATAAATTGAGAACATGAGTTGTAATTTAAAATTTATTATATTAAATATTGAGGATAATATGAGAATTATAAAAATATTACTTATTCCAATTTCTTTTCTGTCCGTTTATTAAAAAACTCAGAAACATAAAAATTGGAAAGAAATTTTAAATTTTTCGTCCTTTTCTTTTCTTTTCTGTCCATTTTAAAACTCAGAAACAGAGCGTAAGAGTTGAGAGAGGGTGTGCATTAGTCAGTTTTGTGTTTGTGTGAGAGGATTTTTGCAGTTTTATATTCTGTGCAAAAAAAAGTTGTATTGTGTGTGGGAAGGTGTGACGCCCCCAAAATAGATATACATCACATATTCTGAGTCGCCAAATACATGGTACAGAATACAAATACAATCTTAAATATACAACATGAGCTGTGAATTTTTAATACAAATATTGTCTTCTAGACAGTATTCAAACTCAAAATAAGTCCTCAATACATTTATTAACACACTATTTCATAGAATAGTGAGGACTACTAATGCTATCATCTGGACCGTCACTCCGTTTCTCGACTAGTCCCTGCTATGTTCTCATTTCCTGAAGAGAACAATGAAAGTAAAAGGGTGAGCTCAACTATCCAGTAAAAAATATTATGACTAAGATAATGCAGAATAAATTATTATTAGCCTTTAACAGTGTTAAACTGATACAATATAACAAATATCAAGTTTAACTGCAGCGGAACAAACAATCCATTAAAAGAGTCAAGTAGAGAATAAAATCTATTATCTTCTATAATTTAAAAGATTTATCATCAATTTTATCGCTGGGACTCAGCTTAATATATAATCCACATCATCCCTGCACTACGACCAAGGATATTCATTAGTATCACAACCACAAATTATCCATGCACTACGGGGCAAGGATATTCGTGTATTCATCAATGGTCATGATCATGCCAACAATTGTCCATCAATACACTACGGGCCGATGGGAACTTTTACCACATCATTTGTAACATTACGGTCATGATTATACCGAATAATCCCTGGTCATAATCATACCAAGTCCATCTATGCAATATAGGCCACAGATGACTTTCAACATAATATAAACATGAGGATGATGACAATGATAAAAGAATTCAATAAAACAAGTTCAAGAATTAATTTATCCAGGAACCAATAACGTCCAAATTGTCAACATGATACTGCTTTGTGGGGTAAAACTCAAGAATGCTCAGAAGAATATTTTCATGAAAAGATACTGGATGAAGCGCAAATATCAAGGATATTTCACTAATTTCATGGAGTATAAAAGTCAAAACTTTAACCAACTGAGTATAATAAAGAATGAAATAACAAAAGAAATCACCAGACATGCGATAGACCGCACAGACAGGTTATTCCAACAGAATAATAAATAACGGAACTAGGTCATGCGTAAATGCACAGACATGATATTCCAAGAGAATAATAAATAACGGAATCAGGTCATGCGTAAACGCACAGACATGATGTTCCAACAGAATAATAAAGAATGAAATAACAGAAGAATTTCACCATATATGTGGTACTTCGCATAAATAGGTTATTCCAACATAATATTAAAGAATGGAATAACATAAGAATTTCACCAAGTATAGGGTAGTCCGCGTATACATGTTATTCTAACATAATAATAAAGAATGGAATAACAGAAGTTCTCTTTATGAATACGAAAGAAATAATACCCCTTACCTTAGAAAAACTGAATACTGGAGTCGTAAAGTAGCAGAATACTTTTCTTCTTTCTCTCTATAGTTTCTCTCTCTAGAGTTTCAGTGAATTCGTAAGAAATAATGAAGGAATAAATTTCTATTTATAGAAGAATTAAAAGTAGCTCTTGGTCTTAACGAAGGGTCAAAATGACTCTTGGTAATATTGAAGAGACAACTATTATTTGCGAAGGGGCAATTAACTCTTGGAACACCGAAGAGACAAGTAACTCTTGGAAAATCAAAGGGACAAGTAAATCTTGGAAAACTGAAAGGACAAGTAACTTTTGAAAAACCGAAAGGACAAGTTACTATTAAAACTTTAAACCAACGATCCATATTGATTTACTATTATAATTTCAACCAACTGTCTGAAAAATTATCACATCTTCTCATGGAATAATATTGTATTCAAAAATGATTTGGACCGAAAAGAAATATATTTTTCTGGTAAATAGCACTTCGGGAATAGTACCCCGTGAATAGTACCCCCAACACAAAAAGTGTCCCAAATACCCAAGTGAACAATACTAGAGTGAATAGTAACTGGATGAATAGTAACCCGTGAATTATACTCCGACACGAAAAGTGCCCCGAATACCCGAGTGTCAATATAACCTCCAGACATCAATTATTATCGAAACAAATATCGATTTCTACTAACACTAATAATTCTCACACAATGGAACTATTAATTTTATCTTTAATCAACACGAACTTATTCATCATTAATATTATAATTCACAATATTTAACAACCAGGTCGTTCCTAGGAAAGAGGGGGCTTTCCAATAAGGATTTCTCCTTATTGACACACAATTAGGTGACCAAACCTCTCCTTGACAGAACTTCTAGACATCGTCAATATTATAAATAATAATATTAATAACTCTGTCATCTCAATTATTGATTTAATAATATATAAAATATCAACAATAATTGAATCAAATAACGTGAGATACTATGCAACAATTACTGTAGCAATAATTGAACAAAACTGAGTGACTTCTCACGTAAGCATCAATAATCAATACAATGTGCTACTATGCAACCATGCGTATTACTGTACTTTTACTACTGGGTAGTTCAACAATTTTAACGGTAAAACTTCTGCCGTTATTTTCATAAAAATATTTTTGTCATTTTCTTAATCCGACAATAATTCCGTTGTGGGGTCCACTAATGATTGTACCGTCGTACGAATATTCCCCGAAAAAAAGAATATTTCCCGACTAATCGAATATTATATAACAACTTGCATACATTTCAAAATTTATAAATATTACCTACAATTATAACATTATCTCAAATTCACACCATAATTTTGAAAAAAATATTTTGAGAAAATTAAATCTTTATTCGTAAAATTTGGGGTCTCACGGAAGGTTTCACAGCTTTTAGTACATGCAAAAAATTTTATCGCGGTAAGTTTTAGAGCGTAAAACTTGATAGAATTATTGTAAGCCCATTATTTTGATATAGTGGAGATTTAGAGTTCGGCATATGGTTTTTTTCTTGAAGGGTTTTACACATTAAAATCTTGTGTTGTTTAATCTCTATTTATTTTATTGTGTGTGATTTGCATTAACTTATTTTCCAACAAGAACTTCATATCTGAATAGGATTCGAGAAGTTTCTCAACAATAATCATATCAATGTACGATATATTTTACAACTATAATTCTATATAAATTTTTTGCAATACGTTACAAATTTGATAGATATAATTTGAATAATGTATTTTTTATAGGCAACTGATATTTTCACATAAAAATGATATTTCTACATGATATCTCTAACATGAATAGTGAGTGAGTCTCACCTCTGTATAAAAATGATTCATGTGAAAATATCAATTTTCTTATTATAGGATCTAGACAACTATTTGATTCACATGTTTATTATAACAGATACAGACACCATCTGGACGCAACTGTTTTTAATGTAAGCAATACGGATAAAAATTGTTTTGATCGAATATCCACTAAATATTAATTAGTTTGGATAAATTTGGAATAATATTCTCTTTATTGGATATGGTTATCGTGTGTGTGCGCGCGTGTATTTATCTAATAAAATACAAATGATTTTGAATTTCTCGCTCACTGAATAAATCATCTGGGCCGTCCAAAGTTTGAGATAAATCCCACCGTTCATACATCTATCTAATAAAATATATCTATCATCTAATAATCTAATAATAATTTAATAAAATACAAATGACTTTAAATTTCTCGCTCACTCAATAAATTATTTTGGTCGTTCAAAGTTTGAGATAAATCATATTGTCCATACAGTGCGGAAAGCACGGGACCCAACTAGTATATATATATATATTGAACATTTTACATTCCGTTTATAGCCGTGTGAGCAATCACTGCCCACAAAAAGTTCTTAGCGTAATAGTTTTTCTTCCAAATGTACGTATTCAATGCATAATCAACAAATTTATAACAACAAAAAAATTAATTACGTAAAAGAAAGAACTTATTTGGGAAAACATTATGATTAATAAATAATATGATATATTCATTTATTTTAGTAATAATCTAGCTAGTCTAAATTTAATTTCAAATTATCATTATATGTTATTATTATTATTAATTATTATTATCTATGTATGGTATAAAATAATGTGGTTGGAATATGATTGTAATTTCCCAAGAATGTTGTCCTATATATATATATATATATATGTATAGTGACAAATCGATCAATAAATTTGTTGTGCATGTTGTGCTAGAGAGATCAAGATGGTTCACTCTAATCCTTCAAGTGATCATAAACTAAAACCCAAATCCGATGGTCATTTAAAGGTGGTGAACGGTGACGATGGTGGAATTCGGTTACCGGTTAAATGTGCTGAAACTGTTGATCAACTTAAGAAAGCACTTGGTCACTGCTCATTTGGTGAAACCATAGAGTGGGTCTTAAATCAAGCCAAAGAATCTATTGATGATGTCCTGATCAAGATAAAGCCAACTTCGCCGGTACCACCTTCAACGTCTAGCAGCTCGTTTTTGAATTCGAATTCGAACTCTCCTGGGGCTAAACAAGACTCTAAGATTGTTGCAGGTGGATCAAAGTTTAAAACTACTGAGTTACCGCCATTCGAAGATTGTTTAGGTATAAACTTGGATATGGAATTCTCCGAAACTGAGATTGCGAACATGAGCCACTTCTTAGAAGATATATAAAAATTAATTAGGAGACGAGCAGCTAGCGATCGAGAAGATTAGTATAGCTGGATGCATGCATGCATGCATGGGCATATATATATATATATATATATATATATATATATATATATATATATATATATATATATATATATATATATATCCAAGATTATCTGTGATATCGATGAAGAATGAAATGAAGAAACTTTATGTCGTAAACATTTTTACTGTTTAATTTATTACATTAATTTATCATTTGGCTGATTTATAACTTTGTCATTTGTTAAGTGAACAATTTTGTTATGTGTTAAACAATTTTTTTTTTATTACTAAAATCATTGTTATGGTTCGTGTTATTTCATTAACACAATTTTAATTAATGAACGCATATATATTTTAGAGTATTGTTCTTCCATGCATGTATGTTTTTGCTTAATTATTATAACATGTTTACTTTTAGTTGATGAATTTATTCAAGAGATTGTTATTGTAGTACGAATTAAATGTATTGGTATATTATTATGTCGAGTAAATTTTTGGTAGATTCGATTTGTGTGTTCAAAAATGTTACACTTAAAAGATAAGTACGTCTTTTTTTTCTTTTTCTTTTTTTATAATCAAGCTACATTACTCTTACATGTAAAACAACTCATTGTTATTTGAAGTCAAATAAAGAGATCTACACACAAAAGCAAATATATATATATATATATATATATATATATGGGTTCCATCCACAACAACCGATTGCTGTGGAGCAACTCTTTTTTTGGCCTGTTGATTTATTTTTTTTGCTCCAGCCGAAATTTCAACAAATCAAAAAAGGGATTGTTCCACAGCAACCGGTTGCTGTGGATGGAACCTCATATATATATATATATATATATATATATATATATATATATATATATATATATATATATATATATATATATATATAAGGATTCAATCCATGGCAACCAATTGTCATGGTCATTATTCTAACAACCCACTTTACAGTCGTTGATCAATTAATTGGAAGGCTTAGATTGAAAATAAATTCACCCCGGCCGCTACAACATGTTATGCCCGAAAAATAATTTCTAGCGACTTTTATTTTAATATAAGGGCCCCACATGGTCAAACTAAAATGAATTTGTCAGATTTTATAAAAAAAATGAATTTTTATTTTTTAATACACCAACCACTACATATTGTAGCAACTTTGACTCTTTTTTTATAGCATTTCCACCATTTCTGATTATGTCCCAGCTCATTTGGTGTCTGTATATTTACTATTATGTCTAAAGTCTCCCATTATGTCTAATGTCTCAGCTCATTTGGTAACAAGCATGACAGATTAAACAAAAAATAAATAAATAAAAGCACCGCTACAAGTTGTGCCGGCTTGCATTATTAAAAAAAATTCCATTTTAATTCTTTTTTTTTGGTGTATATAATAAGACCGAGCAACACAATCATTTTAAATTTAGAATTTTTTGAAAATCAGTGATTCCCGAGAAGGCACGCATGAGAAAAAAAAAGAAAAAGGGAATTTAGCAGTTGGTGAATTTTTTATTTTTTTATAACGTGGGCCCATTTTTGAGAAATGAAATGATAAAATGAGAATTTATTTATTTTTATATACCAACCGCTACAGCTTGTAACGGCTTGATCTTAATAATATTTTTTTCCATCTTGTCCCACTTTTTTGTCCCACTTTATCAGGAAAATAGATAAAGGATATATACTCACGACTTGGAATATTTTTTTTCCAACACAAGTCAAAATGGGTCCCACTTCCCACTTTTGTCATTTTATATTGAAAAAGTTAATTATCTTTGGTTTAAATATGATTTACTACCCTAAACTATAAGCCATATTCCACTTCGGTGATTCACCTTTCAATTTTGTCAATTAGATAATTAAACTATTAATTTTTTCCACTTCAGTCCAATTTAAGTTGCCACGTCATAAATTGATGACGTGGCACGCTGACTAAACAAACTAATGCCTATGTGTAATTAAAAAATATTATTTTAATTATATTTTCTAAACATCAAGGGTAAATAGGTCAAATCATAAATAATATAAATTATAAAATCATAAGATATATAAAATTAACATTAATAATCAAGCAAATTACAGGATAATTACACAAGAAACATAAATTAAACTTAATAAATTAACAATTAAACTAAACTAAATTAAACTAAAATACAATTAAACAAAATCGCCATCGCCGGAGATCAAGTGGAGATGCCATCGCCGGAGAACTCCAAACCAGATCCAAAACTGCCATCTTCAAACAAAACCGAAGCTCCTCCTCCATCACCATGTCCCCTCCTTCATCTTCTATCTCCAAAATCACCACCACCATAACCAACAATTTCAACCATCACAACAGAAAACCCTCATCAATTTTGTCGTACCTCATCAGCTCTGAATCGAAAACCTCCGTCGTCCATTACCTGCACATGCCATTGTTGTCGGTGAAAGAAAGAAATCAAAGGATAACAACACAAACCAATCTGAATATGCACACAATCCAAGATTTTGAAACTAATACGAGATCAGATCAAAAACAAAAATCACGGGAAGCCAAATCGGTAAAAGAAACCCAATCGAAAACTAAACTAAGCAAATCAAAAAACAAAACATGAATCCCCGATCGGGAAGAAACCTTGATCAGCCGAACCAAGTCAAGATCAAAACCCAGAATCAAACCCACCGGAATAATAGGAATATGTAGAGGTTTTCGGCGACCAAATCAAAATAATATATAAAAAGCATAAATCTATTAACAGTAGAAATAGGTCCGAAGACCCCATCCCTGCAAAGCAGAGGACCCCAAAGCCGTAGCCAGTAAACCTATAGTAGAGACCTAAAAATTGAAACAATACAAAACCTCAGATTTCACAACCATTAATCGTGATGGATCTCGGCGGCAACACAGAGAATGAGAGCGATGGACTAAAGGGAGGCCGGGACCACCTCGTTGTCGAAAACCTCCATTGAGAGCGATGGACTGGAGGGAGACTTCGGTTGAACTAGGGTTTGCGATTTGGGGCTTTTGTGTTCGATCGATCGATTGTTGATTATCTTCAGTTCTTCGCCCAAGTCCGGTTGTTCTAAGTTTTTTTTATCGAGAATTGGGGGAGAGATTTGATCGACGAATTTGATTTTAGAGTGTCTGATTATCAGTTTGTCTGATATGTTTTTTAGTTTAATTAGGAATTTGACGATTTAGTTCATGCTGATAAAATAATTAGATTTTGTAATGAATAATAAATTATTTATTTGACACGTCAGCTAGTTAAGACCCCACTTCAATTAGCCACGTCAGCAATTTCTGACGTGGTGTGTTCAATTTTGTCAATTGGAAAAAATTGATAGTTTAATAACCTAATTGACAAAATTGAAAGGTGGATCACCGAAGTGGAATATGCCCTATAGTTTAGGGTACTAATTCATATTTAAGCCATTATCTTTTACAATAAGTCTAAGCAGATAGATTTTTTGGACCGGTCCAAAACTTGCTTCTTTTTTTTGCTTTGACTCCCAAAAAATATATAGTATTTATTCTAACTAAAATTTTTATAGAATTCAGTGATTTAGGTGTAATTTGGATACATATAAAAAATAGTGTTGTACAAAATGTATAACACTATTTTTTATATGTATCCAAATTATACATAAATCATTAAATTATGTAAAAATTTCCGTTAAAATAAATACTATACATTTTTTAGGAGTCAAAACAAAAAAAAAACAAATTTTGGACCAATCCAAAAAAACTGTCTGTGTGGAACTACTCTATCTTTTATTAAAACCAACCGCTATATGTTGTAGCGGTTTGGCCTTTCATTTTTCTTTCTTACCACTTTTGTCAACTTTGTCAGATTTTATAAGAAAAAAAGGGCAATTATTATTAAAATTAATATAAAAATAAATATTAATAATAATAATAATAAATTATTAAAAATAATAATTTATTTTATTAATATTAATATTTATTTTTATATTAATATTAATAATAATTTCTCTTTTTTTTATAAAATCTGACAAAGTTGATAAAAATGGTAAGAAAGAAAAATGAGAGGCCAAGCCGTTACAGCATGTAGCGGTTGATTTTAATAAAAGATAATTAATTTTTTCCATATAAAATGACAAAAGTTGGAAGTGGGACCCATTTTGACTTAGAAAAAAAATGCCACTACAAGTTGTAGGGGTTGGTATATAAAGAAAATAAATTCTCATTTTATCATTCTATTTCTCAAAAATGGGCCCACGTTATAAACAAAAATACACCAACTGCTAAATTAATTCCCTTTTTCTTTTTCTTTTTTTTCATGCGTGCCTCTTCGGGAATCACTGATTTTCAAATATTTTCAAATTTAAAATGATTGTGCTGCTCGGTCCTTTTACATACACCAAAAAGGAAATTTTTTTATTTTTTTTTAATAATGCAAGCTGGCAGAGCTTGTAGCGGTCCTTTTATTGATTTTTTTTTGTTTAGTCTGTCATGCTTGTTACCAAATGAGATGTGACATTAATATAATGGGAGACTTTAGACATAATGATAAATGTACATACACCAAATGAGCTGGGACATAATCTAAAATGGGAGAAATGCTATAAAAAAAAGGCAAAACCGCTACAACATGTAGTGGTTGGTGTAATAAAAAATAATTTTTTTTTATAAAATCTGACAAATTCATTTTAGTTTGACCATGTGGGACTCTTATATTAAAATAAAAGCCGCTAGAAATTATTTTTCGGGCATAACATGTTGTAGCGGCTGGAGTAAATTTATTTTCAATCTAAGCCTTCTAATTAATTGATCAAGAGTTGTTAGAATACTGACTATAGTAATCGGTTGTCATAGATTAAATACCATATATATATATATATATATTCTCTTAATCAGGACAACTTCCTAATTCCAAATTGATACAAGCAAATTAAAAGCTCCCTCCTTTAAAATTAAAGATGCCTTGCTAAATTCAAATTAACCAAATGCAAAGGAAAGGATGAAGATATGATCGATAAATTAATAATAATGCCACCTTTGAGATGGAACATGGTCAGGTATGGATCCAACCTTTTAGGTTAATGAGGTCAAATTTGAAATAAATAAATTTTTATAAATAAAATAAAATATAGTAAAATAAAGTACAAAACAAAATAATGCTGAAATATTATTTTTAGTAACATTTTTCGAGACTTTATTACTTAAAAGTGTTGTATAATTTTATTATTATTAGTTACAAAATTCCACAAGCAATTTTAAAAAATCTCAAAACAATTGCTAAATTTGTGAAATTATAAATAAAAAAGTACGACATATCGGATTTTCTCTAAAGTCGAACTAGTGGAAATAATTAGGTCAAGCCACTAGATGAGAAACAAAGAGACATGGTATTATAGTGACCAAGGTAGTATAGAATATGTGTAATACCCGTGAATTTTATAAATAATATTAATATTGAAAATGAGAATGTTTGAATATTTATGTGTGTCCTGTAAAGTGATAATTCGATTTAAATTGAATTAAGTATACGATAATCGAGAAATATGGTGGAAATGATAATGAGCTTAATTAAGCTTATGTGGTATGCCTAGTGTGGCATTACAGTGGATTAAGTAATTCATTAATTTAATTAATATGAAAATAATTAAATAATGTGATGAATTATTATTATTATTATTATGATTTAATTATTTATGTGTTATATGCAATTATGTGTTGTGTGAACATATAAATAGTAATGCAATAAAATTGTATCATGCATAAAATATAAAATATGATATTAAGAATAATATTATAATGTGAATAATTATTCTGTGAGATTATATTATAATAAGGTTGAGTTATGTAATTCTCCTAAGCTTGAATAAATGAACATTGTGTGACATAATAATTAATGTTGGACCAACTGTAGGTTTAATTAGAATTACGGAATAGAATTAATTGATATTAATTATCATTATGATATTTGGGTATAATTAGAATAATAAATTTTATGGAAAATATTGGGTTGTTAGTACCCAATTAAATTATATTCTAACCCAATTTAAATATTATTTATACTAACCCAATGTACATGAATTGTATGAGTATAGGTATATATGTGTATATGTGCCCATAACTTAACATAAGGTAATAACATTAGGTTAACAAATTTGACCTTGTGAGCCCAAAAGGGAAGCCACATTTAAAAATGCTAAGGTCCATTGGTGACGTCCCCAAAACAGGTATACATCACCCATTTTGGGTCGCCAGATACATGGTACAGAACTCAACTACAAACTTAATGGGAAAAGGCTCAAAAAAGCCCCTGATGTTTACCCCGATGTCCCACTTGCACCCTAAACTAATTTTTTTTTCCAAAAGTACCCTTAACGTTACATTTTTGGGTCGTTTGTGCCCCTGCCGTTAACAGAATACAAACGGTGTTAAAATCTGATGACGTGGCAGGCTTAATTATAAAATATATTTTAAATAAAATAATATATATCATTTAATCAAAACAAAAAAATAATAAAATTCAAAATAAAAAAAAAAGCATAACATATTTACAAAAAAAATTTAAAACAGATTTGTTTAAAAAAAACATAATTATTAAAAATTAGAATTTTTTTAAAAACAAACTTTTTTAAAAAAACGGAACTTTTTTAAAAGCAGTTTTTTTTAAAAAAAATATAGAATTTTTTAAAAATAGCTTTTAAAAAAACAGAATTTTTCAAAAACAATTTTTTTTAAAAAACATAATTTTTAAAAAAATAGAATTTTTTTAAAAACATACTTTTTAAAAAAAACAGAACTTTTTGAAAAGAAGTTTTTTTAAAAAAATATATAGAATTTTTTAAAATAACTTTTAAAAAAACATAATTTTTTAAAAACAATTTTTTTTAAAAAACATAATTTTTAAAAAATAGAATTTTTTTAAAAACAAACTTTTTTAAAAAAATGAAAGCAGATTTTTTTCAAAAAAATAGAATTTGCTTAAAAACAACCTTTTTTTAGAAAACGAAAACAGATTTTTTTTAAAAAAAATAGATTTTTTTTAAAACAAACTTTAAAAAAACGGAACTTTTTTAAAAACAGTTTTTTTTAACAAAAAATAGAATTTTTAAAAACAGCTTTTTTTAAAAAACAGAATTTTTAAAAATTAATTTTTTTTAAAAAAACAGATTTTTTTAAAAAATAGATTTTTTCAAAAAAATAGATTTTTTTAAAAAAATAGAATTTTTTTAAAAACAAACTTTTTTTAAAAAAATGTAACTTTTTTAAAAGCAGAGTTTTTAAAAAAAATTAGAATTTTTAAAAAAAACATATTTTTTTAAAAAAGGGAACTCTTTTAAAAACAGTTTTTTTTTTTAAAAAAACAGAATTTTAGTATAATAGAATTTTAAAAAAAAGTCTTTTTTAAAAAATAGAATTTTTTTAAAAAACAGAATGTTAGTATTTTTTTTAATTTGATTTTTTTTAGTATTTTAGTATTTTTTAATTAATATTTTAGTACTAAAATACTAATTAAAAAATAATACTAAAATACTAATTAAAAATTAATACTAAAAATACTAAAAGAATTTTTTTTAAAAAAAACCTGTTTTTTAAAATTCTATTTTTTTAAAAAAAACTGCTTTTAAAAAAGTTCTGTTTTTTTTAAAGTTTGTTTTAAAAAAAAATCAAATTTTTTTTTAAAAAAAATCTATTTTTTTTTAAAAAAAATGTGTCTTCGTTTTCTAAAAAAAGGTTGTTTTTAAGCAAATTCTATTTTTTTTAAAAAAAAATCTACTTTCATTTTTTTTAAAAAGTTTGTTTTTAAAAAAAAATTATTTTTTTAAAAATTATGTTTTTTTTAAAAAAATTGTTTTTAAAAAATTCTGTTTTTTTAAAGCTATTTTTAAAAAATTCTATATTTTTTTTAAAAAAAACTGCTTTTAAAAAAGTTCCGTTTTTTCAAAAAAGTTTGTTTTTAAAAAAATTCTATTTTTTTAAAAATTATGTTTTTTTTAAACAAATCTGTTTTAAATTTTTTTTGTAAATATGTTATGCTTTTTTTTATTTTGAATTTTAGCATTTTTTGTTTTTATTAAATGATATATATTGTTTTATTTAAAATATATTTTATAATTAAGCCTGCCACGTCATCAGATTTTAACACCGTTTGTATTCTGTTAACGGCAGGGGCACAAGAGACCCAAAAATGTAACGTTAAGGGTACTTTTGGAGAAAAAAAATTAGTTTAGGGTGCAAGTGGGACATCGGGGTAAACATCAGGGGCTTTTTTGACCCTTTTCCCCAAACTTAATTATACAACTATCGTGCAAAATATACGACAAAACATAGCTGAGAGTTTAAACAAGAATATTGCCTTCTAGACAATATTCACTCTCAATGGAGTCCTCATTATAATTATTATCACACTATTTAACAAAATAGTGAGGACTACTAATGCTATTATCTGGACCGTCTCTCCGTTCCCCGACTAGTCCCAGCTATATTCTCATTTTCTGAAGAGAACAATGAAAGAAAAAGGTGAGCTCAACTAGCCCAGTAAGAAATATTATGACTAAGATAATGCAGAAGAAATTATCCTTAGCCTTCAACAGTATAACAACTGATAGAATACAATAAACAACAAGTTTAACTGTAGCGGAATAAGCAATCCATTAGAAGAGTCAAGTGGAACATAATGTCTACTTTCTCCTCTAGATTAAAAGTCCATCGTTATTATTTCATTCCTGTAATACTCATCAATAGTTCTTTGTTATACCCAAGACAAAAAGAACTATCATCACCTGTCTTCACCTGAACCACCAAAGATTATAGTTAAATCCATAATTCATATTTATAATAATATAAATCAACAGTTTCTCCTTACCACAAAGGCTTAATACAACGTTTACTCAATATCCTTACCCCAAAGGCTAAAGATATTCAAATGTAATAACAATGATTATACCAATCAGTTGTCTACCTTTGTACTACGGGCCAAAGATACTCAACTATAAAATCAATGATCATGATCATACCAATCAATTGTCTGTTAGTGCACTACGACCAAAAACATTCAACTGTTAACTAATGGTCATGATCCTGCCAATCACATCATCGAATTATCCATGCAATACGGGCCAAAGATATTCGTTATTATCACCAATGGTCATGATCATGTCATACACCTGTCCATCTTTCTACTACGGGCCATAGCTTTCAATCAACAGTTCGTCTTTGCACGTAAACCAAAGATATACAATTATAAAATCAATAATCAACAGTCCATCTTTGCTCGTAAGCCAAAGATATACAACCATAAAACCAATAATCAACAGTCCATCTATGCACGTAAGCCAAAGATGACTTTCATCACAATATAAGCATGAGGATGATGACAATAATATAAGCATTAATCAAACGAAAGCAAGGATAAATATTAAAGACTTTAATTTATCCAGAGTTTAAAAATATTCAAATTGTCAACATGATACTGCTTTGTGGAGTAAAATTCAAGAATAATATTCATGTACCAAAAATAATTTGGACAAAAAAGAAATATATTTTTCGGATAAATAGTACCCCGTGATTAGTAACTTGTGAATAGTAACTCATGAATAGTACTCTGTATTCGTATATAGTATCGTATACATAAATAATGTCATATACGCAAATAGTGCCATATACATGAATAGTGTCGTATACGTGAATAGTAATCTCGGCATAAAAAGATAATGTTTCACAATAAAATTCATATCAATATTTATAACATCTTAATCCAAACGTTATAAATCACTTAATAATCTCATAATCTAATATTATTAATATTACCACAATATTTTAATCATTTCTTAAAATTATAAATAATTTATTTTAATTGTTTACACTTTACTAATTAATGCATTTAATCATCCTAAAATGCCAAACTCATAAGATTTCATCACCAATACCAAAACCCTCATCAAAAATCTGCATATACCTTATATAGGATTCTCAAGCCATAAAATCTTATTTTCTAATTTTCTTACTTCATATAATATATTTAATTCATTTAATCATAACTAATCTATTTTTATGAAAAATACCAAATCAGTACAAATAAATTTTCTTTTCTGGGATTTAGCAGAATATAGTCCCATATTGAACATATATTTTTCTTAGAATTTTTAAAATTCATTTACTATTTTTCATATGACTAAAACAGCCGAATATTTAGACATTTATTAAAAAATTTACTTTTGTCCATAAATTCCAAAATTTACAGGATATACTTCTGTTATATAGATGTACTTCCAATAAAAATTTCACCAATTTTGGAGTTAACCACAAGGAGTTATAAGGGTTTACTTTTAAAATAGTCTTTTCCCATAAAATTCATAACTCCTAATCTATACATCCAAAAATCGCCATTTTTGGACACAATATAGAAAACTCATCAAATTATCATCTCAAATTTTTCCAAAATTTTTTAGGGTCAAAAAAATTACGAAACTGCCCCTGGCAGAAACCCCTTACTTACAACGGTTGAACGAAAATAATATTCCTTATGAATATTGAACGGAAATAATATTTCTTACGAATATTAAATGAATATAATTAATATTAAACGATAATAATATTCATACGAATACAAAAAATAATATCTCTTTAGAATATAAAAATAATAACCCTTACCTCAGAAGAAGACTAGATACTGGAGTAGTGAAGTAGCAGACTACTCTTCTTCTTTCTCTCTATAGCTTCTATCTCTATAATTGCTCTTATGAGACTTAGTGAATTGGTGAGAAATGAAGGAAGAATGAACTTCTATTTATAGGAAAATATAGTTTCAATAATTACATATTTTGGGGTTCGAAATATTACAGTATAATACCTTCATCTTTTTCTTCATTTTTAATTTAGTCCTGCAAGTATTATCAAACTTGCACCACCTCCCCTAATAGTAAATCATGTGACTCAATAGTTTTAAATATGTTAAAAAATTAATTATAGTATAGTACTTTCATCTATACCTCTATTTTTAATTTAGTCATGCAAGTATTATCAATCTTGCACCAACTCCCCTAATAGTAAATCATGTGAATCAATAGTACACACATGTGAACAAATAGTTATAAGCATGTGAATTAATAGCAATTAATTGTTAATTTATCCTATTAATTACCCGATTGGTCAATATAACCTCCATACATCAATTATTATCGAAATAGATATCAATTTCCACTAACACTAATAATCCCAACATAATGGAACTATCAAATTCATCTTTAATCAACACGAACTTATTCATCATTAATATTATAACTCACAATATTTAACAACCAGGTCGTTCCCAGGAAAGAGGAGACTTTCCGATAAGGATTTCTCCTTATTGGCGCGCAATTAGATGACCTAACCTCTCCTTGACAGAACTTCTAGACATTATCAATATTGCAAATAATAATATGAATAACTATATCATCTCAATTATTGATTTAATAATATAAAATATTATGACAATAATTGAATAAAATTGAGTAACTTCTCACGTAAACATCAATAATCAAAGATATTGTATAATACTGTGTCCTACTATGCAACCACGCGTATTACTATACTTTTATTACTGATTATTTTATGACAACTTGCTTACTTTGAAAAAATTTCAAATATCACCCTTAACTTTAAACTTTTATCAATTTAACCATTTACTGAATAGAATAATTATAAGAAAATTGAATATTTTCATTTCATAAAATTCGGGGTTTCACACCATTTGCTAGTGTTGTGTAGCTAAATTGCTTGTCTCATATTCTTAGTTCCTAATTTCCATCAGCCGCATATAAGGTCAATGGCCTATTCCTCTATGTTGCCCAAAATTAGAAATTGAATGATGTTTATGGGAATGGCTGGGAAGAAGCAGTTGGGAGCTTTTCACCAAACTCTCCTTAACCGTCATCTTTTTCCATCTTCTGTTGGTTTAATTCCCTAGGCAAAATCCAACATTTGGGCAATAGCTTTCCTATAAATGGGAGCTCCCACACATGATTCATGCTGCTAGTGTTTGCTGAGAATAATGATTTAGAAAGAGAGGCGGTGAGGTTGAGAAAAAAGGGAGTATTAAGAGAGCTCTTGCAATTCCTTAAGGCAGTGAGGGTAGAAGAAGTGTTCTGAGATCATCAAAGGTGCATAATCTTAATCCTCTATATTTCTTTAAACTTGAATCAGTATAGAATAACAAAGCATGGTTAATTATGTGATCATAATAAAATATTATATAAATTGGTAATGTTTACAAGTTTGATAAATTCATACAAATTGACATGAAATAGTTGATAATTGGTTTAAAAATTGGTAGCATTGTGTTATATAAGTTGTACATCTGTTTTGGAAGCAATGTATTGATTTATGTATGCAGGTTCAATGGTTTTCATATTGGTGTTCTAAGTTCTGCATAAACAGAGCCCAAGTCTGATGTTGTGTCGAAGTGGCACAGTTGCACCACTTCCTTAGTACAAACCAGCGCGGCCGCGCCGGTTGCCAGTCCTTGAAAATGATTTTTTGTTGCTTCTGATGTTCTGAACATATGAGTATAACTTAGTTAGGTATAGAAATAGGTCTGGTATGATGCTCAAGTTGCCTTGCATGAAATAAATGGATTTAACTTGGTTAAGTATGAGTTTAAAAGTAAACTTAAATTTTTTAAAATATGAAACCTTGATGAACTTTGTTTATTTTGAGTTCTGACCTTTTTAGCATGTGTATATGGCTTAGTTATGTGAACAAATGAGCATGAAATGTGATTCAAAGTTGTTTTACATATATTAGGTTGCTTTAGCTTGGTTTAGAATGATTTTAAAAGAAAACTTGAAAGTTTTGAAAATTAATATTGATAAACATTGTGTTAACTATGTTCTGACCTTATGAGATAACATGCTAGGACACTTCATGCTTCTAAACATAAATGATATACTCACTCATCTAGTTAGGCACGATATGAACTACTCAAGCATGATTTACAATAAATTTCAATAGTAAAGTTAAGTTAACTTTGAATGCATGAGTAGAATACATGTGAGCATGCGTAGTAAAGATTTATTTAGCCTCGTTATGTGGTTTGATGGTTATCATATTTAGCCTTTGTGAAATGAACTTATTTAGCTTTTTTTAAAATAGAAATTTTCTAAATAAAATCATAATGTGTGAAAGTAAACTTGAAATGACAATATGAGAGACCAAACCTAGCCCAATACCTCTTAACATGTGTATATGGTATGTATCATTATCCTTGTATGCTAGAAAGGGAGTAACGCGGCCGCGCCAGTTCTCCCAGGTCAAAAATGTAGCGTGGCCGCGCTACATGCCAGTTTTGATTAATTGTTTTAAACTGTAATCTGAACTTCGAAGCTTGTTTATATTGATATCCTAATTTATAAAACAGAGTTTAAGTGATGTGTTAAATGTTCAATTATGTAGTGGTTATATAGAATCAAGATTTCAAAAGGTTATAAAGGGTTTCTAAATGAAGCTTTCAAAAGCAAAGATAATGTTGATTAAGCAACTATGTGATTTAACTATGTGTTGAATATATAACTGAATGTATAAACACAACAAACATAACTATACATGTGTATATTAGATAAGTGGGATTGTTGGTATATATATCAATGATGTATAACTAATGAACGTGTATATATATATAACCATGATATTATAGGACATTGAAGTGACGTTAAGTTATAGAACTGTAATCTACGCGAAAGGCAAGTTCCCTAACTTACACAATTTTGAAAATTGTGCAAGTTTTGAATTTTTGTTATATCAACCATATATATATTGAGCAAATATATGTACTTGTAAAAATTATTATTCATATCCTGAAATTCGATTTAAATTATATTGTTTGAATCATGTTGAAAGAATTGAGCTTATAAATTGTTCCTGAATGTATTATGAAAACAGTCTAAGCTATTTGATTCGGCTAGACTAATATCATGGGTTATAAAGCGATCCAAATTAATTGATTTGGTGTGGAATCTTATAAATCTGTTGAGATGAACAACCCTTATAGAAAGGGATATATATTATGTTGGGAGACCAACACACATGTGAACGGTATATTTAAATGTTATGCATAATGTAGGGTACTTTTGGCTGATCACCTATTGTACTTGTTTATATTGAATTGTCAGTGTAATACTGTTAATTCTAGCAGGAGTTCTTGGTCCATAGTGACTACTCAGTGTTAAATATTCTTTAATTTTAAAGTGTTGAAACTTTTAAATTTCGTTAATAATCTTTTGATCCATAGTGACTCTTATTTCAATTCAAAGAACAGATTTGGTACTGTTGATATCTCTTTGATTCAACATTATTCTTTGAATTCTTGAGCTATCATTTACCATCATACCCTTGAGATGTTGAACTTTATATTATGTATGTTCACCCTTCTTGTTATATTACTTGCTGGGAAAATTTGTTGTTCATTCTTACTTTCCTTAAACATTTCAGTTAAGACAGAACAGGGCGGTACCTCAGGAAAGGATAAGGCCAAAGACAAGGCTATGGAGTAGCTTTATTCTTTCATGCTAGAAGTTTATTATTATGTTGTAATAAGACTTAATTAGTGTAATACCCGTGAATTTTATAAATATGATTAATATTGGAAAATGATTTTTTGAATATTGTGTTGAATTACACACACACACACACACACACACACACACACACACACACACACACACACACATATATATATATATATATATATATACACACACACACATGTGTCTTGAGAAGTGATAATTCAATTTAAATTAAGTTAGATATGTGATGTATAAGTAATGTGATGGAAATGATGAAAAACTTAATTTAAGCTTACATGATATGCCTAGTGTGGCATAATGATGGACGAAGTAATCATTTAACCAAATTAATGAAAGAATGCTTAAATAATGTGATAAACTAGTTGTTATTATTATTTTAGATTAATTATATATTATATGAAATTGTATAAGTTGTATGGTCTGGATCTCTACTACGCAAAGCTTGGTTTGGCACTGTCCTAGAGTGGCGCAACTGTGGCACTTCTACAGTACAAACCAGCGCAGCTGCGCTGGTGACTAGTCCTTTAAAAATTATTTTTATTTCATTTGACTAGATATTATATAAAACTATACAGTAAAAGTAAGTTTGAATTGTATAATTTACTGAGTTGTATACAGGAGCCTTGTGTGGCATTATTATACATAATGAGTCAATTAAATATGTAGTTTAGAAGTATGAAAAAGAAGTAATTTTAAGAAAATAAATGATTGATATCAATTATCATCATAGTATTTGGGTATAATTGGAATAATAAGTTTTATGGAAAATAATAGGTTGTTAATACCCAACTAAATTATATTCTAACCCAATTTAAATATTATTTTGACTAACCTAATGTATATGGATTATATGATTATGTGTATATATGGTCATGACTAAAGTCTAGAAAATAACATTAAGTCATCAAATGTGAACTAGTTTTAAGTCAAAAAGGAAATAAACCTAAGTGTATTAGCAACCATTTTGCTACTGCAGACCAAAATCTAACTTCTTGTCCCATATTAAGTGACCCAACGTACAGTGCATAACAGTAGCCTATTTCTCATTTCGTGAACTCAAACATGCACATGATGGCTAGATAGCTGTAATGACTGTGAAAAGAATGGAGGAGGAGAAGTTGGTAACTTCTTTTCACCAAACCCTCTCAACCCATTGGATTCTTCTTCTTCCTCTTGGATTAGTTCAATGTGCAAGACCCAAATTTAGGCAATAATTTCTCTATAAATTGGAAGCTCCTCTTTTCAATTTATGTTACTGAGTTCTCTGATAAGTTCATACAGAGTGTGAGTCTAGTAATTGAGAGGGAACAATCTTATATTTGAAGGATTTCCATTTTAAGCTTCAACAGAGGTAATAATTCTTAAACCGTGTTCTTAATTTTAAATTTGGTAAATTTCTAGAAATTGCATGAATTACTTATGAATTGGTTTATAAGTTGTTATCATGATGTTTACTGAGTTTATATGAATATATGGAAGTAATATGGACTAGCTTAAGCATGTTAAAGGAAGAAATTTATGCATGGCTTCTGAGTTATATAGAAGCAGAGCCATTCTTGGACCTGCCAGGGAAGGGCACAGCTGCGCCCCTTCTGCAGTTCAACACGACGCAGCTACGTCATGCACCAGGAAATGATTCTGACTTTTGTTGTAATATGATGCTTCTAGCATGTTAATTTGACTTAGTTATGCATGAAAATAGCTATGACATGTGGTCTAGAGCCTCTTTTCATACCATAAGTTGTTAGTTGCTTTAAATGTATATTTTCTAAAAGAAACTTTGAGTTTTGAAAATGAACTTTGATGGAACTTATGATATTTCAATTCTGACTTTTTAAAATATGCATATTGCTGAGTTATTTAAACAAATGAGTATGCAATGTAGTTTAAAGTTGTTTGTTTGCTTTAGCTTTGAGTTAGAATATCTTTTAAGGAAAACTTGAAAGATTTAGAACTAATATTCATGAATATCGTGTTGGTAATATTCTGAACTTGTTAACATGTGTATATGGCTTAATAATACGGTTTAAAGTTGTCTTGCTTTTGCAAGCTAAGCTTTATATATATTTGTTGGGAGATTACATATTTAAATTTGATGTTGAAAGTAAATATTCATGATTATATGTACAAAGACTTATTGGTAGATCAAACTTGTTAGGTTGATCTGAGCTTTAATGTTTATTATTATGCAAATGAATGTATAGAAAAAAAAGATCAAAGATGTTAGGTTGATCTATCCCTTGAGATGTAATAGACAGGGTTCAACTGAATTGTAGTCTATCGAGCTAGTCAAGAGATTGCAGAAGCCACGGCAGAATCATAGAGCATCAAGAATCGTAGTCTGTCTACTTCGGAGGGCCTCTCCTGGAATTGTAGAGTGGTCCAAACGCCTGTCGAGCCAACTCAAAAATCGTAGTGTGCTCTCGGAAGCGTAGAGTTTGCAAGATAAGCAAGCAAAGATTTCAGTCTACCAATGCTTAAGAGAAATCATAGTGCTCTCCTCCATCAGTGCCGAAATAAGAACCAATATGGCAAGACACCACGATCATGATTGTAGAGCATCATCTGTCTGTATTAAAAGCATCAAGCCTTGTCCATTTGTTTAAAAATAAATCTCAACAAATGTGGAATGGATTATAAACATTGAAATCCTCGAGAATCCAAATGACACAACACTCATCCTTAATATATAACAAATAGACGTATTGAAAAAACTAAGAAAAGAACTATGGGTCAGCAGAAAACACCTTTTTAGGTGTTAGGTGAGATAGCAGTTTGCTGTGTCAGTGGGGCCAGACGGCTAAACAGAAGATTTGCAGAAAGTCTCCATCAGTGCTCAGAATTATCAAATACAATTAATGCTTCAACGGATGTATTTCAATGGATAAATTTCAAAGGCTCCTTATATACAAATCAGATGCAGATGCAAGAAACAAGCAAGCATACAACGAAACACTGAAGAACACAAAAAGCTCAACTCTACGATCTAAAAAGAAAGCTTGCTCAACTAATCAGTTCTTTCGAAAACAAGCTTAATGGCAACTGAGTATCATCATTCAAGAACTCAACTATCTTTAAGTGAAGTAAGAAGTCCCAAGTTAGAAGGACTTGAAGAGTTCTAAGGGAACTGAGAAGTGGCAAGTCTATTGGACTTGAAGAGTTCAAAAGTGAACTAAGAAGTTCCAAGACTGCTGGTCTTGAAGGAATCCGTGAGATTTAAATATTGTAAAGATATACTTAGTGGATTTCCTACTCAAGGAGTAGAAGAGTGGACTAGGAGCCTTGAGTGCTCTGAACCACTTAAAAACACTGTGTCTCTTATATTTTTTTGTCATAACTGTTATATCTGCCATAAATGCTTATATTCTATTAATTCATTTTATCTTAAAGAGAAAACAAACAAATCTTAAATTCCACTGTGATTAAATCATTATCAAATCTGACAAGTATTTTGTAAAAGAATTTTTTTTAAATATCTATCCAACCCCCCTTCTAAATAATCATTGTGCCTCTGGAAACTAACAACATTATGTAGTTATATTCTGAACATATAAGATGGCATGCTAGTACTCTTTATAACGCTAAACATGACATATATGTACACTCACCTAACTAGTTAGACACCACATAAGTTGTTCAAGCAGGATTTTAGACAAGTTTTCAAGAGGTGAACAATACTAACTATGTGTAAATGATATGAATACATGCGAGCATGCGTATTACAGGTTGTAAAACATTCTTACATGAATAAATGGTTAATGTAGTTAACCTTGTGATTTCATGAACTTAATTGACCTTAAGTCATTAGAATTTCCAACAAAAACCTTAATATGTAAAAGTAAACTTGAAATGATCTTAGAAGTGCTCAAGATCTCTTAACATGTATAATTGTTATGTGATATCACCCATGCATGTTAGAAACTAAAATGGAATCAAAGAAATCAAAACTCAACTCTGGCCTGACTAAGGAGCTGCCCAGCTGCGCCACTCCTTGGCCTAGTTGTAGCATAGCTGCGACTCAGGGCAGAATGGTCTAATTATTTTATTGTAATCTGGACTTTGAAGCATGCATACATTGTTATTCTAAACTATAAGAAAAAGTCTCAATGATGTTTTAAGCGTTCGTTGGTATGGTAGTTGTATAAAATCGAGAAATTTCAGAATTTTCTTAGCAAGCTTTCGTAAACAAGGTCAATGATGGTTCAAAACTATGTGGCGTGATAGTGTACTTGTATGACCCCGAATTTTATGAAATAAAAGTATTCAATTTTTCTATTTAGTAAATATTTAAATTGATAAAAGTTTAAAGTTAAGGGTGATATATATAAAATTTTCAAAATAAGCAAGTGGATATAAAATACTTATTGTTATCGGGGAATATTCGTTTGGTCGTGGAATATTCTTGTTGTCGGGGAATATTCGTACGACGGCGCAGTCATTTGTGGGCCCCATAACAGAATAATTGTCAGATGAAGAAAATGACAAGTTTGAGTTTTTATAAATAACGGCGTAGTAGTTATCGTTAACACTGTTGGAATACCCGGTGGTTAAAATACAGTAATATGCGTGGTTGCACAGTAGCACACAGTATTGCACAGTATTTTTGAATTATTGATTCTTACGTAAGAAGGCACTACTCAATAATTGTTACAGTAATTACTGTTCAATATTCTATTTTATTGATTCAATAATTGCTGCGTTGATATTTTATATTATTGTTGTTTTAATTATTGTCGCTGCACAGTATTTCCCAATATCAGATTAATAATTCATATTATTTGAATAATATTATTAGATAACATTATTGACAATGTCTAGAAAGTTCTATCAAGGAGAGGTTTGGTCACCTAATTGCGCGCTAGTAAGGAAAAATTCTTATTGGAAAGCCCCCTCTTTCCTAGGAACTGTCTGGTTGTCATTATTATGATTCTGTAATATTATTTATGAATAATTAACTATTGATAAGGAAATATTTATTTGATATGGATATAAATGATGGATTTATTTATTTTATATGGTTATAATTGAAGAAATTAATGTTGAGGTGTTTTATCAATATTTTTGTCGGAATGAAAGTATTAAAAATCAAATCAGTGTTCTTGCAATATATTGCGTGAGTTATAATTTTTAATCCGACCGTTGGATCATTGTGATTTTTGAATATGTTATGCATATATAAGTTGAGTATATGTCCACAAATTTTGAACCGTTAAAAATGAACGTATGATTTGTTATGAATTTTAAGAGGTGACTGGTTCAGAAATTGTTGAAGTTTCAGAATTTATCATTTTGGTGGAAAATTCTAGATTGCATGGGCCCCACCTATGGTTGGTGAAGAAATGTGCTAAAATTCTAATTCAAATGTGGTGGGTGGCAATAGTAGCAGGTAAAACCATCAGGTAGCAGGTCAAGTCTGCTTCGGCGTGCTAATATTTTCTTATAAGTAGAGGGCTAAGTTAGGTGTTGTTAGTTTACATCTGATTACCTCTTAATGGATTGCCTCTTATTCATTAAGAGGCATGATGTTGTTTGTTTTTATTTTTGTTACCTCTGAATACCTCTTAATCGGTAAGACATAAAATGAAATCTTAAAAATTAAGAGGTACCTCTTAATGAAATTTTTTTTATAATTTTTTTTATATAAATATATTCAACAATATCATGCACTCAGTTTTATTAAATTGAATATTTAAAATTATTAAATTAAATTTTACCATTTAAAATGGTAAAATAGTGTCATTAAGAGACAACTTATTTTTTAATTATCAAATAATTTTTTTAATTCAGATCTCATAACCATTCAGATGATCTAATTTATTAAGACATAATAATCATTCAGATCTTAATTCTCAAGTTTATCAAACACAACCTTAGAATTAAAATACACACCAGAAACATAAGCTTTCTCTCTTTCTCTCTCTATATTATCAAGCGTATTTTGTGAGTATTTAGATACTTTGAGAGTTGTTATTCAGTGTAAGGTTCCTTAGGCTTTACATTCCGGTCAGAAATACTGCTCTTTCGAGGTATGGGATTTTAAGGGTTATTATATTTTTCAGTTTCGAAATTTTTCTGAACCTTCAAAAATTCTGGAAAAATTTGAAATGGTAATTTGATGAGTTTTCTTAATTGTGT